>OX101823.2:29086970-29416970 GCA_944452925.2 Chrysolina oricalcia | reverse complement strand
TTCGAAAATTTTTTTGAAATTTTTTTTCGATTTTTTTCAATTTTTTTTTAAATTTTTTTTTTAATTTTTTTTTTGAAATTTTTTTTAATTTTTTTTTTTAATTTTTTTTTCGAAATTTTTTTTGAAATTTAAAAAAAAATTGAAAAAAAAATCCGAAAAAAAATTTCGAAAATAAAATTTTTTTTTTCGAAAATTTTTTTGAAATTTTTTTTAAATTTTTTTTTGAAATTTTTTTAAATTTTTTTTTAAATTTTTTTTTCTTGAAAATTTTTTTTTCGAATTTTCTCTTTGAAATTTTTTTTTTGAATTTTTTTTAAAATTTTTTTTTATTTTTTTTAAAATTTTTTTTAAAATTTTTTACTTTTTTTTATTTTAATTTTTTTTTGTTTTTGAAATTTTTTTTTGGAAATTTTTTCTGAATTTTTTTAAAATTTTTTTTAAAATTTTTTTTTCGAAAATTTTTTTGAAATTTTTTTTGAAATTTTTTTTTTGAAAATTTTTTTTTCGAATTTGAAATTTTTTTTGAATTTTTTTTTTTTAATTTTTTTTTTGAAATTTTTTTTAAATTTTTTTTTGAAAATTTTTTTTTGAAATTTTTTTAAAATTTTTATTTGAAAATTTTTTTTTTTGAAATTTTTTTTTTCAATTTTTTTAAATTTTTTTTTATTTTTTTTAATTTTTTTTTTTAATTTTTTTTAAATTTTTTTTTTGAAAATTTTTTTTTTTATTTTTTTTTTCGAAAATTTTTTTGAAATTTTTTTTTTGAAAATTTTTTTTTCAA
The DNA here is from genome assembly GCA_944452925.2 of Chrysolina oricalcia. Taxonomy (NCBI): domain Eukaryota; kingdom Metazoa; phylum Arthropoda; class Insecta; order Coleoptera; family Chrysomelidae; genus Chrysolina; species Chrysolina oricalcia. The sequence goes on along the minus strand of OX101823.2, from coordinate 29,416,189 downwards.
TTTTTTTTTAAATTTTTTTTTTTATTTTTTTTTTTGAAATTTTTTTAAAACTTTTATTTGAAAATTTTTTTTTTGAATTTTTTTTTTCAATTTTTTTTAAATTTTTTTTTATTTTTTTTAAAATTTTTTTTAAAATTTTTTTTCTTTATTTTTTTTTAAATTTTCTTTTTGAAAAATTTTTTTTTGAGATTTTTTTTAAATTTTTTTTTTGAAATCTTTTTTTTTGAAATTTTTTTTTTCGAAAATTTTTTTGAAATTTTTTTTGGATTTTTTTTTTATTTTTAATTCGAAATTTTTTTTCGAATTTTTTTAAAATTTTTTTTTTAATTTTTTTTTTAATTTTTTTTTTGAAATTTTTTTTAAATTTTTTTTTTGAAATTTTTTTTTTGAAATTTTTTTTTTCGAAAATTTTTTTGAAATTTTTTTTGGATTTTTTTTAAAATTTTTTTTTCGAAATTTTTTTTCGAATTTTTTTTAAAATTTTTTTTAAATTTTTTTTTTAATTTTTTTTTTAAATTTTTTTAAAATTTTTTTTGAAAATTTTTTTTTTTGAAATTTTTTTTTTCAATTTTTTTTTAATTTTTTTTATTTTTTTTTTAATTTTTTTTTTAAATTTTTTTTAATTTTTTTTTTGAAAATTTTTTTTTTGAAATTTTTTTTTTCGAAAATTTTTTTGAAATTTTTTTTTTGAAAATTTTTTTTTCGATTTTTTTTTTCAATTTTTTTTTAAATTTTTTTTTTAAATTTTTTTTTTGAAATTTTTTTTTTTCAATTTTTTTAAAAATTTTTTTTAAAAATTTTTTTAAAGATTTTTTTGAAATTTTTTTTTTTGAAATTTTTTTAAAATTTTTTATTTTAATTTTTTTTTCTTTGAAAATTTTTTTTTTTTATTTTCTTTTTGAAAATTTTTTTTTGAAATTTTTTTTAAATTTTTTTTTTGAAATTTTTTTTTGAATTTTTTTTTCGAAATTTTTTTTCGATTTTTTTCAATTTTTTTTTTAATTTTTTTTTTAATTTTTTTTTTTGAAATTTTTTTTAATTTTTTTTTTTTAATTTTTTTTTCGAAATTTTTTTTGAAATTTAAAAAAAAATTGAAAAAAAAATCCGAAAAAAAATTTCGAAAATAAAATTTTTTTTTTCGAAAATTTTTTTGAAATTTTTTTTAAATTTTTTTTTGAAATTTTTTTAAATTTTTTTTTAAATTTTTTTTTCTTGAAAATTTTTTTTTCGAATTTTCTCTTTGAAATTTTTTTTTTGAATTTTTTTTTAAATTTTTTTTATTTTTTTTTAATTTTTTTTTAAATTTTTTACTTTTTTTTATTTTAATTTTTTTTTGTTTTTGAAATTTTTTTTTGGAAATTTTTTCTGAATTTTTTTAAAATTTTTTTTTAAATTTTTTTTTCGAAAATTTTTTTGAAATTTTTTTTGAAATTTTTTTTTTGAAATTTTTTTTTTCGAATTTGAAATTTTTTTTGAAATTTTTTTTTTAATTTTTTTTTTTGAAATTTTTTTTTAATTTTTTTTTGAAAATTTTTTTTTTGAAATTTTTTTAAAATTTTTATTTGAAAATTTTTTTTTTTGAAATTTTTTTTTTCAATTTTTTTAAATTTTTTTTTATTTTTTTTTTAATTTTTTTTTTAATTTTTTTTAAATTTTTTTTTTGAAAATTTTTTTTTTGAAATTTTTTTTTTCGAAAATTTTTTTGAAATTTTTTTTTTGAAAATTTTTTTTTCAATTTTTTTTTTAAATTTTTTTTTTTTTTTTTGAAATTTTTTTAAAACTTTTATTTGAAAATTTTTTTTTTGAAATTTTTTTTTTCAATTTTTTTTAAATTTTTTTTTATTTTTTTTAAAATTTTTTTTAAAATTTTTTTTCTTTATTTTTTTTTTAATTTTCTTTTTGAAAATTTTTTTTTGAGATTTTTTTTAAATTTTTTTTTTGAAATCTTTTTTTTTGAAATTTTTTTTTTCGAAAATTTTTTTGAAATTTTTTTTCGATTTTTTTCAATTTTTTTTTAAATTTTTTTTTTAATTTTTTTTTTGAAATTTTTTTTAATTTTTTTTTTAAATTTTTTTTTCGAAATTTTTTTTGAAATTTAAAAAAAAATTGAAAAAAAAATCCGAAAAAAAATTTCGAAAATAAAATTTTTTTTTTCGAAAATTTTTTTGAAATTTTTTTTAAATTTTTTTTTGAAATTTTTTTAAATTTTTTTTTAAATTTTTTTTCTTGAAAATTTTTTTTTCGAATTTTCTCTTTGAAATTTTTTTTTTGAATTTTTTTTAAAATTTTTTTTTATTTTTTTTAAAATTTTTTTTTAAATTTTTTACTTTTTTTTATTTTAATTTTTTTTTGTTTTTGAAATTTTTTTTTGGAAATTTTTTCTGAATTTTTTTAAAATTTTTTTTAAAATTTTTTTTTCGAAAATTTTTTTGAAATTTTTTTTGAAATTTTTTTTTTGAAAATTTTTTTTCGAATTTTTTTTTGAAATTTTTTTTGAAATTTTTTTTTTAATTTTTTTTTTTGAAATTTTTTTTAAATTTTTTTTTGAAATTTTTTTTTTGAAAATTTTTTTTTCGATTTTTTTTTTCAATTTTTTTTAAATTTTTTTTTTAAATTTTTTTTTTGAAATTTTTTTTTTTCAATTTTTTTAAAAAATTTTTTTAAAAATTTTTTTAAAGATTTTTTTGAAATTTTTTTTTTTGAAATTTTTTTAAAATTTTTTATTTTAATTTTTTTTTCTTTGAAAATTTTTTTTTTTTATTTTCTTTTTGAAAATTTTTTTTTGAAATTTTTTTTAAATTTTTTTTTTGAAATTTTTTTTTGAATTTTTTTTTCGAAATTTTTTTTCGATTTTTTTCAATTTTTTTTTTAATTTTTTTTTTAATTTTTTTTTTTGAAATTTTTTTTAATTTTTTTTTTTTAATTTTTTTTTCGAAATTTTTTTTGAAATTTAAAAAAAAATTGAAAAAAAAATCCGAAAAAAAATTTCGAAAATAAAATTTTTTTTTTCGAAAATTTTTTTGAAATTTTTTTTAAATTTTTTTTTGAAATTTTTTTAAATTTTTTTTTAAATTTTTTTTTCTTGAAAATTTTTTTTTCGAATTTTCTCTTTGAAATTTTTTTTTTGAATTTTTTTTTAAATTTTTTTTATTTTTTTTTAATTTTTTTTTAAATTTTTTACTTTTTTTTATTTTAATTTTTTTTTGTTTTTGAAATTTTTTTTTGGAAATTTTTTCTGAATTTTTTTAAAATTTTTTTTTAAATTTTTTTTTCGAAAATTTTTTTGAAATTTTTTTTGAAATTTTTTTTTTGAAATTTTTTTTTTCGAATTTGAAATTTTTTTTGAAATTTTTTTTTTAATTTTTTTTTTTGAAATTTTTTTTAAATTTTTTTTTGAAAATTTTTTTTTTGAAATTTTTTTAAAATTTTTATTTGAAAATTTTTTTTTTTGAAATTTTTTTTTTCAATTTTTTTAAATTTTTTTTTATTTTTTTTTAAATTTTTTTTTTAATTTTTTTTAAATTTTTTTTTTGAAAATTTTTTTTTTGAAATTTTTTTTTTCGAAAATTTTTTTGAAATTTTTTTTTTGAAAATTTTTTTTTCAATTTTTTTTTTAAATTTTTTTTTTTTTTTTTGAAATTTTTTTAAAACTTTTATTTGAAAATTTTTTTTTTGAAATTTTTTTTTTCAATTTTTTTTAAATTTTTTTTTATTTTTTTTAAAATTTTTTTTAAAATTTTTTTTCTTTATTTTTTTTTTAATTTTCTTTTTGAAAATTTTTTTTTGAGATTTTTTTTAAATTTTTTTTTTGAAATCTTTTTTTTTGAAATTTTTTTTTTCGAAAATTTTTTTGAAATTTTTTTTCGATTTTTTTCAATTTTTTTTTAAATTTTTTTTTTAATTTTTTTTTTGAAATTTTTTTTAATTTTTTTTTTTAATTTTTTTTTCGAAATTTTTTTTGAAATTTAAAAAAAAATTGAAAAAAAAATCCGAAAAAAAATTTCGAAAATAAAATTTTTTTTTTCGAAAATTTTTTTGAAATTTTTTTTAAATTTTTTTTTGAAATTTTTTTAAATTTTTTTTTAAATTTTTTTTTCTTGAAAATTTTTTTTTCGAATTTTCTCTTTGAAATTTTTTTTTTGAATTTTTTTTAAAATTTTTTTTTATTTTTTTTAAAATTTTTTACTTTTTTTTATTTTAATTTTTTTTTGTTTTTGAAATTTTTTTTTGGAAATTTTTTCTGAATTTTTTTAAAATTTTTTTTAAAATTTTTTTTTCGAAAATTTTTTTGAAATTTTTTTTGAAATTTTTTTTTTGAAAATTTTTTTTTCGAATTTGAAATTTTTTTTGAATTTTTTTTTTTTAATTTTTTTTTTGAAATTTTTTTTAAATTTTTTTTTGAAAATTTTTTTTTGAAATTTTTTTAAAATTTTTATTTGAAAATTTTTTTTTTTGAAATTTTTTTTTTCAATTTTTTTAAATTTTTTTTTATTTTTTTTAATTTTTTTTTTAAATTTTTTTTAAATTTTTTTTTTGAAAATTTTTTTTTTTATTTTTTTTTTCGAAAATTTTTTTGAAATTTTTTTTTTGAAAATTTTTTTTTCAATTTTTTTTTAAATTTTTTTTTTTATTTTTTTTTTTGAAATTTTTTTAAAACTTTTATTTGAAAATTTTTTTTTTGAATTTTTTTTTTCAATTTTTTTTAAATTTTTTTTTATTTTTTTTAAAATTTTTTTTAAAATTTTTTTTCTTTATTTTTTTTTAAATTTTCTTTTTGAAAAATTTTTTTTTGAGATTTTTTTTAAATTTTTTTTTTGAAATCTTTTTTTTTGAAATTTTTTTTTTCGAAAATTTTTTTGAAATTTTTTTTGGATTTTTTTTTTTATTTTTAATTCGAAATTTTTTTTCGAATTTTTTTAAAATTTTTTTTTTAATTTTTTTTTTAATTTTTTTTTTGAAATTTTTTTTAAATTTTTTTTTTGAAATTTTTTTTTTGAAATTTTTTTTTTCGAAAATTTTTTTTAAATTTTTTTTGGATTTTTTTTAAAATTTTTTTTTCGAAATTTTTTTTCGAATTTTTTTTAAAATTTTTTTTAAATTTTTTTTTTAATTTTTTTTTTTAAATTTTTTTAAAATTTTTTTTGAAAATTTTTTTTTTTGAAATTTTTTTTTTCAATTTTTTTTTAATTTTTTTTATTTTTTTTTAATTTTTTTTTTAAATTTTTTTTAATTTTTTTTTTGAAAATTTTTTTTTTGAAATTTTTTTTTTCGAAAATTTTTTTGAAATTTTTTTTTTGAAAATTTTTTTTTCGATTTTTTTTTTCAATTTTTTTTTAAATTTTTTTTTTAAATTTTTTTTTTGAAATTTTTTTTTTTCAATTTTTTTAAAAATTTTTTTTAAAAATTTTTTTAAAGATTTTTTTGAAATTTTTTTTTTTGAAATTTTTTTAAAATTTTTTATTTTAATTTTTTTTTCTTTGAAAATTTTTTTTTTTTATTTTCTTTTTGAAAATTTTTTTTTGAAATTTTTTTTAAATTTTTTTTTTGAAATTTTTTTTTGAATTTTTTTTTCGAAATTTTTTTTCGATTTTTTTCAATTTTTTTTTTAATTTTTTTTTTAATTTTTTTTTTTGAAATTTTTTTTAATTTTTTTTTTTTAATTTTTTTTTCGAAATTTTTTTTGAAATTTAAAAAAAAATTGAAAAAAAAATCCGAAAAAAAATTTCGAAAATAAAATTTTTTTTTTCGAAAATTTTTTTGAAATTTTTTTTAAATTTTTTTTTGAAATTTTTTTAAATTTTTTTTTAAATTTTTTTTTCTTGAAAATTTTTTTTTCGAATTTTCTCTTTGAAATTTTTTTTTTGAATTTTTTTTTAAATTTTTTTTATTTTTTTTTAATTTTTTTTTAAATTTTTTACTTTTTTTTATTTTAATTTTTTTTTGTTTTTGAAATTTTTTTTTGGAAATTTTTTCTGAATTTTTTTAAAATTTTTTTTTAAATTTTTTTTTCGAAAATTTTTTTGAAATTTTTTTTGAAATTTTTTTTTTGAAATTTTTTTTTTCGAATTTGAAATTTTTTTTGAAATTTTTTTTTTAATTTTTTTTTTTGAAATTTTTTTTAAATTTTTTTTTGAAAATTTTTTTTTTGAAATTTTTTTAAAATTTTTATTTGAAAATTTTTTTTTTTGAAATTTTTTTTTTCAATTTTTTTAAATTTTTTTTTATTTTTTTTTTAATTTTTTTTTTAATTTTTTTTAAATTTTTTTTTTGAAAATTTTTTTTTTGAAATTTTTTTTTTCGAAAATTTTTTTGAAATTTTTTTTTTGAAAATTTTTTTTTCAATTTTTTTTTTAAATTTTTTTTTTTTTTTTTGAAATTTTTTTAAAACTTTTATTTGAAAATTTTTTTTTTGAAATTTTTTTTTTCAATTTTTTTTAAATTTTTTTTTATTTTTTTTAAAATTTTTTTTAAAATTTTTTTTCTTTATTTTTTTTTTAATTTTCTTTTTGAAAATTTTTTTTTGAGATTTTTTTTAAATTTTTTTTTTGAAATCTTTTTTTTTGAAATTTTTTTTTTCGAAAATTTTTTTGAAATTTTTTTTCGATTTTTTTCAATTTTTTTTTAAATTTTTTTTTTAATTTTTTTTTTGAAATTTTTTTTAATTTTTTTTTTAAATTTTTTTTTCGAAATTTTTTTTGAAATTTAAAAAAAAATTGAAAAAAAAATCCGAAAAAAAATTTCGAAAATAAAATTTTTTTTTTCGAAAATTTTTTTGAAATTTTTTTTAAATTTTTTTTTGAAATTTTTTTAAATTTTTTTTTAAATTTTTTTTTCTTGAAAATTTTTTTTTCGAATTTTCTCTTTGAAATTTTTTTTTTGAATTTTTTTTAAAATTTTTTTTTATTTTTTTTAAAATTTTTTTTTAAATTTTTTACTTTTTTTTATTTTAATTTTTTTTTGTTTTTGAAATTTTTTTTTGGAAATTTTTTCTGAATTTTTTTAAAATTTTTTTTAAAATTTTTTTTTCGAAAATTTTTTTGAAATTTTTTTTGAAATTTTTTTTTTGAAAATTTTTTTTTCGAATTTGAAATTTTTTTTGAATTTTTTTTTTTTAATTTTTTTTTTGAAATTTTTTTTAAATTTTTTTTTGAAAATTTTTTTTTGAAATTTTTTTAAAATTTTTATTTGAAAATTTTTTTTTTTGAAATTTTTTTTTTCAATTTTTTTAAATTTTTTTTTATTTTTTTTAATTTTTTTTTTTAATTTTTTTTAAATTTTTTTTTTGAAAATTTTTTTTTTTATTTTTTTTTTCGAAAATTTTTTTGAAATTTTTTTTTTGAAAATTTTTTTTTCAATTTTTTTTTAAATTTTTTTTTTTATTTTTTTTTTTGAAATTTTTTTAAAACTTTTATTTGAAAATTTTTTTTTTGAATTTTTTTTTTCAATTTTTTTTAAATTTTTTTTTATTTTTTTTAAAATTTTTTTTAAAATTTTTTTTCTTTATTTTTTTTTAAATTTTCTTTTTGAAAAATTTTTTTTTGAGATTTTTTTTAAATTTTTTTTTTGAAATCTTTTTTTTTGAAATTTTTTTTTTCGAAAATTTTTTTGAAATTTTTTTTGGATTTTTTTTTTATTTTTAATTCGAAATTTTTTTTCGAATTTTTTTAAAATTTTTTTTTTAATTTTTTTTTTAATTTTTTTTTTGAAATTTTTTTTAAATTTTTTTTTTGAAATTTTTTTTTTGAAATTTTTTTTTTCGAAAATTTTTTTTAAATTTTTTTTGGATTTTTTTTAAAATTTTTTTTTCGAAATTTTTTTTCGAATTTTTTTTAAAATTTTTTTTAAATTTTTTTTTTTAATTTTTTTTTTTAAATTTTTTTAAAATTTTTTTTGAAAATTTTTTTTTTTGAAATTTTTTTTTCGAAAATTATTTTGAATTTTTTTTTTAAATTTTTTTTTAAATTTTTTTTTTGAAATTTTTTTTAAATTTTTTTTTGAAAATTTTTTTTTTTTGAAATTTGATTTTTCGAAAAAAATTTTGAAATTTTTTTTGAAAATTTTTATTTGAAAATTTTTTTTTTGAAATTTTTTTTAAATCTTTTTTTGAAAATTTTTTTTTTGAAATTTTTTTCTTTTGAAATTTTTTTTTTCGAAAATTTTTTTGAAATTTTTTTTTCTAATTTTTTTTTTCGAAAATTTTTTTGAAATTTTTTCTGAATTTTTTTAAATTTTTTTTTAAATTGTTTTTTCTTGAAAATTTTTTTTTCGAATTTTTTTTTTCAATTTTTTCTTCGAAAATTTTTTTGAAATTTTTTTTTTGAAAATTTTTTTTTTTGAAATTTTTTTTTTTGAAATTTTTTTTCAATTTTTTTTAAATTTTTTTTGAAATTTTTTTTTTTGAAAATTTTTTTTTTGAAATTTTTTTTTCGAAAATTTTTTTGAAATTTTTTTTTTGAAAATTTTTTTTTTGAAATTTTTTTTTTGAAATTTTTTTTAAATTTTTTTTTTTTAATTTTTTTTTTTATTTTTTTAAAAAATTTTTTTGAAAATTTTTTTTTGAATTTTTTTAAAATTTTTTTTGAATTTTTTTTTTTTTTGAAATTTTTTTTGAAATTTTTTTTGAAATTTTTTTTTTGAAATTTATTTTGAAATTTTTTTTTTTTGAAAATTTTTTTGAAATTTTTTTTTTCATTTTTTTTCGAATTTTTTTTTTCAATTTTTTTTAAAATTTTTTTTTCATTTTTTTTTTGAAATTTTTTTTAAAATTTTTTTTAAAATTTTTTTTTCGAAAATTTTTTTGAAATTTTTTTTGAAATTTTTTTTTGAAAATTTTTTTGAAATTTTTTTTGAATTTTTTTTTAATTTTTTTTGAAAATTTTTTTTTTGAATTTTTTTTTTTCAATTTTTTTAAAATTTTTTTTTAAAAATTTTTTTTGAAAATTTTTTTTTGAATTTTTTTTAAATTTTTTTTAAAATTTTTTTTTTAAAATTTTTTTTTGAAATTTTTTTTAAATTTTTTTTTGAAATTTTTTTAAATTTTTTTTTTAATTTTTTTTTCTTGAAAATTTTTTTTTCGAATTTTCTCTTTGAAATTTTTTTTTTGAATTTTTTTTTAAATTTTTTTTAATTTTTTTTTAAATTTTTTTTTAAATTTTTTACTTTTTTTTATTTTAATTTTTTTTTGTTTTTGAAATTTTTTTTTGGAAATTTTTTCTGAATTTTTTTAAAATTTTGTTTTGAAAATTTTTTTTTGAAATTTTTTTAAAATTTTTATTTGAAAATTTTTTTTTTTGAAATTTTTTTTTCAATTTTTTTAAATTTTTTTTTATTTTTTTTTAATTTTTTTTTTAAATTTTTTTTTAATTTTTTTTTTGAAAATTTTTTTTTTGAAATTTTTTTTTTCGAAAATTTTTTTGAAATTTTTTTTTTGAAAATTTTTTTTTCAATTTTTTTTTAAATTTTTTTTTGAAATTTTTTTTTTCAATTTTTTTTAAATTTTTTTTTATTTTTTTTTTAATTTTTTTTAAAATTTTTTTTCTTTATTTTTTTTTAATTTTCTTTTTGAAATTTTTTTTTTGAGATTTTTTTTAAATTTTTTTTTTTGAAATCTTTTTTTTTGATATTTTTTTTTTCGAAAATTTTTTTGAAATTTTTTTTGGATTTTTTTTTAATTTTTAATTCGAAATTTTTTTTCGAATTTTTTTTCAATTTTTTTTTAAATTTTTTTTTTAACTTTTTTTTTGAAATTTTTTTTAATTTTTTTTTTGAAATTTTTTTTTTGAAATTTTTTTTTTCGAAAATTTTTTTGAAATTTTTTTTGGATTTTTTTTAAAATTTTTTTTTCGAAATTTTTTTTCGAATTTTTTTTAAAATTTTTTTTTAATTTTTTTTTTAATTTTTTTTTTAAATTTTTTTAAAATTTTTTTTGAAAATTTTTTTTTTTGAAATTTTTTTTTCGAAAATTATTTTGAAATTTTTTTTAAAATTTTTTTTTAAATTTTTTTTTTGAAATTTTTTTAAAATTTTTTTTTGAAAATTTTTTTTTTTTGAAATTTGTTTTTTCGAAAAATTTTTTGAAATTTTTTTTGAAATTTTTTTTTTGAAAATTTTTTTTTTGAATTTTTTTTTTTAATTTTTTTTAAATTTTTTTTTTAATTTTTTTTTTGAATTATTTTTGAAATTTTTTTTTGAAAATTTTTTTTTTCGAAAATTTTTTTGAATTTTTTTTTGAATTTTTTTTTTTGAAAATTTTTTTAAATTTTTCCTTGAAAATTTTTTTTTTGAAATTTTTTTTTTCGAAAATTTTTTTGAATTTTTTTTTGAATTTTTTTTTTTGAAAATTTTTTTTTTGAAATTTTTTTTTGAAATTTTTTTTTAAATTTTTTTTTAAATTTTTTTAAAGATTTTTTTGAATTTTTTTTTTGAAATTTTTTTAAATTTTTTTTTTTAATTTTTTTTTTTTGAAAATTTTTTTTTGAACTTTCTTTTTGAAAATTTTTTTTTTGAAATTTTTTTTAAATTTTTTATTTGAAAATTTTTTTTTTGAAAATTTTTTTTGAAATTTTTTTTGAATTTTTTTTTTTGAAATTTTTTTTTCGAATTTTTTTTTCGAATTTTTTCAATTTTTTTTTAAATTTTTTTTTAAATTTTTTTTTTGAATTTTTTTTTAAATTTTTTTTTGAAATTTTTTTTTCGAAAATTTTTTTGAAATTTTTTTTAAATTTTTTTTTAAATTTTTTTTTCTTGAAAATTTTATTTTCGAATTTTCTTTTTGAAATTTTTTTTTTTATTTTTTATTTTTTTTTATTTTTATTTTTTTTTTGTTTTTGAATTTTTTTTTTGGAAATTCTTTCTGAATTTTTTTGAAATTTTTTTTTGAAATTTTTTTTTCGAAAATTTTTTTGAAATTTTTTTTAATTTTTTTTTCTTGAAAATTTTTTTTTCGAATTTTCTTTTTGAAATTTTTTTTTTAATTTTTTATTTTTTTTTATTTTTATTTTTTTTTTGTTTTTGAAATTTTTTTTTTGGAAATTTTTTCTGAATTTTTTTAAAAATTTTTTTTTTAATTTTTTTTCAATTTTTTTAAAAATTTTTTTTTCATTTTTTTTTGAAATTTTTTTTAATTTTTTTTTTTGAAAATTTTTTTTTTGAAATTTTTTTTTCGAAAATTTTTTTGAAATTTTTTTAAAATTTTTTTTTAAATTTTTTTTTCTTGAAAATTTTTTTTTCGAATTTTCTCTTTGAAATTTTTTTTGAATTTTTTTTAAAATTTTTTTTTATTTTTTTTAAATTTTTTTTTTAATTTTTAATTTTTTTTTATTTTAATTTTTTTTTGTTTTTGAAATTTTTTTTTGGAAATTTTTCCTGAATTTTTTTAAAATTATTTTTCAAATTTTTTTTTGAAAATTATTTTTTTGAAATTTTTTTTTTGAAATTTTGTTTTTCGAAAATTTTTTTGAAATTTTTTTTGAAATTTTTTTTTTGAAAATTTTTTTGAAATTTTTTTCGAAAATTTTTTTGAATTTTTTTTTAAATTTTATTTTTGAAAATTTTGTTTTTTGAAATTTTTTGAAATTTTTTTTTAAAATTTATTTTTTCGAAATTTTTTTTTTTAATTTTTTTTTTAATTTTTTTTAAAATTTTATTTTGGAAAATTTTTTTAAATTTTTTTTTTTTAATTTTTTTTTTGAAATTTTATATTTTGAAAATTTTTTTGAAATTTTTTTTGAATTTTTTTTTTGAAATTTTTTTTCGAATTTTTTTTTCAATTTTTTTTAAAATTTTTTTTTTTATTTTTTTTTGAAATTTTTTTAAAATTTTTTTTTGAATTTTTTTAAAATTTTTTTTTTATTTTTTTCTCTTGAAAATTTTTTTTTCGAATTTTTTTTTTCGATTCTTTTTTCAATTTTTTTTTAAATTTTTTTTTTCATTTTTTTTTGAAATTTTTCGAAAACTTTTTTTTTTAAATTTTTTTTTAATTTTTTTTTTTGAAAATTTTTTTTTTGAAATTTTTTTTTTCGAAAATTTTTTTGAAATTTTTTTTGAAATTTTTTTTTTGAAAATTTTTCTGAAATTTTTTTTTAAATTTTTTTTTTTCGAAATTTTTTTTTTGAAAATTTTTTTTAAAATTTTTTTAAAATTTTTTAAAAAATTTTTTTAAAATTTTTTTTTAAATTTTTTTTTCTTTGAAAATTTTTTTTTCTTTGAAAATTTGTTTTGAATTTTCTTTTTGAAAATTTTTTTTTGAAATTTTTTTTAAATTTTATTTTTGAAAATTTTTTTTTTGAAATTTTTTTTTTCAAAAATTTTTTTGAAATTTTTTTTGAATTTTTTTTGAAATTTTTTTTTTGAAATTTTTTTTCGAATTTTTTTTTCAATTTTTTTAAAAAATTTTTTTTTTATTTTTTTTTTGAATTATTTTTGAAATTTTTTTTTGAAAATTTTTTTTTTCGAAAATTTTTTTGAATTTTTTTTTGAATTTTTTTTTTGAAATTTTTTTTAAATTTTTCCTTGAAAATTTTTTTTTTTGAAATTTTTTTTTTCGAAAATTTTTTTGAATTTTTTTTTTGAAAATTTTTTTTTTGAAATTTTTTTTTTGAAATTTTTTTAAAAATTTTTTTAAAGATTTTTTTGAATTTTTTTTTTGAAATTTTTTTAAATTTTTTTTTTAATTTTTTTTCTTTGAAAATTTTTTTTTGAACTTTCTTTTTGAAAATTTTTTTTTTGAAATTTTTTTTAAATTTTTTTTTTTAATTTTTTTTTTGAAATTTTTTTTAAATTTTTTTTTTAATTTTTATTTTTGAAATTTTTTTTAAATTTTTTTTGAACATTTTTTTTTCAATTTTTTCAAAATTTTTTTTTGAATTTTTTTTAAAATTTTTTTTAAAATTTTATTTTGGAAATTTTTTTTTAATTTTTTTTTTTAATTTTTTTTTTTGAAATATTTTTTTTTGAAAATTTTTTTTAAATTTTTTTTGAGTTTTTTTTGAATTTTTTTTTTGAAATTTTTTTTTCGAAATTTTTTTTCGAATTTTTTTTTTCAATTTTTTTGAAATTTTTTTTTTCGAAAATTTTTTGAAATTTTTTTGAAATTTTTTTTTTGAAATTTTTTTTTTTTGAAATTTTTTTTTTGAAATTTATTTTTTCGAAATTTTTTTTGAAATTTTTTTTCGGATTTTTTTTTTAAATTTTTTCTGAATTTTTTTAAAATTTTTTTTAAAATTTTTTTTTCTTAAAAATTTTTTTTTCGAATTTTTTTTTTCAATTATTTTTTAAATTTTTTTTTTTCATTTTTTTTGAAATTTTTTTTAAATTTTTTTTTTGAAAACTTTTTTTTTTAAATTTTTTTTTTGAAATTTTTTTTTTGAAAATTTTTTTGAAATTTTTTTTGAATTTTTTTTTTGAAATTTTTTTTTCGAATTTTTTTTTCAATTTTTTTAAAATTTTTTTTTTTATTTTTTTTTTTTTAATTTTTTCAATTTTTTTTTGATTTTTTTTTAAAATTTTTTTTTTAAATTTTTTTTTCTTGAAAATTTTTTTTTCGATTTTTTTTTTCAATTTTATTTTAAATTTATTTTTTTATTTTTTTTTTGAAATTTTTTTGAAATTTTTTTTCGAATTTTTTTAAAAATTTTTTTAAAAATTTTTTTTGTAAATTTTTTTTTTGAAATTTTTTTTTGAAAATTTTTTTTTTTTTAAATTTTTTTTTCGAAAATTTTTTTTTCGAATTTTTTTTTCAATTTTTTTTTAAATTTTTTTTTTCATTTTTTTTTGAATTTTTTTTTAAATTTTTTTTTGAAAACTTTTTTTTTGAAATTTTTTTTAAATTTTTTTTTTGAAATTTTTTTTTTTTTAATTTTTTTTTTTAATTTTTTTTTTCGAAAATTTTTTTGAATTTTTTTTTTCGAAAATTTTTTTGAAATTTTTTTTTAATTTTTTTTTTGAAAATTTTTTTTTTGAAATTTTTTTTTGAAATTTTTTTTTTTCGAAATTTTTTTTAAAATTTTTTTTCGGATTTTTTTTTGAAATTTTTTCTGAATTTTTTTAAAATTTTTTTTAAAATTTTTTTTTCTTGAAAATTTTTTTTTCGAATTTTTTTTTTCAATTTTTTTTAAAATTTTTTTTTTCATTTTTTTTGAATTTTTTTTTGAATTTTTTTTTTTGAAAATTTTTCTTTTGAAATTTTTTTTTTTGAAATTTTGTTTTTCGAAAATTTTTTTGAATTTTTTTTTGAAATATTTTTTTCGAACATTTTTTTGAAATCTTTTTTTACGAAAATTTTTTTGAATTTTTTTTTAATTTTTTTTTTGAAAATTTTTTTTTTTAAATTTTTTTTTGAAAATTTTTTTGAAATTCTTTTTTAATTTTCTTTTTGAAATTTTTTTTTATTTTCTTTTTTGATATTTTAATTTTTTTTTTTTAAATTTTTTTTTTTTGAATTTTTTTTTAAATTTTTTTTTATTTTTTTTTATTTTTTTAAATTTTTTATTTTTTTTTTTATTTTTTTTTAAATTTTTTTTATGGAAATTTCTTCTGAATTTTTTTAAAATTTTTTTTTCGAAATTTTTTTTCGAATTTTTTAAAAATTTTTTTTAAAAATTTTTCTTGAAAATTTTTTTTGGAATTTTTTTTTAAAATTTTTTTTTTAATTTTTTTTTTCATTTTTTTTTGAAATTTTTTTTAAATTTTTTTTTTGAATTTTTTTTTTTGAAATTTTTTTTAAATCTTTTCTTTGAAAATTTTTTTTTTTGAAAATTTTTTTTTTTTGAAATTTTTTTTTTGAAAATTTTTTTGAAATTTTTTTTAAATTTTCTTTTTGAAATTTTTTTTTATTTTCTTTTTTGATATTTTAATTTTTTTTTTGAAAAATTTTTTTTTTTGAATTTTTTTTAAAATTTTTTTTAAATTTTTTTTTTATTTTTTTCAATTTTTTATTTTTTTTTTTATTTTTTTTTTGAAATTTTTTTTATGGAAATTTCTTCTGAATTTTTTTTAAATTTTTTTTTCGAATTTTTTTAAAATTTTTTTTAAAAATTTTTCTTGAAAATTTTTTTTTGAATTTTTTTTTTCAATTTTTTTTTAAATTTTTTTTTTTCATTTTTTTTTGAAATTTTTTTGAAATTTTTTTTTTGAAAATTTTTTTTTTTAATTTTTTTTTTAAATCTTTTTTTTGAAAATTTTTTTTTTTGAAATTTTTTTTAAATTTTTTATTTGAAAATTTTTTTTTTAATTTTTTTTTTGAAAATTTTTTTGAAATTTTTTTTGAATTTTTTTTTTTGAAATTTTTTTTTCGAATTTTTTCAATTTTTTTTTAAATTTTTTTTTTAATTTTTTTTTTGAAATTTTTTTAAAATTTTTTTTTGAAATTTTTTTTTCGAAAATTTTTTTGAAATTTTTTTTAAATTTTTTTTCTTGAAAATTTTATTTTCGAATTTTCTTTTTGAAATTTTTTTTTTTATTTTTTATTTTTTTTTATTTTTTTTTTTTTTTGTTTTTGAATTTTTTTTTTGGAAATTATTTCTGAATTTTTTTTAAATTTTTTTTTGAAATTTTTTTTTCGAAAATTTTTTTGAAATTTTTTTAAATTTTTTTTTCTTGAAAATTTTTTTTTCGAATTTTCTTTTTGAAAATTTTTTTTTAATTTTTTATTTTTTTTTATTTTTATTTTTTTCTTGTTTTTGAAATTTTTTTTTTGGAAATTTTTTCTGAATTTTTTTTAAATTTTTTTTTTAAATTTTTTTTTCAATTTTTTTAAAAATTTTTTTTTTCATTTTTTTTTGAAATTTTTTTTAAATTTTTTTTTTGAAAATTTTTTTTTTGAACTTTTTTTTAAATTTTTTTTTTGAAATTTTTTTTTTTGAAATTTTTTTTTCGAAAATTTTTTTGAAATTTTTTTAAAATTTTTTTTTAAATTTTTTTTTCTTGAAAATTTTTTTTTCGAATTTTCTCTTTGAAATTTTTTTTGAATTTTTTTTAAAATTTTTTTTTATTTTTTTAAATTTTTTTTTTAATTTTTAATTTTTTTTATTTTAATTTTTTTTTGTTTTTGAAATTTTTTTTGGAAATTTTTCCTGAATTTTTTTAAAATTATTTTTTAAATTTTTTTTTGAAAATTTTTTTTTTGAAATTTTTTTTTTGAAATTTTGTTTTTCGAAAATTTTTTTGAAATTTTTTTTGAAATTTTTTTTGAAATTTTTTTTTTGAAAATTTTTTTGAAATCTTTTTTTTCGAAAATTTTTTTGAATTTTTTTTTAAATTTTATTTTTGAAAATTTTGTTTTTTGAAATTTTTTGAAATTTTTTTTTAAAATTTATTTTTTCGAAATTTTTTTTTTTTAATTTTTTTTTAAATTTTTTTTAAAATTTTATTTTGGAAAATTTTTTTAAATTTTTTTTTTAAATTTTTTTTTTGAAATTTTTTTTTTTGAAAATTTTTTTGAAATTTTTTTTGAATTTTTTTTTTTGAAATTTTTTTTCGAATTTTTTTTTTCAATTTTTTTTAAAATTTTTTTTTTATTTTTTTTTTGAAATTTTTTTAAAATTTTTTTTTGAATTTTTTTTAAATTTTTTTTTTATTTTTTTTTCTTGAAAATTCTTTTTTCGAATTTTTTTTTTCGAATTTTTTTTCAATTTTTTTTTAAATTTTTTTTTTCATTTTTTTTTTTGAAATTTTTCGAAAACTTTTTTTTTGAAATTTTTTTTTAATTTTTTTTTTGAAAATTTTTTTTTTGAAATTTTTTTTTTTGAAATTTTTTTTTTCGAAAATTTTTTTGAAATTTTTTTTGAAATTTTTTTTTTGAAAATTTTTCTGAAATTTTTTTTAAATTTTTTTTTTGAAAATTTTTTTTTTTGAAATTTTTTTTTTGAAATTTTTTTTTTCGAAAATTTTTTTGAAATTTTTTTTGAAATTTTTTTTTTTGAAAATTTTTTTGAAATTTTTTTTTAATTTTCTTTTTGAATTTTTTTTTTATTTTCTTTTTTGATGTTTTAATTTTTTTTTTGAAAAATTTTTTTTTAAATTTTTTTTTAAATTTTTTTTTAATTTTTTTTTATTTTTTTAATTTTTTATTTTTTTTTGAAATTTTTTTTATGGAAATTTCTTCTGAATTTTTTTTAAATTTTTTTTTCGAAATTTTTTTTCGAATTTTTTTGAAATTTTTTTTTTAATTTTTTTTTTAATTTTATTATTTTTTTTTGAACATTTTTTTTTTCAATTTTTTTTAAATTTTTTTAAATTTTTTTTTGAAAAATTTTTTTTTTGAATTTTTTTTTAAATTTTTTTTTTTATTTTTTTTTCTTGAAAATTTTTTTTTCGAATTTTTTTTTTCAATTTTTTTTTTAATTTTTTTTTTGAAATTTTTTTGAAATTTTTTTTTCAATTTTTTTTAAAATTTATTTTTTCGAAAAATTTTTTCGAATTTTTTTTCAATTTTTTTTTCAAATTTTTTTTTTTAATTTTCTTTTTTGAAATTTTTTTTAAATTTTTTTTTGAAATTTTTTTTTTGAAATTTTTATTTTTGAAATTTTTTTTTTCGAAAATTTTTTTGAAATTTTTTTGGAAATTTTTTCTGAATTTTTTTAAAATTTTTTTAAAATTTTTTTTTGAAAATTTTTTTTTCGAATTTTTTTTTCAATTTTTTTTTAAATTTTTTTTTTCATTTTTTTTTAAAAATTTTTTAAATTTTCTTTTGAAAATTTTTTTTTTTGAAATTTTTTTTAAATTTTTTTTTTGAAAATTTTTTTTTTTTGAAATTTTTTTGAAATTTTTTTTGAAATTTTTTTTTTTTTAATTTTTTTTTCGAATTTTTTTTTCAATTTTTTTAAAAATTTTTTTAATTTTTTTTCTGAAATTTTTTTAAAATTTTTTTTTTGAAAATTTTTATTTTGAAATTTAGTTTTTCGAAAATTATTTTGAAATTTTTTTTGAAATTTTTTTTTTTAAATTTTTTTTCGAATTTTTTTAAAAATTTTTTTTAAATTTTTTTTAAAATTTTTTTTTGAAATTTTTTTTAAATTTTTTTTTTGAAAATTTTTTTTTTGAAATTTTTTTAAAATTTTTTTTTGAAAATTTTTTTTTTGAAATTTTTTTTTTCAATTTTTTTTAAATTTTTTTTTATATTTTTTTTTAAATTTTTTTCAAATTTTTTTTGAATTTTTTTTTCGAAATTTTTTTTTCGAAATTTTTTTTCGAATTTTTTTAATTTTTTTTTTTGAAATTTTTTTAAAATTTTTTTTTGAAATTTTTTTTTTGAAATTTTTTTTTTCGAAAATTTTTTTGAAATTTTTTTTGGATTTTTTTTTTAAATTTTTTTTTCGAAATTTTTTTTCGAATTTTTTTTTCAATTTTTTTTAAAAATTTTTATTTTAATTTTTTTAAATTTTTTTTTGAAAATTTTTTTTTTGAAATTTTTTTTTCGAAAATTATTTTGAAATTTTTTTTCAATTTTTTAAAAAATTTTTTTTTTAATTTTTTTTTTGAAATTTTTTTTTTATTTTTTTTTGAAAATTTTTTTTTTTTTATTTTTTTTTTGAAAATTTTTTTTTTGAATTTTTTTTTTTTTTTTTTTTTTTAATTTTTTTTTTTTTTTTTTTCTTTGAAAATTTTTTTTTCTTTGAAAATTTTTTTTGAATTTTCTTTTTGAAAAATTTTTTTTGAAATTTTTTTTTAATTTTTTTTTTGAAAATTTTTTTTTTGAAATTTTTTTTTTCGAAAATTTTTTTGAAATTTTTTTTGAATTTTTTTTTGAAATTTTTTTTTTGAAATTTTTTTTCGAATTTTTTTTTCAATTTTTTTAAAAATTTTTTTTTTTATTTTTTTTTGAATTATTTTTTAAATTTTTTTTTGAAAATTTTTTTTTCGAAAATTTTTTTGAAATTTTTTAAAATTTTTTTTTTTAATTTTTTTTCTTTGAAATTTTTTTTTTGAATTCTCTTTTTGAAATTTTGTTTTTGAAAATTTTTTTAAATTTTTCCATGAAAATTTTTTTTTTTGAAATTTTTTTTTTCGAAAATTTTTTTGAATTTTTTTTTGAATTTTTTTTTTTGAAAATTTTTTTTTTGAAATTTTTTTTTAATTTTTTTTTTTGAAAATTTTTTTTTTGAAATTTTTTTTTTCGAAAATTTTTTTGAAATTTTTTTTGAAATTTTTTTTTTGAAAATTTTTCTGAAATTTTTTTTTAAATTTTTTTTTTTCGAAATTTTTTTTTTGAAAATTTTTTTTAAAATTTTTTTAAAATTTTTTTAAAAATTTTTTTAAAATTTTTTTTTAAATTTTTTTTTCTTTGAAAATTTTTTTTTCTTTGAAAATTTTTTTTGAATTTTCTTTTTGAAAATTTTTTTTTGAAATTTTTTTTAAATTTTATTTTTGAAAATTTTTTTTTTGAAATTTTTTTTTTCAAAAATTTTTTTGAAATTTTTTTTGAATTTTTTTAGAAATTTTTTTTTTGAAATTTTTTTTCGAATTTTTTTTTCAATTTTTTTAAAAAATTTTTTTTTTATTTTTTTTTTGAATTATTTTTGAAATTTTTTTTTGAAAATTTTTTTTTTCGAAAATTTTTTTGAATTTTTTTTTGAATTTTTTTTTTGAAATTTTTTTTAAATTTTTCCTTGAAAATTTTTTTTTTTGAAATTTTTTTTTTCGAAAATTTTTTTGAATTTTTTTTTTGAAAATTTTTTTTTTGAAATTTTTTTTTTGAAATTTTTTTTAAAATTTTTTTAAAGATTTTTTTGAATTTTTTTTTTGAAATTTTTTTAAATTTTTTTTTAAATTTTTTTTCTTTGAAAATTTTTTTTTGAACTTTCTTTTTGAAAATTTTTTTTTTGAAATTTTTTTTAAATTTTTTTTTTTAATTTTTTTTTTGAAATTTTTTTTAAATTTTTTTTTTAATTTTTATTTTTGAAATTTTTTTTAAATTTTTTTTGAACATTTTTTTTTCAATTTTTTCAAAATTTTTTTTTGAATTTTTTTTAAAATTTTTTTTAAAATTTTATTTTGGAAATTTTTTTTTAATTTTTTTTTTTAATTTTTTTTTTTGAAATATTTTTTTTTGAAAATTTTTTTGAAATTTTTTTTGAGTTTTTTTTGAATTTTTTTTTTGAAATTTTTTTTTCGAAATTTTTTTTCGAATTTTTTTTTTCAATTTTTTTGAAATTTTTTTTTTCGAAAATTTTTTGAAATTTTTTTGAAATTTTTTTTTTGAAATTTTTTTTTTGAAATTTTTTTTTTTTGAAATTTATTTTTTCGAAATTTTTTTTGAAATTTTTTTTCGGATTTTTTTTTGAAATTTTTTCTGAATTTTTTTAAAATTTTTTTTAAAATTTTTTTTTCTTAAAAATTTTTTTTTCGAATTTTTTTTTTCAATTATTTTTTAAATTTTTTTTTTTCATTTTTTTTGAAATTTTTTTTAAATTTTTTTTTTGAAAACTTTTTTTTTTAAATTTTTTTTTTGAAATTTTTTTTTTGAAAATTTTTTTGAAATTTTTTTTGAATTTTTTTTTTGAAATTTTTTTTTCGAATTTTTTTTTCAATTTTTTTAAAATTTTTTTTTTTATTTTTTTTTTTTTAATTTTTTCAATTTTTTTTTGATTTTTTTTTAAAATTTTTTTTTTAAATTTTTTTTTTCTTGAAAATTTTTTTTTCGATTTTTTTTTTCAATTTTATTTTAAATTTATTTTTTTATTTTTTTTTTGAAAATTTTTTTGAAATTTTTTTTGAATTTTTTTTAAATTTTTTTTGAAAATTTTTTTTTTGAATTTTTTTTTTTCAATTTTTTTTAAATTTTTTTTTAAAAATTTTTTTTGAAAATTTTTTTTTGAATTTTTTTTAAATTTTTTTTTTTTAATTTTTTTTTGAAATTTTTTTTAAATTTTTTTTTGAAATTTTTTTAAATTTTTTTTTTAATTTTTTTTTCTTGAAAATTTTTTTTTCGAATTTTCTCTTTGAAATTTTTTTTTTGAATTTTTTTTTAAATTTTTTTTAATTTTTTTTTAAATTTTTTTTTAAATTTTTTACTTTTTTTTATTTTAATTTTTTTTTGTTTTTGAAATTTTTTTTTGGAAATTTTTTCTGAATTTTTTTAAAATTTTGTTTTGAAAATTTTTTTTTGAAATTTTTTTAAAATTTTTATTTGAAAATTTTTTTTTTTGAAATTTTTTTTTCAATTTTTTTAAATTTTTTTTTATTTTTTTTTAATTTTTTTTTAAAATTTTTTTTAAATTTTTTTTTTGAAAATTTTTTTTTTGAAATTTTTTTTTTCGAAAATTTTTTTGAAATTTTTTTTTTGAAAATTTTTTTTTCAATTTTTTTTTAAATTTTTTTTTGAAATTTTTTTTTTCAATTTTTTTTAAATTTTTTTTTATTTTTTTTTTAATTTTTTTTAAAATTTTTTTTCTTTATTTTTTTTTAATTTTCTTTTTGAAATTTTTTTTTTGAGATTTTTTTTAAATTTTTTTTTTTGAAATCTTTTTTTTTGATATTTTTTTTTTCGAAAATTTTTTTGAAATTTTTTTTGGATTTTTTTTTTAATTTTTAATTCGAAATTTTTTTTCGAATTTTTTTTCAATTTTTTTTTAAATTTTTTTTTTAATTTTTTTTTTGAAATTTTTTTTAATTTTTTTTTTGAAATTTTTTTTTTGAAATTTTTTTTTTCGAAAATTTTTTTGAAATTTTTTTTGGATTTTTTTTAAAATTTTTTTTTCGAAATTTTTTTTCGAATTTTTTTTAAAATTTTTTTTTAATTTTTTTTTTAATTTTTTTTTTAAATTTTTTTAAAATTTTTTTTGAAAATTTTTTTTTTTGAAATTTTTTTTTCGAAAATTATTTTGAAATTTTTTTTAAAATTTTTTTTTAAATTTTTTTTTTGAAATTTTTTTAAAATTTTTTTTTGAAAATTTTTTTTTTTTGAAATTTGTTTTTTCGAAAAATTTTTTGAAATTTTTTTTGAAATTTTTTTTTTGAAAATTTTTTTTTTGAATTTTTTTTTTTAATTTTTTTTTAATTTTTTTTTTTAATTTTTTTTTTGAATTATTTTTGAAATTTTTTTTTGAAAATTTTTTTTTTCGAAAATTTTTTTGAATTTTTTTTTGAATTTTTTTTTTTGAAAATTTTTTTAAATTTTTCCTTGAAAATTTTTTTTTTGAAATTTTTTTTTTCGAAAATTTTTTTGAATTTTTTTTTGAATTTTTTTTTTGAAAATTTTTTTTTTGAAATTTTTTTTTGAAATTTTTTTTTAAATTTTTTTTTAAATTTTTTTAAAGATTTTTTTGAATTTTTTTTTTGAAATTTTTTTAAATTTTTTTTTTTTATTTTTTTTTTTTGAAAATTTTTTTTTGAACTTTCTTTTTGAAAATTTTTTTTTTGAAATTTTTTTTAAATTTTTTATTTGAAAATTTTTTTTGAAATTTTTTTTGAATTTTTTTTTCTGAAATTTTTTTTTCGAATTTTTTTTTCGAATTTTTTCAATTTTTTTTTAAATTTTTTTTTAAATTTTTTTTTTGAATTTTTTTTTAAATTTTTTTTTGAAATTTTTTTTTCGAAAATTTTTTTGAAATTTTTTTTAAATTTTTTTTTAAATTTTTTTTTCTTGAAAATTTTATTTTCGAATTTTCTTTTTGAAATTTTTTTTTTTATTTTTTATTTTTTTTTATTTTTATTTTTTTTTTGTTTTTGATTTTTTTTTTTGGAAATTCTTTCTGAATTTTTTTGAAATTTTTTTTTGAAATTTTTTTTTCGAAAATTTTTTTGAAATTTTTTTTAATTTTTTTTTCTTGAAAATTTTTTTTTCGAATTTTCTTTTTGAAATTTTTTTTTTAATTTTTTATTTTTTTTTATTTTTATTTTTTTTTTGTTTTTGAAAATTTTTTTTTGGAAATTTTTTCTGAATTTTTTTAAAAATTTTTTTTTTAATTTTTTCTCAATTTTTTTAAAAAATTTTTTTTTCATTTTTTTTTGAAATTTTTTTTAATTTTTTTTTTTGAAAATTTTTTTTTTGAAATTTTTTTTTCGAAAATTTTTTTGAAATTTTTTTAAAATTTTTTTTTAAATTTTTTTTTCTTGAAAATTTTTTTTTCGAATTTTCTCTTTGAAATTTTTTTTGAATTTTTTTTAAAATTTTTTTTTATTTTTTTTAAATTTTTTTTTTAATTTTTAATTTTTTTTTATTTTAATTTTTTTTTGTTTTTGAAATTTTTTTTTGGAAATTTTTCCTGAATTTTTTTAAAATTATTTTTCAAATTTTTTTTTGAAAATTATTTTTTTGAAATTTTTTTTTTGAAATTTTGTTTTTCGAAAATTTTTTTGAAATTTTTTTTGAAATTTTTTTTTTGAAAATTTTTTTGAAATTTTTTTCGAAAATTTTTTTGAATTTTTTTTTAAATTTTATTTTTGAAAATTTTGTTTTTTGAAATTTTTTTTTTTGAAATTTTGTTTTTCGAAAATTTTTTTGAATTTTTTTTTGAAATATTTTTTTCGAACATTTTTTTGAAATCTTTTTTTTTTAAAATTTTATTTTGGAAAATTTTTTTAAATTTTTTTTTTTTTATTTTTTTTTTGAAATTTTATTTTTTGAAAATTTTTTTGAAATTTTTTTTGAATTTTTTTTTTGAAATTTTTTTTCGAATTTTTTTTTCAATTTTTTTTAAAATTTTTTTTTTTATTTTTTTTTTTTAATTTTTTTAAAATTTTTTTTTGAATTTTTTTAAAATTTTTTTTTTATTTTTTTCTCTTGAAAATTTTTTTTTCGAATTTTTTTTTTCGATTCTTTTTTCAATTTTTTTTTAAATTTTTTTTTTCATTTTTTTTTGAAATTTTTCGAAAACTTTTTTTTTGAAATTTTTTTTTAATTTTTTTTTTTGAAAATTTTTTTTTTGAAATTTTTTTTTTCGAAAATTTTTTTGAAATTTTTTTTTTGAAAATTTTTCTGAAATTTTTTTTTTAATTTTTTTTTTTCGAAATTTTTTTTTTGAAAATTTTTTTTAAAATTTTTTTAAAATTTTTTTAAAAATTTTTTTAAAATTTTTTTAAAAATTTTTTTAAAATTTTTTTTTAAATTTTTTTTTCTTTGAAAATTTTTTTTTCTTTGAAAATTTTTTTTGAATTTTCTTTTTGAAAATTTTTTTTTGAAATTTTTTTTAAATTTTATTTTTGAAAATTTTTTTTTTGAAATTTTTTTTTTCAAAAATTTTTTTGAAATTTTTTTTGAATTTTTTTTGAAATTTTTTTTTTTGAAATTTTTTTTCGAATTTTTTTTTCAATTTTTTTAAAAAATTTTTTTTTTATTTTTTTTTGAATTATTTTTGAAATTTTTTTTTGAAAATTTTTTTTTTCGAAAATTTTTTTGAATTTTTTTTTGAATTTTTTTTTTGAAATTTTTTTTAAATTTTTCCTTGAAAATTTTTTTTTTTGAAATTTTTTTTTTCGAAAATTTTTTTGAATTTTTTTTTTGAAAATTTTTTTTTTGAAATTTTTTTTTTGAAATTTTCTTTAAAATTTTTTTAAAGATTTTTTTGAATTTTTTTTTTGAAATTTTTTTAAATTTTTTTTTTAATTTTTTTTCTTTGAAAATTTTTTTTTGAACTTTCTTTTTGAAAATTTTTTTTTTGAAATTTTTTTTAAATTTTTTTTTTTAATTTTTTTTTTGAAATTTTTTTTAAATTTTTTTTTTAATTTTTATTTTTGAAATTTTTTTTAAATTTTTTTTGAACATTTTTTTTTCAATTTTTTCAAAATTTTTTTTTGAATTTTTTTTAAAATTTTTTTTAAAATTTTATTTTGGAAATTTTTTTTTAATTTTTTTTTTTAATTTTTTTTTTTGAAATATTTTTTTTTGAAAATTTTTTTGAAATTTTTTTTGAGTTTTTTTTGAATTTTTTTTTTGAAATTTTTTTTTCGAAATTTTTTTTCGAATTTTTTTTTTCAATTTTTTTGAAATTTTTTTTTTCGAAAATTTTTTGAAATTTTTTTGAAATTTTTTTTTTGAAATTTTTTTTTTTTGAAATTTTTTTTTTGAAATTTATTTTTTCGAAATTTTTTTTGAAATTTTTTTTCGGATTTTTTTTTGAAATTTTTTCTGAATTTTTTTAAAATTTTTTTTAAAATTTTTTTTTCTTAAAAATTTTTTTTTCGAATTTTTTTTTTCAATTATTTTTTAAATTTTTTTTTTTCATTTTTTTTGAAATTTTTTTTAAATTTTTTTTTTGAAAACTTTTTTTTTTAAATTTTTTTTTTGAAATTTTTTTTTTGAAAATTTTTTTGAAATTTTTTTTGAATTTTTTTTTTGAAATTTTTTTTTCGAATTTTTTTTTCAATTTTTTTAAAATTTTTTTTTTTATTTTTTTTTTTTTTAATTTTTTCAATTTTTTTTTGATTTTTTTTTAAAATTTTTTTTTTAAATTTTTTTTTCTTGAAAATTTTTTTTTCGATTTTTTTTTTCAATTTTATTTTAAATTTATTTTTTTATTTTTTTTTTGAAATTTTTTTGAAATTTTTTTTCGAATTTTTTTAAAAATTTTTTTAAAAATTTTTTTTGTAAATTTTTTTTTTGAAATTTTTTTTTGAAAATTTTTTTTTTTTTAAATTTTTTTTTCGAAAATTTTTTTTTCGAATTTTTTTTTCAATTTTTTTTTAAATTTTTTTTTTCATTTTTTTTTTAATTTTTTTTTAAATTTTTTTTTGAAAACTTTTTTTTTGAAATTTTTTTAAAATTTTTTTTTTGAAATTTTTTTTTTTTTTAATTTTTTTTTTAAATTTTTTTTTTCGAAAATTTTTTTGAATTTTTTTTTTCGAAAATTTTTTTGAAATTTTTTTTTAATTTTTTTTTTGAAAATTTTTTTTTTGAAATTTTTTTTTGAAATTTTTTTTTTTCGAAATTTTTTTTTAAATTTTTTTTCGGATTTTTTTTTTGAAATTTTTTCTGAATTTTTTTAAAATTTTTTTTAAAATTTTTTTTTCTTGAAAATTTTTTTTTCGAATTTTTTTTTTCAATTTTTTTAAAAATTTTTTTTTTCATTTTTTTTGAATTTTTTTTTGAATTTTTTTTTTGAAAATTTTTTTTTTGAAATTTTTTTTTTTGAAATTTTGTTTTTCGAAAATTTTTTTGAATTTTTTTTTGAAATATTTTTTTCGAACATTTTTTTGAAATCTTTTTTTTCGAAAATTTTTTTGAATTTTTTTTTAATTTTTTTTTTGAAATTTTTTTTTTTTAAATTTTTTTTTTGAAAATTTTTTTGAAATTCTTTTTTAATTTTCTTTTTGAAATTTTTTTTTATTTTCTTTTTTGATATTTTAATTTTTTTTTTTTTAAATTTTTTTTTTTTGAATTTTTTTTTAAATTTTTTTTTATTTTTTTTTATTTTTTTTAATTTTTTATTTTTTTTTTTATTTTTTTTTTATTTTTTTTATGGAAATTTCTTCTGAATTTTTTTAAAATTTTTTTTTCGAAATTTTTTTTCGAATTTTTTAAAAATTTTTTTTAAAAATTTTTCTTGAAAATTTTTTTTGGAATTTTTTTTTAAAATTTTTTTTTTAATTTTTTTTTTCATTTTTTTTTGAAATTTTTTTTAAATTTTTTTTTTGAATTTTTTTTTTTGAAATTTTTTTTAAATCTTTTCTTTGAAAATTTTTTTTTTTGAAAATTTTTTTTTTTTGAAATTTTTTTTTTGAAAATTTTTTTGAAATTTTTTTTAAATTTTCTTTTTGAAATTTTTTTTTATTTTCTTTTTTGATATTTTAATTTTTTTTTTGAAAAATTTTTTTTTTTGAATTTTTTTTAAAATTTTTTTTAAATTTTTTTTTTATTTTTTTCAATTTTTTATTTTTTTTTTATTTTTTTTTTGAAATTTTTTTTATGGAAATTTCTTCTGAATTTTTTTTAAATTTTTTTTTCGAATTTTTTTAAAATTTTTTTTAAAAATTTTTCTTGAAAATTTTTTTTTGAATTTTTTTTTTCAATTTTTTTTTAAATTTTTTTTTTTCATTTTTTTTTGGAATTTTTTTGAAATTTTTTTTTTGAAAATTTTTTTTTTTAATTTTTTTTTTAAATCTTTTTTTTGAAAATTTTTTTTTTTGAAATTTTTTTTAAATTTTTTATTTGAAAATTTTTTTTTTAATTTTTTTTTTGAAAATTTTTTTGAAATTTTTTTTGAATTTTTTTTTTTGAAATTTTTTTTTCGAATTTTTTCAATTTTTTTTTAATTTTTTTTTTTAATTTTTTTTTTGAAATTTTTTTAAAATTTTTTTTTGAAATTTTTTTTTCGAAAATTTTTTTGAAATTTTTTTTAAATTTTTTTTAAAATTTTTTTTTCTTGAAAATTTTATTTTCGAATTTTCTTTTTGAAATTTTTTTTTTTATTTTTTATTTTTTTTTATTTTTTTTTTTTTTGTTTTTGAATTTTTTTTTTGGAAATTATTTCTGAATTTTTTTTAAATTTTTTTTTGAAATTTTTTTTTCGAAAATTTTTTTGAAATTTTTTTTAATTTTTTTTTCTTGAAAATTTTTTTTTCGAATTTTCTTTTTGAAAATTTTTTTTTAATTTTTTATTTTTTTTTATTTTTATTTTTTTCTTGTTTTTGAAATTTTTTTTTTGGAAATTTTTTCTGAATTTTTTTAAAATTTTTTTTTTAAATTTTTTTTCAATTTTTTTAAAAATTTTTTTTTTCATTTTTTTTTGAAATTTTTTTTAAATTTTTTTTTTGAAAATTTTTTTTTTGAACTTTTTTTTAAATTTTTTTTTTGAAATTTTTTTTTTTGAAATTTTTTTTTCGAAAATTTTTTTGAAATTTTTTTAAAATTTTTTTTTAAATTTTTTTTTCTTGAAAATTTTTTTTTCGAATTTTCTCTTTGAAATTTTTTTTGAATTTTTTTTAAAATTTTTTTTTATTTTTTTAAATTTTTTTTTTAATTTTTAATTTTTTTTATTTTAATTTTTTTTTGTTTTTGAAATTTTTTTTGGAAATTTTTCCTGAATTTTTTTAAAATTATTTTTTAAATTTTTTTTTGAAAATTTTTTTTTTGAAATTTTTTTTTGAAATTTTGTTTTTCGAAAATTTTTTTGAAATTTTTTTTGAAATTTTTTTTGAAATTTTTTTTTTGAAAATTTTTTTGAAATCTTTTTTTTCGAAAATTTTTTTGAATTTTTTTTTTAATTTTATTTTTGAAAATTTTGTTTTTTGAAATTTTTTGAAATTTTTTTTTAAAATTTATTTTTTCGAAATTTTTTTTTTTTAATTTTTTTTTAAATTTTTTTTAAAATTTTATTTTGGAAAATTTTTTTAAATTTTTTTTTTAAATTTTTTTTTTGAAATTTTTTTTTTTGAAAATTTTTTTGAAATTTTTTTTGAATTTTTTTTTTTGAAATTTTTTTTCGAATTTTTTTTTTCAATTTTTTTTAAAATTTTTTTTTAATTTTTTTTTGAAATTTTTTTAAAATTTTTTTTTGAATTTTTTTTAAATTTTTTTTTTATTTTTTTTTCTTGAAAATTCTTTTTTCGAATTTTTTTTTTCGAATTTTTTTTCAATTTTTTTTTAAATTTTTTTTTTCATTTTTTTTTTGAAATTTTTCGAAAACTTTTTTTTTGAAATTTTTTTTTAATTTTTTTTTTGAAAATTTTTTTTTTGAAATTTTTTTTTTTGAAATTTTTTTTTTCGAAAATTTTTTTGAAATTTTTTTTGAAATTTTTTTTTTGAAAATTTTTCTGAAATTTTTTTTAAATTTTTTTTTTGAAAATTTTTTTTTTTGAAATTTTTTTTTTGAAATTTTTTTTTTCGAAAATTTTTTTGAAATTTTTTTTGAAATTTTTTTTTTTGAAAATTTTTTTGAAATTTTTTTTTAATTTTCTTTTTGAATTTTTTTTTTATTTTCTTTTTTGATGTTTTAATTTTTTTTTTGAAAAATTTTTTTTTAAATTTTTTTTTAAATTTTTTTTTAATTTTTTTTTATTTTTTTAATTTTTTATTTTTTTTTTGAAATTTTTTTTATGGAAATTTCTTCTGAATTTTTTTTAAATTTTTTTTTCGAAATTTTTTTTCGAATTTTTTTGAAATTTTTTTTTTAATTTTTTTTTTAATTTTATTATTTTTTTTTGAACATTTTTTTTTTCAATTTTTTTTAAATTTTTTTAAATTTTTTTTTGAAAAATTTTTTTTTTGAATTTTTTTTTAAATTTTTTTTTTTATTTTTTTTTCTTGAAAATTTTTTTTTCGAATTTTTTTTTTCAATTTTTTTTTTAATTTTTTTTTTGAAATTTTTTTGAAATTTTTTTTTCAATTTTTTTTAAAATTTATTTTTTCGAAAAATTTTTTCGAATTTTTTTTCAATTTTTTTTTCAAATTTTTTTTTTTAATTTTCTTTTTTGAAATTTTTTTTAAATTTTTTTTTGAAATTTTTTTTTTGAAATTTTTATTTTTGAAATTTTTTTTTTCGAAAATTTTTTTGAAATTTTTTTGGAAATTTTTTCTGAATTTTTTTAAAATTTTTTTAAAATTTTTTTTTGAAAATTTTTTTTTCGAATTTTTTTTTCAATTTTTTTTTAAATTTTTTTTTTCATTTTTTTTAAAAAATTTTTTAAATTTTCTTTTGAAAATTTTTTTTTTTGAAATTTTTTTTAAATTTTTTTTTTGAAAATTTTTTTTTTTTGAAATTTTTTTGAAATTTTTTTTGAAATTTTTTTTTTTTAATTTTTTTTTCGAATTTTTTTTTCAATTTTTTTTAAAATTTTTTTAATTTTTTTTCTGAAATTTTTTTAAAATTTTTTTTTTGAAAATTTTTATTTTGAAATTTAGTTTTTCGAAAATTATTTTGAAATTTTTTTTGAAATTTTTTTTTTTAAATTTTTTTTCGAATTTTTTTAAAAATTTTTTTTAAATTTTTTTTAAAATTTTTTTTTGAAATTTTTTGAAAATTTTTTTTTTGAAATTTTTTTAAAATTTTTTTTTGAAAATTTTTTTTTTGAAATTTTTTTTTTCAATTTTTTTAAAATTTTTTTTTATATTTTTTTTAAAATTTTTTTTGAATTTTTTTTTTTGAAATTTTTTTTTTGAAATTTTTTTTTTGAAAATTTTTTTCAAATTTTTTTTGAATTTTTTTTTCGAAATTTTTTTTTCGAAATTTTTTTTCGAATTTTTTTAATTTTTTTTTTTGAAATTTTTTTAAAATTTTTTTTTGAAATTTTTTTTTTGAAATTTTTTTTTTCGAAAATTTTTTTGAAATTTTTTTTGGATTTTTTTTTTTAATTTTTTTTTCGAAATTTTTTTTCGAATTTTTTTTTCAATTTTTTTTAAAAATTTTTATTTTAATTTTTTTAAAATTTTTTTTGAAAATTTTTTTTTTGAAATTTTTTTTTCGAAAATTATTTTGAAATTTTTTTTCAATTTTTTAAAAAATTTTTTTTTTAATTTTTTTTTTGAAATTTTTTTTTTATTTTTTTTTGAAAATTTTTTTTTTTTAATTTTTTTTTTGAAAATTTTTTTTTTTGAATTTTTTTTTTTTTTTTTTTTTTTAATTTTTTTTTTTTTTTTTTTCTTTGAAAATTTTTTTTTCTTTGAAAATTTTTTTTGAATTTTCTTTTTGAAAAATTTTTTTTGAAATTTTTTTTTAATTTTTTTTTTGAAAATTTTTTTTTTGAAATTTTTTTTTTCGAAAATTTTTTTGAAATTTTTTTTGAATTTTTTTTTGAAATTTTTTTTTTGAAATTTTTTTTCGAATTTTTTTTTCAATTTTTTTAAAAATTTTTTTTTTTATTTTTTTTTGAATGATTTTTTAAATTTTTTTTTGAAAATTTTTTTTTCGAAAATTTTTTTGAAATTTTTTAAAATTTTTTTTTTTTAATTTTTTTTCTTTGAAATTTTTTTTTTGAATTCTCTTTTTGAAATTTTGTTTTTGAAAATTTTTTTAAATTTTTCCATGAAAATTTTTTTTTTTGAAATTTTTTTTTTCGAAAATTTTTTTGAATTTTTTTTTGAATTTTTTTTTTTGAAAATTTTTTTTTTGAAATTTTTTTTTAATTTTTTTTTTTGAAAATTTTTTTTTTGAAATTTTTTTTTTGAAATTTTTTTTTTGAAAATTTTTTTCAAATTTTTTTTGAATTTTTTTTTCGAAATTTTTTTTTCGAAATTTTTTTTCGAATTTTTTTAATTTTTTTTTTTGAAATTTTTTTAAAATTTTTTTTTGAAATTTTTTTTTTGAAATTTTTTTTTTCGAAAATTTTTTTGAAATTTTTTTTGGATTTTTTTTTTTAATTTTTTTTTCGAAATTTTTTTTCGAATTTTTTTTTCAATTTTTTTTAAAAATTTTTATTTTAATTTTTTTAAAATTTTTTTTGAAAATTTTTTTTTTGAAATTTTTTTTTCGAAAATTATTTTGAAATTTTTTTTCAATTTTTTAAAAAATTTTTTTTTTAATTTTTTTTTTGAAATTTTTTTTTTATTTTTTTTTGAAAATTTTTTTTTTTTAATTTTTTTTTTGAAAATTTTTTTTTTTGAATTTTTTTTTTTTTTTTTTTTTTTAATTTTTTTTTTTTTTTTTTTCTTTGAAAATTTTTTTTTCTTTGAAAATTTTTTTTGAATTTTCTTTTTGAAAAATTTTTTTTGAAATTTTTTTTTAATTTTTTTTTTGAAAATTTTTTTTTTGAAATTTTTTTTTTCGAAAATTTTTTTGAAATTTTTTTTGAATTTTTTTTTGAAATTTTTTTTTTGAAATTTTTTTTCGAATTTTTTTTTCAATTTTTTTAAAAATTTTTTTTTTTATTTTTTTTTGAATGATTTTTTAAATTTTTTTTTGAAAATTTTTTTTTCGAAAATTTTTTTGAAATTTTTTAAAATTTTTTTTTTTTAATTTTTTTTCTTTGAAATTTTTTTTTTGAATTCTCTTTTTGAAATTTTGTTTTTGAAAATTTTTTTAAATTTTTCCATGAAAATTTTTTTTTTTGAAATTTTTTTTTTCGAAAATTTTTTTGAATTTTTTTTTGAATTTTTTTTTTTGAAAATTTTTTTTTTGAAATTTTTTTTTAATTTTTTTTTTTGAAAATTTTTTTTTTGAAATTTTTTTTTTCGAAAATTTTTTTGAAATTTTTTTTGAAATTTTTTTTTTGAAAATTTTTCTGAAATTTTTTTTTAAATTTTTTTTTTTCGAAATTTTTTTTTTGAAAATTTTTTTAAAAATTTTTTTAAAATTTTTTTAAAAATTTTTTTAAAATTTTTTTTTAAATTTTTTTTTCTTTGAAAATTTTTTTTTCTTTGAAAATTTTTTTTGAATTTTCTTTTTGAAAATTTTTTTTTGAAATTTTTTTTAAATTTTATTTTTGAAAATTTTTTTATTGAAATTTTTTTTTTCAAAAATTTTTTTGAAATTTTTTTTGAATTTTTTTAGAAATTTTTTTTTTGAAATTTTTTTTCGATTTTTTTTTTCAATTTTTTTAAAAAATTTTTTTTTTATTTTTTTTTTGAATTATTTTTGAAATTTTTTTTTGAAAATTTTTTTTTTCGAAAATTTTTTTGAATTTTTTTTTGAATTTTTTTTTTGAAATTTTTTTTAAATTTTTCCTTGAAAATTTTTTTTTTTGAAATTTTTTTTTTCGAAAATTTTTTTGAATTTTTTTTTTGAAAATTTTTTTTTTGAAATTTTTTTTTTGAAATTTTTTTTAAAATTTTTTTAAAGATTTTTTTGAATTTTTTTTTTGAAATTTTTTTAAATTTTTTTTTTAATTTTTTTTCTTTGAAAATTTTTTTTGAACTTTCTTTTTGAAAATTTTTTTTTTGAAATTTTTTTTAAATTTTTTTTTTTAATTTTTTTTTTGAAATTTTTTTTAAATTTTTTTTTTAATTTTTATTTTTGAAATTTTTTTTAAATTTTTTTTGAACATTTTTTTTTCAATTTTTTCAAAATTTTTTTTTGAATTTTTTTTAAAATTTTTTTTAAAATTTTATTTTGGAAATTTTTTTTTAATTTTTTTTTTTAATTTTTTTTTTTGAAATATTTTTTTTTGAAAATTTTTTTGAAATTTTTTTTGAGTTTTTTTTGAATTTTTTTTTTGAAATTTTTTTTTCGAAATTTTTTTTCGAATTTTTTTTTTCAATTTTTTTGAAATTTTTTTTTTCGAAAATTTTTTGAAATTTTTTTGAAATTTTTTTTTTGAAATTTTTTTTTTTTGAAATTTTTTTTTTGAAATTTATTTTTTCGAAATTTTTTTTGAAATTTTTTTTCGGATTTTTTTTTGAAATTTTTTCTGAATTTTTTTAAAATTTTTTTTAAAATTTTTTTTTCTTAAAAATTTTTTTTTCGAAGTTTTTTTTTCAATTATTTTTTAAATTTTTTTTTCATTTTTTTTGAAATTTTTTTTAAATTTTTTTTTTGAAAACTTTTTTTTTTAAATTTTTTTTTTGAAATTTTTTTTTTGAAAATTTTTTTGAAATTTTTTTTGAATTTTTTTTTTGAAATTTTTTTTTCGAATTTTTTTTTCAATTTTTTTTTTTATTTTTTTTTTTTTTAATTTTTTCAATTTTTTTTTGATTTTTTTTTAAAATTTTTTTTTTAAATTTTTGTTTCTTGAAAATTTTTTTTTCGATTTTTTTTTTCAATTTTATTTTAAATTTATTTTTTTATTTTTTTTTTGAAATTTTTTTGAAATTTTTTTGAAATTTTTTTTCGAATTTTTTTAAAAATTTTTTTAAAAATTTTTTTTTTAAATTTTTTTTTCGAAAATTTTTTTTTCGAATTTTTTTTTCAATTTTTTTTTAAATTTTTTTTTTCATTTTTTTTTGAATTTTTTTTTAAATTTTTTTTTGAAAACTTTTTTTTTGAAATTTTTTTTAAATTTTTTTTTTGAAATTTTTTTTTTTTTTAATTTTTTTTTTAAATTTTTTTTTTCGAAAATTTTTTTGAATTTTTTTTTTCGAAAATTTTTTTGAAATTTTTTTTTAATTTTTTTTTTGAAAATTTTTTTTTTGAAATTTTTTTTTGAAATTTTTTTTTTCGAAATTTTTTTTTAAATTTTTTTTCGGATTTTTTTTTTGAAATTTTTTCTGAATTTTTTTAAAATTTTTTTTAAAATTTTTTTTTCTTGAAAATTTTTTTTTCGAATTTTTTTTTTCAATTTTTTTTAAAATTTTTTTTTTCATTTTTTTTGAATTTTTTTTTGAATTTTTTTTTTGAAAATTTTTTTTTTGAAATTTTTTTTTTTGAAATTTTGTTTTTCGAAAATTTTTTTGAATTTTTTTTTGAAATATTTTTTTCGAACATTTTTTTGAAATCTTTTTTTTCGAAAATTTTTTTGAATTTTTTTTTAATTTTTTTTTTGAAAATTTTTTTTTTTTAATTTTTTTTTTGAAAATTTTTTTGAAATTCTTTTTTAATTTTCTTTTTGAAATTTTTTTTTATTTTCTTTTTTGATATTTTAATTTTTTTTTTTTTAAATTTTTTTTTTTTGAATTTTTTTTTAAATTTTTTTTTATTTTTTTTTATTTTTTTTAATTTTTTATTTTTTTTTTTATTTTTTTTTTTATTTTTTTTATGGAAATTTCTTCTGAATTTTTTTAAAATTTTTTTTTCGAAATTTTTTTTCGAATTTTTTAAAAAATTTTTTTAAAAATTTTTCTTGAAAATTTTTTTTGGAATTTTTTTTTAAAATTTTTTTTTTAATTTTTTTTTTCATTTTTTTTTGAAATTTTTTTTAAATTTTTTTTTTGAATTTTTTTTTTTGAAATTTTTTTTAAATCTTTTCTTTGAAAATTTTTTTTTTTGATAATTTTTTTTTTTTGAAATTTTTTTTTTGAAAATTTTTTTGAAATTTTTTTTAAATTTTCTTTTTGAAATTTTTTTTTATTTTCTTTTTTGATATTTTAATTTTTTTTTTGAAAAATTTTTTTTTTTGAATTTTTTTTTAAATTTTTTTTAAATTTTTCTTTTATTTTTTTCAATTTTTTATTTTTTTTTTATTTTTTTTTTTGAAATTTTTTTTATGGAAATTTCTTCTGAATTTTTTTTAAATTTTTTTTTCGAATTTTTTTAAAATTTTTTTTAAAAATTTTTCTTGAAAATTTTTTTTTGAATTTTTTTTTTCAATTTTTTTTTAAATCTTTTTTTTTCATTTTTTTTTGAAATTTTTTTGAAATTTTTTTTTTGAAAATTTTTTTTTTTAATTTTTTTTTTAAATCTTTTTTTTGAAAATTTTTTTTTTTGAAATTTTTTTTAAATTTTTTATTTGAAAATTTTTTTTTTGAAAATTTTTTTTTTTAATTTTTTTTTTAAATCTTTTTTTTGAAAATTTTTTTTTTTTGAAATTTTTTTTTCGAATTTTTTCAATTTTTTTTTAAATTTTTTTTTAAATTTTTTTTTTGAAATTTTTTTAAAATTTTTTTTTGAAATTTTTTTTTCGAAAATTTTTTTGAAATTTTTTTTAAATTTTTTTTAAAATTTTTTTTTCTTGAAAATTTTATTTTCGAATTTTCTTTTTGAAATTTTTTTTTTTATTTTTTATTTTTTTTTATTTTTTTTTTTTTTTGTTTTTGAATTTTTTTTTTGGAAATTATTTCTGAATTTTTTTTAAATTTTTTTTTGAAATTTTTTTTTCGAAAATTTTTTTGAAATTTTTTTTAATTTTTTTTTCTTGAAAATTTTTTTTTCGAATTTTCTTTTTGAAAATTTTTTTTTAATTTTTTATTTTTTTTTATTTTTATTTTTTTCTTGTTTTTGAAATTTTTTTTTTGGAAATTTTTTCTGAATTTTTTTAAAATTTTTTTTTTAATTTTTTTTTCAATTTTTTTAAAAATTTTTTTTTTCATTTTTTTTTGAAATTTTTTTTAAATTTTTTTTTTGAAAATTTTTTTTTTGAACTTTTTTTTAAATTTTTTTTTTGAAATTTTTTTTTTTGAAATTTTTTTTTCGAAAATTTTTTTGAAATTTTTTTAAAATTTTTTTTTAAATTTTTTTTTCTTGAAAATTTTTTTTTCGAATTTTCTCTTTGAAATTTTTTTTGAATTTTTTTTAAAATTTTTTTTTATTTTTTTAAATTTTTTTTTTAATTTTTAATTTTTTTTATTTTAATTTTTTTTTGTTTTTGAAATTTTTTTTGGAAATTTTTCCTGAATTTTTTTAAAATTATTTTTTAAATTTTTTTTTGAAAATTTTTTTTTTGAAATTTTTTTTTTGAAATTTTGTTTTTCGAAAATTTTTTTGAAATTTTTTTTGAAATTTTTTTTGAAATTTTTTTTTTGAAAATTTTTTTGAAATCTTTTTTTTCGAAAATTTTTTTGAATTTTTTTTTAAATTTTATTTTTGAAAATTTTGTTTTTTGAAATTTTTTGAAATTTTTTTTTAAAATTTATTTTTTCGAAATTTTTTTTTTTTAATTTTTTTTTAAATTTTTTTTAAAATTTTATTTTGGAAAATTTTATTAAATTTTTTTTTTAAATTTTTTTTTTGAAATTTTTTTTTTTGAAAATTTTTTTGAAATTTTTTTTGAATTTTTTTTTTTGAAATTTTTTTTCGAATTTTTTTTTTCAATTTTTTTTAAAATTTTTTTTTTATTTTTTTTTTGAAATTTTTTTAAAATTTTTTTTTGAATTTTTTTTAAATTTTTTTTTTATTTTTTTTTCTTGAAAATTCTTTTTTCGAATTTTTTTTTTCGAATTTTTTTTCAATTTTTTTTTAAATTTTTTTTTTCATTTTTTTTTTTGAAATTTTTCGAAAACTTTTTTTTTGAAATTTTTTTTTAATTTTTTTTTTGAAAATTTTTTTTTTGAAATTTTTTTTTTTGAAATTTTTTTTTTCGAAAATTTTTTTGAATTTTTTTTTTTGAAAATTTTTCTGAAATTTTTTTTAAATTTTTTTTTTGAAAATTTTTTTTTTTGAAATTTTTTTTTTGAAATTTTTTTTTTCGAAAATTTTTTTGAAATTTTTTTTGAAATTTTTTTTTTTGAAAATTTTTTTGAAATTTTTTTTTAATTTTCTTTTTGAATTTTTTTTTTATTTTCTTTTTTGATGTTTTAATTTTTTTTTGAAAAATTTTTTTTTAAATTTTTTTTTAAATTTTTTTTTAATTTTTTTTTATTTTTTTAATTTTTTATTTTTTTTTTGAAATTTTTTTTATGGAAATTTCTTCTGAATTTTTTTTAAATTTTTTTTTCGAAATTTTTTTTCGAATTTTTTTGAAATTTTTTTTTTAATTTTTTTTTTAATTTTATTATTTTTTTTTGAACATTTTTTTTTTCAATTTTTTTTAAATTTTTTTAAATTTTTTTTTGAAAAATTTTTTTTTTGAATTTTTTTTTTAATTTTTTTTTTTATTTTTTTTTTGAAAAATTTTTTTTTTTGAATTTTTTTTTAAATTTTTTTTAAATTTTTCTTTTATTTTTTTCAATTTTTTATTTTTTTTTTATTTTTTTTTTTGAAATTTTTTTTATGGAAATTTCTTCTGAATTTTTTTTAAATTTTTTTTTCGAATTTTTTTAAAATTTTTTTTAAAAATTTTTCTTGAAAATTTTTTTTTGAATTTTTTTTTTCAATTTTTTTTTAAATCTTTTTTTTTCATTTTTTTTTGAAATTTTTTTGAAATTTTTTTTTTGAAAATTTTTTTTTTTAATTTTTTTTTTAAATCTTTTTTTTGAAAATTTTTTTTTTTGAAATTTTTTTTAAATTTTTTATTTGAAAATTTTTTTTTTGAAAATTTTTTTTTTTAATTTTTTTTTTAAATCTTTTTTTTGAAAATTTTTTTTTTTTGAAATTTTTTTTTCGAATTTTTTCAATTTTTTTTTAAATTTTTTTTTAAATTTTTTTTTTGAAATTTTTTTAAAATTTTTTTTTGAAATTTTTTTTTCGAAAATTTTTTTGAAATTTTTTTTAAATTTTTTTTAAAATTTTTTTTTCTTGAAAATTTTATTTTCGAATTTTCTTTTTGAAATTTTTTTTTTTATTTTTTATTTTTTTTTTATTTTTTTTTTTTTTTGTTTTTGAATTTTTTTTTTGGAAATTATTTCTGAATTTTTTTTAAATTTTTTTTTGAAATTTTTTTTTCGAAAATTTTTTTGAAATTTTTTTTAATTTTTTTTTCTTGAAAATTTTTTTTTCGAATTTTCTTTTTGAAAATTTTTTTTTAATTTTTTATTTTTTTTTATTTTTATTTTTTTCTTGTTTTTGAAATTTTTTTTTTGGAAATTTTTTCTGAATTTTTTTAAAATTTTTTTTTTAATTTTTTTTTCAATTTTTTTAAAAATTTTTTTTTTCATTTTTTTTTGAAATTTTTTTTAAATTTTTTTTTTGAAAATTTTTTTTTTGAACTTTTTTTTAAATTTTTTTTTTGAAATTTTTTTTTTTGAAATTTTTTTTTCGAAAATTTTTTTGAAATTTTTTTAAAATTTTTTTTTAAATTTTTTTTTCTTGAAAATTTTTTTTTCGAATTTTCTCTTTGAAATTTTTTTTGAATTTTTTTTAAAATTTTTTTTTATTTTTTTAAATTTTTTTTTTAATTTTTAATTTTTTTTATTTTAATTTTTTTTTGTTTTTGAAATTTTTTTTGGAAATTTTTCCTGAATTTTTTTAAAATTATTTTTTAAATTTTTTTTTGAAAATTTTTTTTTTGAAATTTTTTTTTTGAAATTTTGTTTTTCGAAAATTTTTTTGAAATTTTTTTTGAAATTTTTTTTGAAATTTTTTTTTTGAAAATTTTTTTGAAATCTTTTTTTTCGAAAATTTTTTTGAATTTTTTTTTAAATTTTATTTTTGAAAATTTTGTTTTTTGAAATTTTTTGAAATTTTTTTTTAAAATTTATTTTTTCGAAATTTTTTTTTTTTAATTTTTTTTTAAATTTTTTTTAAAATTTTATTTTGGAAAATTTTTTTAAATTTTTTTTTTAAATTTTTTTTTTGAAATTTTTTTTTTTGAAAATTTTTTTGAAATTTTTTTTGAATTTTTTTTTTTGAAATTTTTTTTCGAATTTTTTTTTTCAATTTTTTTTAAAATTTTTTTTTTATTTTTTTTTTGAAATTTTTTTAAAATTTTTTTTTGAATTTTTTTTAAATTTTTTTTTTATTTTTTTTTCTTGAAAATTCTTTTTTCGAATTTTTTTTTTCGAATTTTTTTTCAATTTTTTTTTAAATTTTTTTTTTCATTTTTTTTTTTGAAATTTTTCGAAAACTTTTTTTTTGAAATTTTTTTTTAATTTTTTTTTTGAAAATTTTTTTTTTGAAATTTTTTTTTTTGAAATTTTTTTTTTCGAAAATTTTTTTGAATTTTTTTTTTTGAAAATTTTTCTGAAATTTTTTTTAAATTTTTTTTTTGAAAATTTTTTTTTTTGAAATTTTTTTTTTGAAATTTTTTTTTTCGAAAATTTTTTTGAAATTTTTTTTGAAATTTTTTTTTTTGAAAATTTTTTTGAAATTTTTTTTTAATTTTCTTTTTGAATTTTTTTTTTATTTTCTTTTTTGATGTTTTAATTTTTTTTTTGAAAAATTTTTTTTTAAATTTTTTTTTAAATTTTTTTTTAATTTTTTTTTATTTTTTTAATTTTTTATTTTTTTTTGAAATTTTTTTTATGGAAATTTCTTCTGAATTTTTTTTAAATTTTTTTTTCGAAATTTTTTTTCGAATTTTTTTGAAATTTTTTTTTTAATTTTTTTTTTAATTTTATTATTTTTTTTTGAACATTTTTTTTTTCAATTTTTTTTAAATTTTTTTAAATTTTTTTTTGAAAAATTTTTTTTTTGAATTTTTTTTTTAATTTTTTTTTTTAATTTTTTTTTTTATTTTTTTTTCTTGAAAATTTTTTTTTCGAATTTTTTTTTTCAATTTTTTTTTTAATTTTTTTTTTGAAATTTTTTTGAAATTTTTTTTTCAATTTTTTTTAAAATTTATTTTTTCGAAAAATTTTTTCGAATTTTTTTTCAATTTTTTTTTCAAATTTTTTTTTTTAATTTTCTTTTTTGAAATTTTTTTTAAATTTTTTTTTGAAATTTTTTTTTTGAAATTTTTATTTTTGAAATTTTTTTTTTCGAAAATTTTTTTGAAATTTTTTTGGAAATTTTTTCTGAATTTTTTTAAAATTTTTTTAAAATTTTTTTTTGAAAATTTTTTTTTCGAATTTTTTTTTCAATTTTTTTTTAAATTTTTTTTTTCATTTTTTTTAAAAAATTTTTTAAATTTTCTTTTGAAAATTTTTTTTTTTGAAATTTTTTTTAAATTTTTTTTTTGAAAATTTTTTTTTTTTGAAATTTTTTTGAAATTTTTTTTGAAATTTTTTTTTTTTTAATTTTTTTTTCGAATTTTTTTTTCAATTTTTTTTAAAATTTTTTTAATTTTTTTTCTGAAATTTTTTTAAAATTTTTTTTTTGAAAATTTTTATTTTGAAATTTAGTTTTTCGAAAATTATTTTGAAATTTTTTTTGAAATTTTTTTTTTTAAATTTTTTTTCGAATTTTTTTAAAAATTTTTTTTAAATTTTTTTTGAAATTTTTTTTTGAAATTTTTTTTAAATTTTTTTTTTGAAAATTTTTTTTTTGAAATTTTTTTAAAATTTTTTTTTGAAAATTTTTTTTTTGAAATTTTTTTTTTCAATTTTTTTTAAATTTTTTTTTATATTTTTTTTAAAATTTTTTTTGAATTTTTTTTTTTGAAATTTTTTTTTTGAAATTTTTTTTTTGAAAATTTTTTTCAAAT
This sequence comes from Chrysolina oricalcia, assembly GCA_944452925.2. Classification (NCBI taxonomy): domain Eukaryota; kingdom Metazoa; phylum Arthropoda; class Insecta; order Coleoptera; family Chrysomelidae; genus Chrysolina; species Chrysolina oricalcia. The sequence continues at coordinate 29,375,554 of OX101823.2, read as the reverse complement.
TTTTTTTGAATTTTTTTTTCGAAATTTTTTTTTCGAAATTTTTTTTCGAATTTTTTTAATTTTTTTTTTTGAAATTTTTTTAAAATTTTTTTTTGAAATTTTTTTTTTGAAATTTTTTTTTTCGAAAATTTTTTTGAAATTTTTTTTTGGATTTTTTTTTTTAATTTTTTTTTCGAAATTTTTTTTCGAATTTTTTTTTCAATTTTTTTTAAAAATTTTTATTTTAATTTTTTTAAAATTTTTTTTGAAAATTTTTTTTTTGAAATTTTTTTTTCGAAAATTATTTTGAAATTTTTTTTCAATTTTTTAAAAAATTTTTTTTTTAATTTTTTTTTTGAAATTTTTTTTTTATTTTTTTTTGAAAATTTTTTTTTTTAATTTTTTTTTTGAAAATTTTTTTTTTTGAAATTTTTTTTTTTATTTTTTTTTTTAATTTTTTTTTTTTTTTTTTTTCTTTGAAAATTTTTTTTTCTTTGAAAATTTTTTTTGAATTTTCTTATTGAAAAATTTTTTTTGAAATTTTTTTTTAATTTTTTTTTTGAAAATTTTTTTTTTGAAATTTTTTTTTTCGAAAATTTTTTTGAAATTTTTTTTGAATTTTTTTTTGAAATTTTTTTTTTGAAATTTTTTTTCGAATTTTTTTTTCAATTTTTTTAAAAATTTTTTTTTTTATTTTTTTTTGAATTATTTTTTAAATTTTTTTTTGAAAATTTTTTTTTCGAAAATTTTTTTGAAATTTTTTAAATTTTTTTTTTTTTAATTTTTTTTCTTTGAAATTTTTTTTTTGAATTCTCTTTTTGAAATTTTGTTTTTGAAAATTTTTTTAAATTTTTCCATGAAAATTTTTTTTTTTGAAATTTTTTTTTTCGAAAATTTTTTTGAATTTTTTTTTGAATTTTTTTTTTGAAAATTTTTTTTTTGAAATTTTTTTTTTTGAAATTTTTTTTTAATTTTTTTTTTAAATTTTTTTAAAGATTTTTTTTGAAATTTTTTTTTGAAATTTTTTTAAATGTTTTTTTTAATTTTATTTCTTTGAAAATTTTTTTTTGAATTTTCTTTTTGAAAATTTTTTTTTGAAATTTTTTTTAAATTTTTTTTTTGAAATTTTTTTTTTTAAATTTTTTTTTCGAAATTTTTTTTCGAATTTTTTCAATTTTTTTTAAAAATTTTTTTTTAATTTTTTTTTTAATTTTTTTTATTTTTTATTTTTTTTTTAATTTTTTTTTGAAATTTTTTTTATGGAAATTTCTTCTGAATTTTTTTAAAATTTTTTTTTCGAATTTTTTTTTCGAATTTTTTTAAAATTTTTTTTAAAAATTTTTCTTGAAAATTTTTTTTTCGAATTTTTTTTTTCAATTTTTTTTTAAATTTTTTTTTTCAATTTTTTTAAAATTTTTTTAAATTTTTTTTTGAAAATTTTTTTTTTTGAATTTTTTTTTAATTTTTTTTTTTTATTTTTTTTTCTTGAAAATTTTTTTTTCGAATTTTTTTTTTCATTTTTTTTTTAAATTTTTTTTTAAATTTATTTTTTCGAAAATTTTTTTTTTCAATTTTTTTTTAAATTTTTTTAAAAATTTTATTTTGGAATTTTTTTTTAAATTTTTTTTTTAAATTTTTTTTTTGAAATTTTTTTTTTTTTTTATTTTTTGAAATTTTTTTTGAATTTTTTTTAAAATTTATTTTTTCGAAAATATTTTTTTTTCAATTTTTTTTTAAATTTTTTTTTAAATTTTATTTTGGATTTTTTTTTTAAATTTTTTTTTTTAAATTTTTTTTTTTGAAATTTTTTTTTTGAAAATTTTTTTGAAATTTTTTTTGAATTTTTTTTTTGAAATTTTTTTAAAATTTTTTTTTGAACATTTTTTTTTCAATTTTTTTTAAATTTTTTTTTTTGAATTTTTTTTTTTGAAATTTTGTTTTTCGAAAATTTTTTTGAAATTTTTTTTGAAATTTTTTTTTTGAAAATTTTTTTGAAATCTTTTTTTTCGAAACTTTTTTTGAATTTTTTTTTAAATTTTTTTTTTGAAAATTTTTTTTTTTAAATTTTTTTTTTGAAAATTTTTTTGAAATTTTTTTTTAATTTTCTTTTTGTAATTTTTTTTTATTTTCTTTTTTGATATTTTAATTTTTTTTTTGAAAAATTTTTTTTTTTGAATTTCTTTTAAAATTTTTTTTAAATTTTTTTTTTATTTTTTTTTTATTTTTTATTTTTTTTTTATTTTTTTTTGAAATTTTTTTTATGGAAATTTCTTCTGAATTTTTTTTAAATTTTTTTTTCGAAATTTTTTTTCGAATTTTTTTAAAATTTTTTTTAAAAATTTTTCTTGAAATTTTTTTTTTCGAATTTTTTTTTTCAATTTTTTTTTGAAATTTTTTTGAAATTTTTTTTTTGAAAAATTTTTTGTTAAAATTTTTTTTAAATCTTTTTTTTGAAAATTTTTTTTTTGAAATTTTTTTTTTTGAAATTTTTTTTTTCGAAAATTTTTTTGAAATTTTTTTTTTAATTTTTTTTTGAAATTTTTTTAAATTTTTTTTTGAACATTTTTTTTCAATTTTTTTTAATTTTTTTTTAAAATTTTTTTAAATTTTTTTTTGAAAATTTTTTTTTTTTGAATTTTTTTTTTCAATTTTTTTTTCTTGGAAATTTTTTTTTCGATTTTTTTTTTCAATTTTTTTTAAATTTTTTTTTTAATTTTTTTTTGAAATTTTTTTGAAATTTTTTTTTTTCAATTTTTTTTTAAATTTATTTTTTCGAAATTTTTTTTTTGAAATTTTTTTTTTGAAAATTTTTTTGAAATTTTTTTTGAATTTTTTTTTTTTGAATTTTTTTTTCGATTTTTTTTTTTCAATTTTTTTTTAAATTTTTTTTTATTTTTTTTTTGAAATTTTTTTAAAATTTTTTTTTGAATTTTTTTTTAAATTTTTTTTTATTTTTTTTTCTTGAAAATTTTTTTTTCGAATTTTTTTTTTCAATTTTTTTGAAATTTTTTTTTTCGAAAATTTTTTGAAATTTTTTTTAAATTTTTTTTTTTGAAATTTTTTTTTTTTGAAATTTTTTTTTTTGAAATTTTTTTTCAATTTTTTTTTTTTGAAATTTTTTTTTCGAATTTTTTTTTTCGAATTTTTTTTCAATTTTTTTTTAATTTTTTTTTTCATTTTTTTTTTGAAATTTTTTGAAAACTTTTTTTTTGAAATTTTTTTTTAATTTTTTTTTTGAAAATTTTTTTTTTGAAATTTTTTTTTTTTGAAATTTTTTTTTTCGAAAATTTTTTTGAAATTTTTTTTCGGATTTTTTTTTGAAATTTTTTCTGAATTTTTTTAAAATTTTTTTTAAAATTTTTTTTTCTTGAAAATTTTTTTTTCGAATTTTTTTTTTCAATTATTTTTTAAATTTTTTTTTTCATTTTTTTTAAAAATTTTTTTAAATTTTTTTTTTGAAAACTTTTTTTTTGAAATTTTTTTTTTGAAATTTTTTTTTTGAAAATTTTTTTGAAATTTTTTTTGAATTTTTTTTTTTGAAATTTTTTTTTCAATTTTTTTTAAATTTTTTTTTTATTTTTTTTTTTTTTTATTTTTTTAAAATTTTTTTTTGATTTTTTTTTAAAATTTTTTTTTTAAATTTTTTTTTCTTGAAAATTTTTTTTTCTAATTTTTTTTTCAATTTTTTTTTAAATTTTTTTTTCATTTTTTTTGAAATTTTTTTTAAATTTTTTTTTTGAAATTTTTTTTTTTGAAATTTTTTTAAAATCTTTTCTTTGAAAATTTTTTTTTTTGAAATTTTTTTTTTGAAATTTTTTTTTTCGAAAATTTTTTTTCAATTTTTTTAAAATTTTTTTAAATTTTTTTTTCGAAAATTTTTTTTTATTGAATTTTTTTTCTTGAAATTTTTTTTTTCGATTTTTTTTTCATTTTTTTTTTAATTTTTTTTTTTTTATTTTTTTTTTGAAATTTTTTTTTTCAATTTTTTATAAAATTTATTTTTTCGAAAATTTTTTTTTTCAATTTTTTTTAAATTTTTTTTTTAAATTTTATTTTGGAAATTTTTAAAAAATTTTTTTTTTTATTTTTTTTTTGAAATTTTTTTTTTCGAAAATTTTTTTGAATTTTTTTTGAATTTTTTTTTTGAATTTTTTTTTTCGAAATTTTTTTTCGAATTTTTTTTTTCAATTTTTTTTTAAATTTTTTTTTAAATTTTTTTTTTGAAATTTTTTTAAAATTTTTTTTTGAACATTTTTTTTTTGAAATTTTTTATTTCAATTTTTTTTAAATTTTTTTTTATTTTTTAAAATTTTTTTTTTTTGAATTTTGTTTTCAATTTTTTTTTTCATTTTTTTTTTGAAATTTTTTTAAAATTTTTTTTTTTAATTTTTTTTGAAATTTTTTTTTTGAAAATTTTTTTGAAATTTTTTTTTTGAAATTTTTTTTGAAATTTTTTTTTCGAAAATTTTTTTGAAATTTTTTTTTTCGAAAATTTTTTTTTTTGAAATTTTTTTTTTGAAATTTTTTTTGAAATTTTTTTTTTAAATTTTTTTTTAAATTTTTTTTTTGAAATTTTTTTTGAAATTTTTTTTTTCGAAAATTTTTTTGAAATTTTTTTTTTATTTTCTTTTTGAAATTTTTTTTTTTATTTTTTTTTTATATTTTAATTTTTTTTTGAAAAAATTTTTATTTTGAATTTTTTTTAAAATTTTTTTTAATTCTTTTTTTATTTTTTTTCATTTTTTTTTATTTTTTTTTGTTTTTGAATTTTTTTTTATGGAAATTTCTTCTGAATTTTTTTAAAATTTTTTTTTCGAAATTTTTTTTCGAATTTTTTTAAAAATTTTTTTTTTTTATTTTTTTTGAAAATTTTTTTTTTGAATTTTTTTTTTGAAATTATTTTTTCGAAAATTTTTTTGAGAATTTTTTTTTAAATTTTTTTTTTGAAATTTTTTTTTTTAAATTTTTTTAAAATTTTTTTTTGAAATTTTTTTTTTCGAAAATTTTTTTGAATTTTTTAAAAATTTTTTTAAAAATTGTTTTGTCTTGAAAATTTTTTTTTCGAATTTTTTTTTGAATTTTTAATTTTTTTTTTATTTTTTTTTATTTATTTTTTATTTTTTATTTTTTTATTTTTTTTTTAATTTTTTTTTGTTTTTGAATTTTTTTTTTGGAAATTTTTTCTGAATTTTTTAAAATTTTTCTATTTTAATTTTTTTTTCTTGAAAATTTTTTTTTTTAATTTTTTTTTCTTGAAAATTTTTTTTTCGAATTTTTTTTTTCAATTCTTTTTAAATTTTTTTTTGAAATTTTTTTGCGGATTTTTTTTTAAAATTTTTTCTGAATTTTTTTAAATTTTTTTTTAAATTTTTTTTTCTTGAAAATTTTTTTTCGAATTTTTTTTTTCAATTTTTTTTTTAATTTTTTTTTTCATTTTTTTAAAAAAATTTTTTTCAATTTTTTTTTCTTAATTCTTTTTTGAAATTTTGTTCAAAATTTTTTTCTTTGAAAATTTTTTTAAAAATTGTTTTAGTCTTTTTTTGAAAATTTTTTCCTCAGTTTTTTTTTCAAAATTTTTTTGTCAATTTTATTTTTGAATTTTTAGAATTTTTTTTTTGATTTTTTTTTGGAAATTTTTTTCTTTGAATTTTTTAAAAAATTTTTTTTATTTTCTTTAAATTTTTTTTTGCCAATTTTTTTGTATTTTTTTTTTAAATTTTTTTTTGAAATTTTTTTTTTGAAATCTCCAAAATTTTTTTTTCAAATTTTTTTGCCATTTAAAAAAAAATAATTTTTTTTAAAATTTTTTAAAATTTTTTTGAATTTTTTTTTCTGAAATTTTATTCAAAATTTTTTTCTTTGCCAATTTTTTTTTGAAATTTTTTTTTTGAATTATTTTTTTTTTAATTTTTTTTTTAAAGGAACACATATTGGGAGTAAAATGATGACGGAAAATTGAAAATTTACTGAAGCGAGATCAGTGAGAGTCGTCAGCGAGAATGGACGTGCGTGTGAACGCTCTCTGTAGAAAATGTAAAGCCAAAGTAGTAAACGGTATAAAATGTTTAAATTGTGATTCAGTCTTTCATAACAGTTGTGCCAAAAATAAAGGAATCAAACACACTGAAGATAAAAAACATTTACTGTGCTGTGGTGCAATGGGTGAAAAAAACAGCGGTATCGAAAATGAGAGTGCTTCAGACAAGGATAAGGAGTTTTACGACGCATTGGAAGATTCAGTGGAGAAGCTAGATGCACATATCGTAAGTTACTTACTGAAACAAAAAGACGTTATTATAGTTGAATTGAGGGAAAAAATTCATCTACTGAATATTCAAATTGACCTACTCAATAAAACTAGCAACAAGCAAAAAAGGGCCAGCGAAGAAAATCTACAAAAAACAACAACAAAGCATTCTGAATCAGTTATTGCCGGTACCAGTAAAGATAAGCCTGACGGACAAGAACATATCAACAAAAACCAACCAAAACCAAAAAATCCCCCAATAAACAAACAACAAGTGACGGCCGAGTTACACAAAATTAGTAAGGTACAAAAATGTAACGAAATTATCAATCTGGCGAATACTCAACCGACAAATTCGTATATTAACATGAGCAGTATGGCATCCAATTGCGTCCCCGCGGAAAATGATAATGGTACCGAAAGATGGAAAGAAGTTTCATACAGAAGGAAACCTACTAGAAGAAAGGTGATCGTAGGTAACAACGAGGAATCCGCTGTGAAAGGAGTCCCCAAAAGAGTGATTCTCCATGTATCCAGAGTCGAACATACCACTTCCGCCGAAGACTTGATGAAACTGCTGAAACCCACTTTTCCTGAGGTAAATTGTGAACTGTTTACTTCTAGATACCCGAGTATCTATTCATCGTTCAAAGTGACCATCAATGATAGAAATTTCCGGATAGCTATGAATCCAAATTTGTGGCCAAATGGTGCATGTATCAGTAAGTTTTTTTCAGAAGCGGAAAGAGACTGCTGTAACAGACTAATGTTCAATCCCCAAATCCTTCTTCTGAATGTACAAAGCTTGAATGATCGAACAATTGATTCATTAGAAGTCGATATCTTCGACTTTAACCTAAAGTTTCTCACTTTCACTGAAACCCATTGTACTAATGAGTCTATAGCGCATAGAAATATAAACGGATTTGAATTATCTAGCTACTTTTGCAGAACCTCATTCGAAAAAGGGGGAGTTGCAATATATTCCAAAATAGGATTAAAATGTAAAAAAATCGATTTAAAAAAATTCTGTGTAGAGAAAGATTTTGAGATCTGTGGCCTATCCTGCAAAATGGAAAATGAGACTATAATCATTTTAACATGCTACCGCTCACCTAGTGGAAACGTTGATGTCTTTTTAGAAAATATTTTAAAAGTATTGGACCAGGTATATTCTCCACATGTAAATATCTTTTTATCTGGAGATTTCAATATTGACTCCTCTATCAATTCCAGAGATTGTGTAAATTTTAGTAAGCTCTCACATATTCTTTATAGTTTCAATATGTCACCCGTAGTGAACTGGTCTACGAGAGTCACAAATCATTCTGCGACTATCATTGATCAGATTTTCACTAACGTAGCTGACACGGTGGCTTGTGTCATTGACAATGATTTGTCTGACCACCGTACCGTATTGTTTGAGATTCCTGAACAAGAATCAAAAAAAAGTAAAAGAACCTTTCAAATTAGAAGAAGTTTCAATCAGCAACCCATTCTGAATTTCAATTATGCTCTTACAAACGAAAACTGGAATGAGGTGTTTAAATACCCAAGTCTTGAGCTATCATTCAGTGCATTCATGGATATTTTTCTATTTCATTTCAACTCACATTTTCCCTTGAAAAAATATTTTGATAGTAATAATGACTCCAACAGAAAGTGGATTACAGACGAAATTAGGAAATCCAGTATACAACTGAAGGATTTACACCATCTTAAAAAATACTACCCCCAATTAACAAGTGAGTACAAAAAAGCTAAAAAAGAACACGAAGTTTTAATAAGAGTTTTGAAAAAACGATACTACCAAAATAGAATTGCCAACTCTAGCAACGTCAACAAAACTGCTTGGAATGTCATTTCTGAACTCAGCAACACAAACAAAAAAATTCAACAACCTATCATAATAAAAATAGAAGATATGACTTATGATAACCCTATTGAGGTATCAAACTTATTTAATGATTTTTTCATAAATGCTCCATTACAAAGTATTGAAAACGATGTGAGTGAAGAACGTAATATGTCTAATGAAATCAAGATAGATATGAATGAGTACTCATTTTTTCTTGTTCCCTTCACCACCCCGGAATTGAAAACACTATTGAAAACTAAGCTGAAAAATAAACATTCTGCCGGGCAAGACGAAATCCCACTTTTTATAATCAGAGCATGTTTAGAAAATATTATTGAACCCATCACTTACTTGGTGAATTTGTCCTTTCAAAATGGTGAGTTTCCACAATGTCTAAAAGTTGGAAAAATCATTCCCATCTTCAAAAAGGGATCTACAACAGCTATGAATAACTATCGTCCAATCACTGTAACATCAAGTTTCTCAAAAGTTTTTGAGTACTCATTTCTCAACCGTCTCTTGGCATTTTTGTATAAATGCAATATTTTCACGGAAAATCAACATGGGTTTCTAGCCAGTCGTTCCACTAATACGGTCATTATCGCTTTCTTTGAGAAGGTCATAGAGCTCATGGAGACAGGCGAGTGCCCTGCTGGGGTCTTTTGTGATCTCAGCAAGGCATTCGACTGTGTGAATCATAATCAGTTAAAATCGAAATTGTATAATTATGGATTACGAGGTGTAACATCGGATTGGATTTCTTCTTTCTTGATACACCGTCAGCAGTATGTTTGTGTTCCAAATATCCAATCTGAAAGTGTTGGTTTCGTCAATTCGTTGAGTAGACCCGTTGATATTGGTGTCCCACAAGGATCAATCCTAGGACCTATTTTATTCATACTGTACTCCAACGATCTGGATAAATTCTTGAAAGGTGTTCATGTAACAATGTATGCAGATGACACGTCATTGATAATATCACATAAAAATGAAATTCGAATGATTGAAGATACAGAAAAAGCTCTAGAACTTATGCAGGACTGGTGTAGTACCAATTATCTGAATTTGAACGTTCAGAAAACCCAAATTTTAAGATTTCATAACCATCAAAGAAAGTGCGATCCACTCAGAATTAAGATGAATGTAGATGTGTCCATAGATAATACAGATGAAACCAATTTTCTTGGTCTTTTTATTGATGAAAATATGAGTTGGAAAGGTCATTGTACAAACTTATTAAAAAGATTCAATTCTATATGTTTCTTGTTCAGAAATCTCAAACATATACTTGAAATACCTCAGCTAGTATCCCTATACCATGCACAGGTTGTGACACGAATCAGGTATGGAATATGTTTGTGGGGTAATTCCACTTTGGCAAAGAATGTTTTTTCGGTACAAAAAAGAATAGTGAGAATAATAGCTGGAGTTCCTTGTACACATTCTTGCAGGGACCTTTTTAAACATTTCAGAATTCTGACCCTCATGTCTGTTTATATCTATGAATTGTCTATCTTTATATTTAAAAATAGACAAAAATTTGATTTGACGGGAGACTTTCACTCCGTAAATACTTGCCAAAGAAATAAATACCACATTCCGTTTAGAAAATATAAGATCTCTGACAATGCACCTACAATTATGGGTTTGTCTATTTTCAATAATTTACCTGAAAGTATAAAAGAAGCCAAATATTTAAAAAAATTCAGTAGCTCCCTGAAACGATTCCTGATTGAAAAATGTTTCTATTCATTGGAAGAATATTTTAATAGTTAGGTGTATATGTATATGTGTATATATGTGTGTGTATATATATGTGTATATATATGTATGTATATATGTATATATGTGTGGACTAATGTATACTTTTATTATTATTTTTTATTGTTGTCTGTACTCTGTCTAATTGCTCTTGCATTATATATTGACTATTCCTATACATTTTATATGTCTTGTTGGAAAATAAATATTATTATTATTATTATTATTATTATTATAGGTAGGCTGAATTTGAAATTTTTTACTTTGAAAATTTTTTTTTGAAAATTTTTTTTTGAAATATTTTTTTAGAAATCTTCAATTTTTTAAAATTTTTTTTTGAAATTTTTGTTTTTTTAAACTTTTTTTTTGTATTTTTTAAATTTTTTTTAGAAATTTTCTTCAAAATTTTTTTCTTTGAAATTTTTTTTGAAACTTTCTTCAGTTGTTTTTCAATTTTTTTTTTGAAATTATTTTATTTTTTTTAAAATTTTTTATTTGAAATTTCTTTTCAAAATTTTTTTTGAAAATTTTTCATTGAAATTTTTTTTTGAAAATTTTTTTTTCGAAAATATTTTTTTGAAATTGTTTTCTTTGAAATTTTTTTTTGCTATTTTTTTTTGAATTTTTTTTTGAATTTTTTTCAAATTTTTTTTTCCGAAATTTTCTTTAAAATTTTTTTCTTTGCCAATTTTTTTTGATTTTTTTAAAAAAAATTTTGAAATTTTCTTCTAAATTTTTTTTTGGCCAATTTTTTTTCAAATTTTTTTTTGCCATTTTTTCTGAACATTTTTTATTGAATTTTTTTTGACATTTTTTTTTTCAAACATTTTTTTGCCAATTTTTTTTCAATTTTTTTTTCAATTCAAAATTTTTTTCTTTGCCAATTTTTTTTGAATTTTTTTAAATTTTGTTCTAAATTTTTTTTTGGCCAATTTTTTTTTCAAAAATTTTTTTTTGCCAATTTTTTTTTCAATTTTTTGTTTTACCATTTTTTCTGAAAATTTTTTTTTTCAATTTTTTTACCAATTTTTTTTTTCAAATATTTTTTCAAAATTATTTTTTCCAATTTTTTTTCAACTTTTTTTTTGCCAATTTTTTTTCAAAATTTTTTTTTCCAATTTTTTTTTTCAATTTTTTTTTGCAATTTTTTATGAAATTTTCTTCAAAATCTTTTTCTTTGCCAATTTTTTTTTGAAATTTTTCTTTTTGAAAATTTTTTTTTTGAAATTTTTTTTTTGGAATTTTTTTTTCCGATGACTTAAAATGATAAACTGGATAGAAATAGGCTAGATTTCGAAGTTAAGTTGAACATCCTCTGTTCGATTGCACAAGGATTGAAAAGGATAACATGTTAAGCAATTGGGAGTAAAACCGATGACGGAAAATTGAAAATATCTCTTTACTGAAGCGAGGTAGGCTGAATTTGAGGATTAGATTCAACAGCACGTGTTCGACTTCATAAATAACACACATTGTAAAGGCCACCATATAGAACGATTGGGTGATATACCGATGACTTAAAAATAAAAATATCTCAAAACTGGAAGTAAATAGGCTAGAATTCGAAATCAATTTGAACATCCCTGCAAACATTACACCTATTGAAAAGGACAACATATTAAGCTATTGAGAGTAAAACCGATAATGAGCTTTCACTGAGGAACATACTGTTTCATTGTCGATTGCACTCAAAATAAGAGAAACTTTATCACTTTCCTAAAAAATAGATTTGAGTTTATTTTTGCCAGATGGTCAAAATGAAAAGAATACAAAGATTCATCCCTTCGAGGTTTGTGATTGGCTATGTCCAGAAAAGTGCGTAGGTATTTCGGTCAGCTTGAAATACCTCACACAGAATTTCTTTCCATTTTGCCCATGAATAATTTGCCCATCCAATTTCATCTTTGAGAAAATTGTGGTACCACTTTTCTGCGGTACCTTTAAGTTTATTGAGTGCTTGAAATTTTGCTTTATTTTCATCCCAACAGTAGCACTCAGCATGCTCATCGATAATATTCAACCATTCACTGATGTGTCCTTTTTGGGGTCATAATCGGGTACTTATAACACTCCCAAGATTATTACTATTATTTTTCTGGCGAAAGGAATTTAATGCAGTACTTACTCCAATATCAATCAGTTGTTTATCAGACAATCTTACTCTTTTGGATCCCAGGGAAAGTCTCGACTTTTTATTACATCAAGACTTTCTCGAAACTCGCTTTCATCGATGTTTTCCACGGATTTCTGAAGCTTCTGAACTCGAAAAAGACGCCGTGGCACTTGCACTAGAACCTCTAGTTGACGAACACGAACACGCAACGAGTTATAGAAAACCCGATTTTTCACGGTTTCCGATATAAATCGAAAAGTATCAATGATATCGAAAAATTATAAATGATTTAATTGATAGATCTTTTTGATACCTACAATTTCTTAATTCAACTTTTTTCGATCGGAGCTTTAGTTTTTTAGTTATCTACAAAAAATCGCTTTTCGCAACTTCGCCAATTTTTTAGGTTATGTTCGGTAATCACGACAGAGTTGCATGAAATAGAAACCCATGCTGAATTTCAATTTCCTATACGCGCATATTTTTTGTTTTCGGATATTGATTTTTGCACGCACTTTTCCCTATTGCTTGGACTATATCGTTAATGTCACCACAGATAAGGGTCCTCCAATCAAGCTGTGAGTAAATATTTTGGTCTGAAGTCAAGAGAAACGAATGTTCTGAATTTTCCAGCCTTCAGCAACTCAATTTTTATAGCCTCAGCTACTCAATTTTTATAGTCTTCAGCTACTCAATTTTATAGCCTTCAGCTAATCTTTTTCGGCCTTCAGCCTATTCTAATTTTTTAGAAAAGGAAATGAGGTTGTTATTATTTCTGCATATTTATTCTGCCTTCCCATATCAATTCATAGTTTACCTTTCTCTTCGGTTCTGTCTTTTGCAGCCTGGCACCCTCCCATCTGATCTAGGTAAGTCAACTCATGTCCTATTTGATTCAATAGTCACTTAATTTGAATAATCTACTGATCAATCATTTGTTGAATAATAATCACACCCTAAACGAATCAGCAAAAAGTGATAACTTTCAGTAATTTTGAATAAAAACTTAGGAATTGCATTTTCAAAAATTTGGAGGGTTACAAGGAAAATAAATGAAATTTATGAAAACGACGAGTAGTTATTAAAGAGAATTTCAAATAAATTTGATTTGTTTTTGCATACAGTGATAATGGTCGTCAGTTTGATATGGCAAATCAGACCAAATGCAGGTATTTATTTTCCACGAATGCTCTCGATAAAATTCTGAGTGATGACAAAATAACGCCTATTGCGAATATGAAAATGCAGCAATACATCCATTTACCCAAATCGTGGGGTAGGATAAATAAATGATACTATCATCGTCGTTGGAATATCTGTATCATTGCCAGTTTGAAAGTGAAAAATATTGGTTTAATGTTCCACGATCGAAATCACCTGAGTCGAACTCTTCGAATCTCATGTACTAATAGCTCTGTTGGAAAATCCCCCTGTGCAGATATTCTGCTTGCGTGTTTTGATCAATAAGATTTTTATTACCCTTTTTACGAAACGCCACTGTTGACAGAGAGGGAAGTATATTCTGTACTGTCAATACTATCGTTCGACCGTTGTCACATCAGCGGTATAGATATAGTTTCTTTTCTTGTATGACTGATAGGATTCTCCATTTAAAAAATATTTATTGGTGTGAAGTTATCCACAGATTTTCGGCCACACATGCAGACGTAAAGCAAATCGAACGATTTGTGGTTGAGTTATTCAGTTTTAAGTAACCGGACTAAAATTTGTGGCTGGGTCTATACCAATGACATAATAGCGTTAGACTCCGTTATTTACATTTCTAGCTGCGGTCAACATAGAGTCACATTCTGAGTACAATTTTTACTGCCGCTTATTCATCTGCTTATATACATTGTAAATAAGCAGATAATTCAGCAGAAACTTAGATTCACCGACTATTGGGTTGAATGACAACTATTTTACGCGAAACAAGCGGAAATAAAAATTTTGTTTAGAATGTGACCGTAGCTCGAAATGTAAATAACGAAGTCTATCCGTAACATGTCATTGGTCTATGCGATCGTATGAAATTTAATGACCCGGCAACAAAGTACAGAAAAGATTCGAGACACAAATCCAATGAAGCATTTTCGGGATAAGTTAACAACTCAAATGAATTTGAGGTTATCAAAGTATCATTATCTAGAGAGAGATAGTGGTTGATGTAGAATCAAAACCGTTTCTTTGTCACCTATACAGATTTAGAGTAAACGATTTTCACTTGCTCGCTTGCTCGCACAAGCTCTGCTTTTGAGGGGTTTTCTCCGAAAACCTGGGAGTTTCGTTAAAACAAATTTTACTAACAAATTTTTACTTATTGTAAAATATCTTCAAAGACTTTACACAGTATAAGGTTATGACCCGAAAATGTGTGATCATGAAAATCATGGATTCCAAGTTAATTCATGTGGTGGAACTTTTCTTAATGTAGAATAACATGGTGGAAATCGTTTCTCTGTCACCCACACAGATTTGTAGTAAATTGTTTTCTTTCATTGAGAAATAACTTCAAGGCATCACATGGTATAAAGGTTGTAACCCGATGAAGAGATATGAAGGAATCCATATAAATTACCAAAATGAAACCGTTTCTCTGTCACCCATTCAGATTTAAAGTGAATAATTTTTTTTTTAAATATCTTCAACTCATCACACGGTATAAGAGTTGTAATCCGATGATGTGCGTTCATGAAAATCACATGAGGTATAGAGAATTTCATGTAGATTACCCTCGTAAAAACCGTTTCTCTGTCACCCATCTGGATTTGGAGTAAATTATGGAGAATTTCATGTAGATTAACATGGTAAAAAGTATTTAAGATGAGATATATAAGATTTCGAGTAGATTACTATAGTGAAAACCGTTTTTCTGTCACCCATATGGATTTGGAGTATATTACTTTCTTTCATTGAGAAATATCTTCAAGGCATCACAGGATATGAAAATTGTAACCTGATGATGTGCGTTCATGAAAATCAAATGGGAAATAGAAGATTTCGAGTAGATTACTATGGCGAAAACCGTTTTCCTGTCACCCATATAAATTAACAGTGAACTATTTTCTTTCATTCAGAAAGATCTTCAAGGCATCACACGGTATAAGAGTTGTAACCCGATGATGTGCATTCATGAAAATCACATGGGATATAGAAGATTTCGAGTAGATTACTATGGTGAAAAGCGTTTTTCTGTCACCCATACACATTTGCAGTGAACTATTTTTTTCAATCAGAAAGGTCTTCAAGGCATCACACGGTATAAGAGTTGTAACCTGATGATGTGCGTTCATGAAAATCACATGAGGTCTAGAGGATTTCATGCAGATTACTCTGGTAAAACAATTTCACTGTCACCTATATGGTTTTGGAGTAAATCATTTTCTTTCATTGAGAAATATCTTCAAGGCATCACAGGTTATGAAAATTGTAACCTGATGATGTGCGTTCATGAAACTCAAATGGGATATAGAAGATATCGAGTAGATTACTATGGTGAAAACCGTTTTTCTGTCACCCATACAGATTTGCAGTGAACAATTTTTTTTCATTCGGAAAAGGTCTTCAAGGCATCACACGGTATAAGAGTTGTAACACGATGATGTGCGTTCATGAAAATCACATGAGGTATAGAAGATTTCATGCAGATTACTCTTGTGAAATCGTTCCTCTGTCACCCATATGGATTTGGAGTAAATTATTTTCTTTCGTTGAGAAATATCTTCAAGGCATCACAGGTTATGAAAATTGTAACCCGATGATGTGCGTTCATGAAAATCACATGAGATAAAGAGAATTTTATGTACATTAACATGGTGTGAATACTTTCTCTGTCACCCACATGGATTTGTAAAAAACAGTTTTTTCCATCGAAGAAAGTCTTCGAAGCATCACGGTATAAGAGTTGTAACCCGATGATGTGCATTCATGAAAATCAAATGAGATATAGAGAATGTCATGAAGATTAACAAGGTAAAAACTATTTCTCTGTTATTCACATGAATCTGTAGTGAATATTTTTTTTGTGAGAAATATCTTCAAGGCATCACAAGGTATGAAAATTGTAACCCGATAATGTGCGTTCATGAAAATCACATGATATATAGAGGATTCCATGTAGATTCACAACCCGATGAAGTGAAAACCGTTTATCTGTCTCTGGTACATATTTTGATTGAATGATTTTCTTGAAATATCTCGAAATATCTGAAAAATGTCTTCAACAGAAAACACCGTGTAAAAGTTCCTGATGTGATTTTCATGAACGCACATAATCAGGTTACAATTTTAATACCTTGTGATAGCCTGAAGATATTTCTCAATGAAAGGAAATAATTCACTACAATCCGTAAGGGTGGCAGAGGAACGGTTTTCACCTTGGCAATCTACAATATATCCTCTATATCTCATGTGATTTTCATGAACGCACATCATCGGGATACAACCTTCCTGAATGAAAGAAAGTAGTTTACTGCAAATATGTATGGGTGACAGAAAAACGGTTGTCACCATAGTAATCCACTAGAAATCTTCTATATCTCGTGTGATTTTCAAGAACGCACATCATCGGGTTTCAACTCCACAGTGTAATGCCTTGAAGACATTTCTGAAAGAAAATCATTAACTCCAAATCTGTATGCGTGACAGAGAAACAAATTTCACTATGGTATCCTACCTGAAATCCTCTATATTTCATGTGATTTTCATGAACGCACATCATCGGCTTACAAATTTTATACAGTGTGATGCCTCGAAGACATTTCCCAATCTAAGAAAATCATCTACTCCAAATCTGTTTCGGTGACATAGAAACGGTGTCCACCATGGTAATCCACTTGAGAACCTCTATATTTCATGAGATTTTCATAAACGCACATCATTGCGATACAATTTCCAAACCCTTTGATGCCTTGAGAATATTTCTCAATGAAAGAAAATAAATCACTCCAAATCCATATCGGTGACAGAGAAACGGTTTTCACCAGGGTAATCTGAATGGAATCTTCTATATCTCATGTGATTTTTATGAACGCACATCATCGGGTTACAACTCTTCTACAGTGTGATTCCTTAAAGTCATTTCTCAGAAAAAAAAAACATTTACTTCAAATTTGTATGGGTGACAGAGAAACGGTTTTCACTATAGTAATCCACATGAGAACCTCTATATCTCATGTGATTTTCATGAACGCACATCACCGGGTTACAACTCTTATAAAGTGTGATGCCTTGAAGACATTTCTCAATGAAAGAGAATCATTTACTCCAATCCTGTATGGGTGACAGAGAAACTGTTTCCACCATGGTAATCTACATGAGAACCTTAATATCTCATGTTATTTTCATGAACGCACATCATAGGGATACAATTTTCATAACCTGTAATGCCTTGAAGATATTTCTCAATGAATGAAAATAATTTACTCCAAATCCAGATGGGTGACAGAGAAACGGTTTTTACGAGGGTAATCTACATGAAATTCTCTATACCTCATGTGATTTTCATGAACGCACATCATCTGGTTACAACTCTTGAACCGTGTGATGCCTTGAAAACCCTTCTGAATGAAAGAAAATAGTTTACTGCAAATCTGTATGGGTGACAGAAGAACGGTTGTCACCATAGTAATATGCTCGAAATCTTCTATATCTCGTGTGATTTTCATGAACGCACATCATCGGGTTTCAACTTCACAGTGTGATGCCCTGAAGACATCCTTCGATTCAAGAAAATCATTTACTCCAAATCTGTATGGGTGACAGTAGAACGGTTTCCACCATGGCAATCTACACAAGAACTTCTATATCTCATGTGATTTTCATGAACGCACATCATCAGGTTACAATTTTCATACCCTGCGATGCTTTGAAGATATTTCTCAAAGGAAGAAATTAATTTACTTCAAATCCATATGGGTGACAGAGAAACGGCTTTCACCAAGGCAATCTATATGAAATCCTCTATAGCTCATGTGATTTTCATGAACGTACATCATCGGGTTACAAATCTCATACCGTGTGATGCCTTGAAGATATTTCTCAATGAAAGAAAATCATTTACTCCAAATCTGTATGGGTGACAGAGAAACTGTTTGTACCATGGTCATCTTCATGAGGACCTCTATATCTCATGTGATTTTGATGAACGCACATCCTCGGGTTACAATTTTCATACCCTGCGATGCCTTGAAGATATTTCTCAATGGAAGAAAATGATTTACTTCAAGTCCATATGGGTGACAGAGAAACGGCTTTCACCATGGTAATCTATATGAAATCCTCTATACCTCATGTGATTTTCATAAACGCACATCATCGGGTTACAAATCTCATACCGTGTGATGCCTTGAAGATATTTCTCAAGGAAAGAAAGTCATTCAATGCAAATCTGTATGGTTGGCAAAGCAAAGTTCCACCACATGAATTAACTTGGAATCCTCTACATCTCATGTGATCACACATCATCGGGTCATAACCTTATACTGAGTGATGTCTTGAAGACATTTTACAATGAGTGAAAATCGTTAAATCTAAATCTATATGGGTGACAAAGAAACAGTTTTGATCCTACATCAACCAATGTCTCTCTCTAGACAAAGATACTCTACCGAATATGCTGCATTGGATTTATATGTGTCGTATGTTTTCTGTACTTTCTTGTCTAGTCATTATATTATATACGATCGTATGAACCCAGCCACAGATTTTAGTCCGGTTACTTACAACTGTATTATCCAACCACAAATCGTTCGATTTCCTCTACGTCAGCATGTGTGGCCGGAAATCTGTGGGTAACTTCACACCAATAAAATATTTGGTTCTACCATAGTGCCCTGACTCTAATATACGATCTGATGTCAAATTGCATACTCTAGGCCATTTGTAAAACTTGAAAGATAGTGAAATTATGAATTGAAAAAAATGTTAAAATTTTCTGGTTTATCCGGTTTTTCTACGTTACTAATTATCCGAACGGGTCGTGAAACATTCTTATTTCAATTCTCTACAATTTTCTATAATGGGAAGTGTCAGTTTTCATTTTATAAGCAAAACAATAGAATCGAAAACATAACAGAATATAACTACGGATTTTCTTCCATGTGATGGCATAGTGGGTTTCCTATTACTATTTTTGTACGAAAAACTACTCTGTTAATTGGCCTACTATTGCATCTCTGATTCAGCTCTCAGACCAAAAGATACGAGATCCGACTTACCTTCAAAAATCATTATAATACCTTCTTCGCAGTGCTTCCAGGATCACAACCAAAACATCTTTCTCGAATTGACCCATTTTTATTCAATTATATAAATTTTGCAACGGAAGAGATAAGAATTGATTATTTTGCTGAACACATCTATCATCGGTAACAGTAATTACGACATTCAAGGTCTCGTCTGCTCAACGATGTGTCGTTAAATGACCATGATGAAACAGATAGTTAATTCTATTCTGTAGTTTTATCGTTATTTAACCCCTCATCGCTTGATAACAGATAGTGAATAGACCTGTTAGTAGTATTGCTACTTTTATCTTTACCCTCTTATATCTGCCAGTTACTGTATATTGATGCTTCAATGAATCTTTTGAAGTTCTCACTGAGATTTTGATCAGACTCTAAATGATCTGGTAATTTTCCTACACGCTACATCATTCGTTTTATAGGTACTTAGTTTTTCCCTGACTACGTCATGTAATAATTTGTACGAAATTTCAAGAATGATGTCAACCTGACATTTCTCATCCCTGCTTCACTATTCATAGTGAAATCTGTCAAACTTGTGTATTGGTATATCGTGTATTAAATTTGAAATGATAAAAAAGGTTGACATTTTGAATTGTTCACTCTCAAGTATTTATACAAGAAGATCCACTAAAATCACAAAACCATGGTACGAACAATTATCTGAACAAACATATAATTGATATATAAAACTATATTTCGAATTGTAACATGAATTATCGTTCTAGTCTAGGAGCCAACAAAAACAGAAGGAAGTGAAAGCATAAATCGCAATGTGGCAGATAAGTGACATTGAAATGAAATAAATGTTGTTTTAATCTTTTTATAATATGAACTATTAAACTGAACTTGCATGTTCGGAAGATTATTGCTATGTAGTTTTTTATCAATTTGTTAATTCTTCAGAAGATGTGATCTACCAAAATATTTGGATTTGACTTCATTCAAAATGTGTAATTTGCGATTCGTTAATATGGCGACAAGAAGATGAGTTTCCAAGTTTATTCAGATGTTGATTTATACGACTCTCCAAAGGTCTACAAGTCCTTTCCACTCATTACAACTGAGTTTGAAAATCCAAATTTTTGATAATTTGGTAATTTTATTCCTTGAATTAACCATGTGCTTGCTAAAATCAATTTTAGTTTCAAAATAAATACTTGCATCTTTAAAAATGGAACTTTCTTTTAGATTCGATAAATAAAAACCGGGTTAACATACATTTATTAATTTATTGCTGCCATACATGGTATAAATATATATTACAATAATCCAAAAAATAATTATTTTATTAGAAAACAGCAAGCTATCGTATCGTCTCCTAAACGAGTTAATCGTTGAGTATAACTAAAGACATTTTTTTTTAAATTTTAATAAATAGCATTGACCAAACGATGAATTGAAAACCACATTAAATAGTTACATAAAAGTTTTGAGGTTCATGTTATCATTATTAGATGGATATTGAATCACAATTATCCATTTTGTTAGTTTCGCTTCGAATCAGTTCAGCATATTATCACAAACGTAGCATCTTAAATCTAATCAAAAAGAAAATGACGCTATGTTTTACAATGCAAAAATGGAAAATGTAAGTTTTGTACTTAGAAAATTAGTTAGCACAATTTTGAAATACAAAATTTAATGATTTTGTTGCAGAACGTAACAGTCAAATTATTTCATTTCATGCATTGTATACCATTCAAATAATGAATATTTAGACAAAGTGCCAGAATGAAGAAAAAACTTTCATGAGTCCCAATCTACAAACAAGATTGCCAAACGTTTAAAATATTCCGCTCACATTTTGGAGCTACTTAATTTTCATTTTGAAAACTTAATGAAATTGTTTTGTTTCACTCCGGCCTAACGTATTGTGTTCCCGGAGGAATTTTGTATCCAGGATACGTCGAATTGAGTGCATGTTGTGCAAAAAATGATGAATAGTCCTTATTGGGCCTCTTGGGCCTGAAAACTGGACCTTTTGCCAATTCGAGACGTAACCTGTTTTCCTCTTCTGCTTGACTTTTCACATTTTCTGGAGGCCATTTCAGGTCTCCGCGTAGATGCTTTCCACCTTGAATAGAAAGGAAACTATTACTAGTATGAACATTTTCTGCGTCCTCGATCATCTTTTTCTTTACTTCCTCTGGAGGCCATTTCTGGTCTCCTCGCAAATATTTGCGAGCGACTTTAACTACAAAAGGAGAAAAATAAAACTCATGTACAAAGTATTTTACAAAGGTAAGTTGAAAAATTATTTATTTGTCATAAGTAACGTTGTTCAAAGATAATTTCAAGAACAGTAAATTAATTTTCAGTTGCTACATTCGACTATCCGTATAAAAAACAAAAAGAGCAAATATACCAACGATATGAATCGCTGGAAGAAGTTTTGTGAAACTGATCTTTCGCAAAAAGACGAGAATAAGAAATGAAATACATATTCAATCGTCTCAGTATCTTCTGGGTTGATTGTAATTGCCATACCTGTAAGTAATGGAAATAACTATTCATAGTGAGGGAGCACTAAACTTTTATCTCAGAACCTGTAAAAACTATGTGAAGAAAACAGAATTCTGTAGGAGATCGTTTAATAACGAACAGTCGTTGCCGACCGATGATGAACCTTTACTGCCATATACACCTACTAAGTAGGCTTGTTAAGACAAGTACCTGACAGAAAACAACTACTCCCCTGGCTAAGACCACGACGGGTATTGAATCAAATCTAACAGATACTTGTGCCACGTTCAAAATATCAGCGGACGCAATTGCAAGTGCCCTCTGTGACCAAACAGTAGAATTATGTTTTGATTTGGACAGGGTGACCACCTGCAGACTAGTTTCGAGGTTGTTGCCTCTCATCAGTGCAAGGGTAGGTCAACACAGACAGCACTGAAGCCATCTGTTCCCCATCCAAACCATTACAAACCTCGTTGCTTGGTCAACTCTGGTTCACGCGATAAAGCGGTTTCTAGGCCGCTTCACCTAGCGAGCAGAGGAAGAACACTCCGAATCTCCGGGTTGAGAGATTTATGTGAAGAAAACATAATTCTTTGGTAGATCGTTTAATAACGAACAGTCGTTGCCGACCGATAGGTGTACATGGGAGTAAAGGGTTCATCATCGGTCGGCAACGACTGTTCGTTATTAAACGATCTCCCAAAGAAATCTGTTTTCTTCACATAAATCTCTCAACCCGGAGATTCGGAGTGTTCTTTCTCTGATCGCTAGATACCGCTTTATCGCGTGAACCAGAGTTGACCAAGCAACGAGGTGTGTAATGGTATGGACGGGGAACAGATGGCTTCAGTGCTGTCTGTGTTGATCTACCCTTGCACTAATGAGAGGCAACAACCTCGAAACTAGTCTGCAGGTGGTCACCCTGTCCAAATCAAAACATAATTCTGCTGTTTGGTCACAGAGGGCTTCTGTAATTGCGTCCTCTGATATTTTGAGGAACGTTGCACAAGTATCTGTTAGATTTAATTCAATACCCGTCTGGTCTTAGCCAGGAGAGTAGTTATTTTCTGTCAGGTACTTGCCTTAATAAGCCTACTTAGTAGGTGCATATGGGAGTAAAAGGTTCATCATCGGTCGGCAACGACTGTTCGTTATTTTCTGTCAAAACTACTCCGATTCTTATATTTTTTTGAATGTTGGTAGTGAAAAATAATTGTTCATAGTTAAAAAATTAACGCTACATTTTCTATAATGAATTTTTTTAATAAAAAAATCCAATGTTATTGTTGTAATTACGTTATTTATAAAAGTATAACGATTAAAAAACAATATACAATGGCGTTATACAAACCTTTTCGAAAACTATTGGACTATAATACGAGACATTCGTTCAGTTTATTAGCTAACGATATTATTTAACAACCGATGTTTTACCCTTTTCACTCTCATCCAACTGAAGTATGGGCTTTAATGGCAAATTCATCAGAAAATAATCACTTTCCTTGCTGATACTTCAACTAGTATCGCATTATATCGAACAGACTTGGACAGGAATACCACCTGAAGACTACTTCAGAGGTTTTCGCCGTTCATCAGAGCAAGTAGTAAGTCAATACAGACAGATTTGAGGCCATATGTTTTAGGTCCGTATCATCACATTACTCTGACTACCTATTTCGTTACTTTGGCTTCACACTGATGAACGGGGTCTAGGCCGCTCCTTGTTTCAAGTCGATCAAGAAGCACTCCTCAGGGCCTAGGGCTTCAGCAAGATATCTGAACACAAAGCTCAGGACGACAGTGAATTCTAATAAGACATTATTTTGAAAATATAATAGTTGTATTTGATGGATTTGAAAAGGAAACTATCAAAAGAGCGGAAAGAAAAAGTTCTTCAGTGAACTATGATTCTGAAGGAGATATGCAATTGAAAGTTGCACAAGAAAAATTTCTGGCGTATGAACATAATGAATTTAGATTCACTTCCAATCAAAACTTCACCTTCAATCAAGCTGAGAATATTTTGATTATAATGTAGTTAATTTTTTCGGCAACCATCCGGGAAGTGTTCACTTCCCGGACACTTTTTCTTTGGGAAAGTAGCACTTCCCGGCCTAGTCTGGGAAGTACGTACTTCCCGGACTAGGCCGGGAAGTACGTACTTCCCAAATATTAATATAAATAAGAATTGAATGTTTCTGTTGGTACCTATCTTCTGTTCGAATTTCAATATATAATACAAATAAGAACTGAAATGGTCTAAATATTCAAATTTGGAATCGTTTCATCCGGTTAACAGATGGGTGAAAGTCGACCTCTCTTTGTCTCTTAGACTGAATACGTCTCATTGATTTGTTATTTTACATGGTTGCCGTAAAAATAGTGTACGCAACACGTCCGCAAACAGTTTTTTTGGACTCGCAGACTTCCATGACTCGCTAACGCTTGTCCTAGAATTTGGTCTACTCGTCCAAAAAAAAAACAGTATTTTCCGGACTTGTTACGTAAATTACTATTTCCAAAAAATATTTTACAAAACCAATAGTAGAATATGCTTGTTCTCAATCGGCCACTTCATCGTGCACAGCAGATGCAGCATTGAAACTTCTTGAAAAACTGTATCTACAAGTCCAATCGTTGTTAGGTAATAACATATCACAAACTGAATGGTGATGTATGCTTGAAACTACTTAATATCAACCTCTATGGACCAGCCATCTACTGCAGAGCAGATATTGAAAAGAATATTATGCAGATGAAGAAAGAAAGAATATGGAGAAAGGGAGATATGTACGAGTTATTTCTAAATGCACCTACTGCTTCATAAATAACTATGTTGCTGGTTGAAGATTTTCACCATAGTTTATATACATTGAATTCTCAAAAACAATAACAATAATGCCAATTGAACTTCTCCTTCCTTCACTTGTACCACATTAGACAAAAACCAACTGTTCCAAAAAGCAGTAGATTGTTTCATTTATCCTGTTTTCTCGATGAAAATGGCATTATTCGTTTGAATGGTACACTAGATAATTTAGTACAAGATTCTGATGAATTAAAAAATCCAACAATTTTAGACCCTAATCATCAAAGTGGTAAACATCAGATGATACTCTATCATGCAGAAGCTCAGCATTGTGGTCATGAAACTATTATCAGTAACCTTCGTAAGAAATACCTGATTTTACGAATACGACAAGCAATGAAAGGTATCCGGGCAAAATGTCAGATTTGCAAAAATATTAAACCAACTCCAATCATGGAAGAACTACCATCTTGTCTACTTGAAAGAACTATCCGACTTTTCATCAAAACCGGTGTCGATTATTTTGGACCACTTCTAGTGACTGTGAAAAGTAGTCATGAAATATACGGGCTAATATTCACTTGTATGGTTACAAGAGCAGTACACTTGGAAATAGCCCATGATCTATCCACGGATGGATCGTTGATGAAATACCTGAATTTCTGAAATGCATTTTATTTTTGGTTTGATTTTTTCGATAGAAAAGTGAGTAATAAATCTCTCTAAAAAATAATTTTTGTCATTTTGACAAATTTCCCTACTGAGAGTCAATTTTTGATTTATTGCTTTCTGTTACCAAAATTAGGAAAAAACTCAAAATCGGAGAAGATTTGACCGGTTTCGAGAAAACACACGTTTTTTGTTTAATGTTCCTCCACTATCAGCACTTATTTCTCATAATTTGTTGTTGAAATTATATGATTCTGAACAAAAAATTGTCCATTTCTGTATACACAGCGCATTGATGATATTGCAAGATTCAGGGAAATTTGTGCAATCCTCATGAAAGCGAAACTTTTTGGGAAAGTCTCAAAAGCTCATTCCAAAATACTATAAACAGTAGTAGTAGGGTGTACCTACTCAGTGGTTGGACGAGAACTACTTCCCTATTTGAGATAGGAAGAAATGTCTCAAATTAAAGTTTTAGGGAGCAATGGATGCTACTTTCCGAAAAGAACTATTAACATACAGGGTGTCCGATAAATGTATGACTTATCAAAGTTCTGTTTTCTTACTGTAATATCCTAAATATTTTTACTTGATTGAATTCCTTCAGAAGAGAGTTCCTCAAAAGTATTGGGTTGTATTGGTTTATACCAAGTAGTTTGGAAGTTATTCTGGAATTTATTCGACACCAAATATCTTAGAATTGATAATTTGGAACAAATGAAATTTTCACCAAATTTCCTCGAAAATGGTGTATTTTCATTTCCTATAGACAATTTTACAGAATGACACTTCTTCCATATCGGCACGACCAAACTCGGGATCACTTCTTTCTCAGTTGTTTCAAATAGAACACATTGTTATTATTAAGGCCACAAGGAAATAACTACTGAGGTTAGTGATAAGCTACGAAAAAAATATAAAGTTCCTTGATAAACTTCGCTTATTCCAAAAGCTTTCATGTGACCAGTAGTAGAGAGCAATTG
This sequence comes from Chrysolina oricalcia, assembly GCA_944452925.2. NCBI lineage: Eukaryota > Metazoa > Arthropoda > Insecta > Coleoptera > Chrysomelidae > Chrysolina > Chrysolina oricalcia. The sequence goes on along the minus strand of OX101823.2, from coordinate 29,349,425 downwards.
TGCATATCCAAATCTCGAAGGCCATTGTGCGTGAAATCCCACATGATGATTTCATTGGATGCATGTTTATTCAACGAATCACTTTCTTTACTGATAATAAATACCACAGCATGGATTGAACAAAAATGGTGGAACAACTCGCCACGAATGGGACAGGTTAAAAAGCTCAATGAAAAGTCAACATTCACAGAATATCTAATTAGTCAGAAAAGGAGTATATTAGTTCAGCTGCTTAAAGGGTCAATGAACATACGAGTCTGGCAAAAGAACTGCTCTGCAGGTTCTGCCAGAAAGAAGAGAAAACAACGGCACACATACTCTGTCACTGCGAGGGTTATCGGGACAAGGCTTTCAATGCTGGACGAACATAACTTAGCTCTCAACCAAGAGCGATTGAAAAACTAGCCGATGGAGTACTGTAGGGAAAACAGAGCTTAAAAAAAATCTGAACGATTTCATGGGCGTACATGAAAAAGTCGTGGCGCAGAGGCTCGTAGTACTGAAGTTCCCAATATTATTTTAATTGATCTAATCTAGACAACACATTTGATCCTGAATTACTAATGATATATGTAACTAGGACATTATGGATCTTGTTGGTGGACAAGTTGGTACAAAAACGTTACAGAATTGCATTCCAAAATGTTTAGGTGGTGTGTTCCTTACGAATGTATAGGCATTGTGATTCTGGTAGTCTTGGTGAAATAAAACCTGCAAATAAAAAAGGGTGTGGGAGCTAGGAAAAGGGTGAACAAAACGTATGGACCAAACTCTAAAATTTAGAATATTCCATGTTCGGAATCTGCAGATACAATATTATGATTTTCTATCTGTCATAGTATTTTTTCAAATATTCCCATCGATTGTTTGTGGTGAACGCTTAATCATTATCAGAGATGTTTTTACCTTTTAAGGTCGCCGTGGCTGGTTGAGAATTAAACACTGGCGGAGGAGCCTGGCTCACTGGAGCTGCAGAACGTAGTGTGATGATTGATGGAGGAGGTTCCACTGGTTTGATTGCCTAGAATTCACAAACTAATACAATCTAAAATATGGAAACTAAAAAAAAAATGCAAGTATTTGCTTAGTCCATTATATTTCAACTGCTAAAGAAGCAGTATTCTCTAAGATGGCACATACAGTGTGTTCAGAAAGTTTCTCTAATTCATTAAATCGTTGAGAAGACCTTGCCTGTCCATAGGAAAGATATTCAATAGTGTAGGATCTAGTTGTTAATGGGCTTCATACCAAGTGGTATGCCAGTGTTTTGGTTGTCCTTACTAGGAAAAAGAAGATCTAGATCGTATCAAGTCTTATGCAACTTGCAATGAGAATTGGTGCAATAAATATTGTGGCGAAGCTGCGGGCGATGCCGGACCTGAACTCTCACGTATAGCTAGCGACCAACCGCGGGAGACTGTCGATGCGCTTGCACCGAGAAGAATATGGACGGCTTGGTGAGTCTGGGCGATTCGAAGGAAAATTCTGGAGCATTCAGAGAAGTCAACGTCGGATATAAAAAGAACTACGCAGCGGACAGTCGGTCAGTCAGTGAAGTGAAAGTCGAATATAAATACTAGAGTGATTGTTATATGAATCATTGTATTTCGTTAAATACATTATTTTAGTCACTTAATTAGAGTATAAATCTACTACAGTGGTGATCAGAAGTGCGATTGTTAGAGATAAAATACAGAGTGTTCGTGTAAGTAGACAGCTTGTGTATTTCGGACAATTATTTTCGCGTGTGAAATAGACAATAATAATAATAATAATAATAGACTGGTGGCCGTGGAATAGACTGTGTGAAATAGACAATAATAGTAGTAATAGGCTAGTGTCCGGGAAATAGACTGTGTGAGATAGACAATAATAATAATAATAGACTGGTGACCCGTGAAATAGACTGTGAGACATAGACTAAGACAAAATGTGTTCGAGGAAAGTTCGCCTGGTTGAATTGAAGGTTGCGGACTTGAAGCAAGAACTGGAGGAGAGGGAACTTGACACAAGTGGTAAAAAGGCCGTGCTTCAAACAAGACTTGCCGAGGGATTAGTTCAGGAGGGCGAGGACCCAGAAACATTTTTATCCGAAGTTTCTGGAATTGATTTGGGTTCCATAATGAATAAACTCGATGAAAATTCCAAATCAATGAAAGAAGAACTGCAACAAAATTCAAGAAACTTGAAAGAAAATCTTCAAGAAAGACTTCTGGAAAATTCGAATAGTCTGAAAGAAGAATTTCAAGATAGTTCGAGGAATTTGAGAGAAGAGATTCTAGAAAATTCGAAGGGTTTAAGGGAAGAGCTTCTAGAAAACTCGAAGAACATGAAAGAAGAACTCTGTGGCGTGGCGAATCGATTAGAAGAAAGAATGGGGACTGTTGAGACGGAGATGGAGAAAATCAAAGATGGAATTGAGCAAGAGATGGGGAAATTGAAGGAAACCATCAGTGATGAAATCAGAGGCGGCATCAAAGATGAAATTGAGGAAGAGATGGGAAAATTGAAGGAAACAATTAGTGACGAAATCAGAGGCGGAATCGAGGAAGAAATCAACAAATTGAAGGAGAAAATCAGTAAGTTGGAAAACCAGAATGATACTACCCACACCACAGATTCTGTCAACAAAAATTCAATGCTGGAACTGAGTTTGAACTTGGATGATGTTCAAAAGGGTCTGAAAGATGTGAAGATCAGTTCGGAAACAGGAAAACTCTCTATGAAACCACCTCAGTTTGATGGGAAAACACCATGGGCAAACTACCGCCGACAATTTGAAGCTGCAGCAAAGGCGAATGGATGGAATGCAGGAGATAGAGCTGTGGCACTAACACTGGCGTTGCGTGGAGAGGCAACGAATATCTTACAAACCCTCACGGCTCAAGAACAAGAGGACTACGAGCAGCTGATCAAACATCTAGAATTACGGTATGGACAGACTCATCTAGAACATGTATACCACTCACAGCTCAAAAACCGCTGCCAGAAGTCAAGAGAATCCCTACAGGAATTTGAAGCCGACATTGCACGCTTGGTTCGCCTTGCATACCCAGCTACTTCAGAAAAGGTAATGGAACGACTAGCAGTTCAGGCATTCTTAGATGGACTTCATGACCAGGAAACGAGACAAGCATTAACACTAGCTCGTCCAACACATCTCGTGGATGCACTGGCACGCGCTTTGGAATTTGAGGCGGCAAAGCAATCCTGCAGAAGCCAAAGTAAAGTCCGAGTTATTGAAGAAGACCCACAGGAGCCTGCTAACCTGGAAGCTGCCATAAGAAAGATCGTGAAAGAAATGTTGCCTGAGAGAAGACTAGTGAGATGCCGGAACTGTAGGAAACTTGGACACGTGCGTAGTCAATGTCCAACCCTCAAGAGGTCGAGACCAACGAAGGTTGTTGAGAAGGGGCAATCGTCGGACTATACTCAGAAAGCCCCGGTGAACAACGCATATGTCGTTGTCCTCCAACGACAAAACAAAGGAGCCTTCGTAGACGGGTTCATCAACAACAAGCCTTGCGCAATGCTGCTGGATACTGGTGCGACTAGTACAATCCTTGGACCTGCTTTTATTAAAACACCAGAGAGAATGGAACCATCATCCTGGAAGCTACGCACAGCAACAGGAGAGCCGGCCACTGTACATGGTGAGCTACCGATTGAACTGATTCTAGGCAGCACAAAAGTGAAACATCGGGCATTAGTAGCGGACATTGAGGACGACACAATTATTGGAATGGACATCATGAATTCCAGAGGGTTTGAATTGAACTTCAAAGATGGCGTCCTACGTGTGAACGGAGAAGAGCTGGTGCTACATGGAAGAAGTGAAGAGATGATTCGTGTTCTGCTGGTTGAAGATGTAAGTGTACCCGAGAGGGCTGAGACCATACTGGAGGCTCGCTTGGACGGAGGTGCGAGCAATGGAAGCGTGGTGATGTTCGAGCCCAAGCTTCATGATGAGAAAATTGGACGAGGTATTGCACTAGGCAAGACTTTGTTGCGTGCTGATAAATTTGTGCCAGTAAGGGTAATGAATGTCAATTATTACCCAGTGACCTTGAAGAAAGGAACTGTTTTGGGGCACTGTTCGTCAATTTCCTCTGTGATCAGGAGTGTACACGGTACTGTTAGTCAAGACAACAACCTGACAGCGGAACTGGAAAAATTGGTTACCATCTCTTCCAAGGGCATTAAACCAGCCCAACAGCCCAGATTGAGAGAATTAGTCAAGAAGTACCAAGACATCTTCGATACCGGACAAGGAAAAGGGGGTCGAACGAATGTAGTCCAACATAAAATTGATACTGGGGATGCCCGACCAATCCGACAATCAGCTAGAAGACTTCCTCTTGCCAAGAAAGAAGAGGCTGACAAAATAGTCAGTGATATGGGGAAAGATGGAGTTATTGAACCATCCGACAGTCCATGGTCCTCTCCAGTCGTGCTGGTGAAGAAGAAAGACGGATCAACACGCTTTTGCGTAGATTATCGTCAACTGAACAACGTGACGAAGAAAGACAGTTACCCTCTTCCGAGAATAGACGACACCCTAGACACGTTGGCCGGCTCCACGATTTTCTCGACCCTTGATCTGAAGAGTGGATACTGGCAGGTAGAACTGGCTCGAGAAGATAGAGAAAAGACAGCGTTCACCATCGGCTCGGGACTGTGGCATTTCACCGTTATGCCATTCGGACTTTGTAATGCTCCAGCAACATTCGAGAGATTGATGGAGACGGTTCTGAAAGGACTCTCATGGAGGACGTGTCTGGTATATCTCGATGACATTATTGTAGTTGGCAAATCGTTCGAAGACCACGTTAAAAACCTGGAGGAGGTATTCATGCGACTGAGAAACTCTGGATTGAAGCTGAGCCCCAAGAAATGCCACCTGTTCCAAAAAGAAGTCCGAAGAATGCCAAGACTCGTTCAAGACGCTGAAGAGGGCATTGATCAATGCACCGATTCTAAGTTATCCCCTTCCGAGTGGAAAATTCATTTTGGACACGGATGCCAGCAACGTGGGACTTGGAGCTGACTTGTCCCAGATCCAGGATGGGCAAGAGAAGGTCATCGGATACTTCAGTAAAACTCTCAGTAAACCGGAGCGTAACTACTGTGTCACCAGACGAGAACTGTTGGCTGTTGTCAAGGGAGTAGAACACTTTTATAAATACGTGTACGGGAGAAGATTCCTGTTAAGAACCGACCACGCAGCCCTTAAGTGGCTTCTACAGTTCAAAAACCCCGAGGGCCAAGTAGCACGTTGGATCGAAAGACTCCAAGAATTCGACTTCGAGATCGAACATCGAGCAGGGAGTGGCCACAAGAACGCAGATGCTCTGTCAAGGAGACCATGCCCAGACGACTGCTCACACTGCCGACGAGCAGAAGAGAAGGAAGCAGCGATTTGTAGAACCACGGCAGTTGACAACAACTGGAATGACAACGAGGTCCAGAAAGACCAAGAAAGCGATCCAGATCTTGGTTTAGTCGTCGGCTGGAAAAAAAGTAATCAAAGACCGACATGGCAGGAAATCGCAAGATATTCCCCAGCAGTCAAATCCTACTGGGCCCAATGGAATTCCCTTACCCTGGACAATGGGGTCCTGAAACGTGTATTGGAGTCCGAAGATGGTGGGGAAGACAGACGTACTCCGAGAGATCCATGATGGAGTTGCTGGAGGACATCTGGGTGTGACGAAGACCCTGCAGAAAGTAAGGCAACGGTTTTACTGGGTCAATTGTCAAGTTGATGTCAATGACTGGTGCAGAAAGTGTGCTGTTTGCGCTGCCAGCAATGGACCTCGGACACGACCCAAGGCCCCGATGCGTCAGTATAACGTAGGTAGTCCATTCGAAAGAATCGCCATTGACATCGCCGGCCCGTTCCCCGTATCAGATCACGGAAATAAATACATCCTTGTGGCAATGGACTATTTCAGCAAGTGGGCCGAAGCCAATGCCCTGCCCAACCAGGAAGCCATCACCGTCGTGGACGTCTTGGTGAAAGAGTGGATATGTCGATTCGGCGTTCCCTTGGAGCTGCACTCGGACCAAGGCAGAAATTTTGAATCCAATTTGTTCCAAGAAATGTGCCAGATGCTGAACATCCCGAAACACGAGAACCACAGCTCTACATCCACAGTCCGATGGAATGGTTGAGAGGATGAACAGGACTATCAATCGCCACTTGTCCAAGGTAGTCTCTGACCATCAAAAAGACTGGGACCAGTATCTCCATTTGTTCCTGATGGCCTACCGTTCCGCAGTACACGAGTCGACCGGCCAAACCCCTGCAAGTATCATAATGGGCCGAGAGCTGCGACTTCCCTGTGACCTAAAGTTTGGGATGCCACCAGGACAGGATACCGCGGGAGAGGACTACGTCAGCAAACTCCGGCAGCGAATGGAGGACATCCACGAACGAGTCCGTTTGAACATCCAGAGTGCCAGCGACCGAATGAAAGCGACTTATGACATCAATGCCGATGCTGGAGGATTTCAGGTTGGTGACCTAGTTTGGCTGTACAACCCGATGCGTCGCCGTGGCCTGTCACCAAAATTACGGAATTCATGGGAAGGTCCGTACAAGATCGTCAAGAGGATAAATGACCTGCTTTACCGAATCCATAAACCACCCAGAGGTAAACCCAGGGTCGTGCATTTCAACAGGTTGGCTCCTTACGCTGGGAACCATGACCAAGTCCGCACCCTCAGACCACCAGAGGATGCGATGACGTTCCAGAAATCCATGTCCTTATACTCAAATGGACAGAAAGTGTCACACGGGGTAACTCGAGAGGAGCCACGGGATCTTTTCAAAGTGCCAGTCGATTACGCCCTAGCACACTGCGTCGCAGAAGATCTTCGAATGTCCAGGGGCATCGCTGTAGTGTTCTCCAAGAAATTTGGTTAACTCCAAACACTACGGAAACAGAATCCAGAAATTGGAGGTGTGCTACAGTTGAAGAAGGGCCAGAGGAACATCTACTACCTGGTGACCAAGAAGCGTTCTCAAGATAAACCGTCCTATGAAGATGTCTGGAGGAGCCTCACCCAACTGAGAGAATCTGGTGGACTTGGCAATCCCAAAATTATTCTGTGGTATTGATGGGTTGGATTGGAGAGTTATAAGAAGTATGTTGGAGACGATATTCCGATCCAGCGGCATCCAGATTTTGGTTTGCTGTAATCCTATTCCACGACCTAACATGAAGACTGTGGAGTGTTACTTCCATCGAACTTCACGGTGCAGATATGGGGAATCCTGCAAATATCGACACACTCCAAAGATGACATTTCGGGACGAAATATCTCTAAGAAGGGGGCAATGTGGCGAAGCTGCGGGCGATGCCGGACCTGAACTCTCACGTATAGCTAGCGACCAACCGCGGGAGACTGTCGATGCTCTTGCACCGAGAAGAATCTGGACGGCTTGGTGAGTCTGGGCGATTCGAAGGAAAATTCTGGAGCATTCAGAGAAGTCAACGTCGGATATAAAAAGAACTACGCAGTGGACAGTCGGTCAGTCAGTGAAGTGAAAGTCGAATATAAATACTAGAGTGATTGTTATGTGAATCATTGTATTTCGTTAAATAAATTATTTTAGTCAGTTAATTAGAGTATAAATCTACTACAATATATACGCATTGTAATTCCTAATGAGAGAAAACTCTCTTTCACAAATCACAGGAAGTTGGATGAGCTGAAAGTGATTTCGTTACTCTCGGGTAAATTTTGTGTACTTTATTTTTGATAGTTTCCTCAGACATTATTATGTTACTTCTTTTTCATAACCTAATGTGCTTCAAATATCAATTCAATCAACTCTCGTTCCTGAAAAACTACGTATTACGTATATCGAATTCATGATAAACTTTTGAGTAGATTCGTTTAGTGCTGTCTCGATCGATGAAATTTAAGAAAGTAATAGAGAAGATGAATATTGAAAAAAAAATTAAAATCATGAAAACTTCACAAAAATAAAAACGAAAGTCTCATGCAATTTCCAGATTGGTGGTGAAATTTTCATAATAAATCTTGAATATTAATTTCTTCAAATAATAATCTGTAATTGTTGAAATACTTTTAACATTATGAGATTTTTTATGCAATTCCAATAAAATATCTGCTTCGGGTTCTTTTTTAAAAGCAAACTTTTGTAATACAGACTATCAATTCAGCTGAAAGATAGATGAAATCTAGACAAAACATTCAAAACTAGGAACCCATAATAGCAGAGATCAAAGTAATGTATATTTCAATTACCAATTTTACCAAATGCACGAACACCATAACTACGAAAAAGAACACGTTCGGCAAATTTTCAAATTGAATCTCGTAGCTTCGAAAATCGAAGCTATGAAAGAGACACTCAAAATTTAAAATCACTTCTTTTTAAAATTCTGAGTTACAATTCGGAATTTTGAAGTAAAAATCCTACTTATAACACGGAATTTTGAAATAAAATTCCGAATTTCAACTCGGAATTTTGACTTTCAAAATTCTGAGTTACAAGTTGGTATTTTGAATTTTCGAGATATAATTTGGAAAATTGAAGTTTAAATTCCGAGTTATATCACGAAATTTCGAAATTTCGGGTTTCAAGTTAGAATTTTACTTCAAAATTCCATGTTATGACTCGTAATTTTAAAATTCTGAGTTATACCTCGGAATTTTAGGAACAGAGAATTTTTTATTTTAGGTGTCCCTTCCAAAGCTAATCCGATAAAAATGCAGTTGAAACTGAATATAAAATTAACAGTAATTGGAATATAGGATAAAGAAGATAGCTTTTGTCTAACTTCCACTGCGACTCTATTTATTACGACAGGTTTCGGCTTTTGTACTATTCTCAAGTAACTAGACAAAACTTATTTTTTACATCCTGTATTTCATCATGAATTCCCACAAAATAACCGAACAAATTGGTGTTTGACTTTGACGATTCTCACGACGAAGTTAACAAAATCATGACTTGGTTTGGATACAGTTTTGACTTTTTTGGGGGAAATCAAAGGATCCTCGAGGAATCATTAATCTCACAATTTTTTAATCTAAAGAAAAAGACATGCTTTTATAAGAATTAGTTGTATTTGGCAAAATAATTTTCAGAAATGTCAATTTCTGTAATAAAAAACCATGATTCAATTATTATGGTCTCTCCAAAGTCTGTTGCATATAATCAACTCAATGTAAAGGTTCATTCATGGGCCGTGGTGGCCGTGTGGGTAGAGCGTTCGCCTTTGGAGCGAAGGGTCGAGGGTTCAAAGCCTCGCATGGTCATCGGTCTCGTGCTTGACATCACACGTTAAAAGGTAAGGGCTGCGTCTTCCCTAGCTCACACAAGTCTCTCGAAGACTTCCGAGGGTTGCGCGTAGGGGTTCAATCGGTTTGACGGAAATAACAATTTTTAAAAACAACAATTCGAATTGGTATACTGAATGATGTCATTAATTTCAAGAGGTGATTCCTTGTCATATTTTATGAAAAAATTCATATAAACGGATGTCCTAACTTGCTCATTTGTCAAGTGACGGAGTGTCAAAGTTTTAATAAAAACTCGGTCATTTATTAATTACTCAAAAGTCTTTTCGCTGATTTTCATGAAACCTGGTGTTTTTATTAGCAGTTACAAGGGACTTGTTTTTATGGAATTATTTTTCAAATAATAGGTGGCAGGTGGTTACTTGATTGATATTTATAGTAAAAATTATTGTCCTCCACAATGTTTCTCTAAGTTTCATATTTTTTCAAAATAAATAATTAAAAATACAACTTTCGTATAATGCCGTAAATTTGAAATAGCTGAACTTTGTCAAATCAAAGTTAGTGACGTAGGAATGGTGGTTACGCATCCACAAAAAGTCATATGAATGATTCAGATTCTCCATATTTTCTTGACATTCTATATAATTCTAAAATGCTTTGAAGTTTTCCATTGTGTAGGTCTTCTTAGTGAATTTTTCTTCCTAGAAGTAGATACTATCTGGGACTGTTACCGATTTTGTGGAAGACACCAGCTCCTCCTTCGTCTTATCCACTTCTTCGTTGAATGTTTCATCCACAACTTGGTGACCTTTTATATATCTTGAACAGATCTTGTACTAGATCTTGTACTAGATCTTGGAACTTCTGTCCACACTCCCCGAACTCCCCCTCTGACCTGAACTATTTTGGTGATTTTGTTCTGGAAAGACTGTTGACTGCTTCCTCTTGACCTCTTGTTCCTGTTTCTTTCTGTTTGGCTCTCTTCAGTTCCTTCCGCATTTTGAGATGTTGTTTTCACTTTTGCTTCCTTCTCCTCTCTTGGCTTCTTGTTCTTTCAGAATTTGATGTATATCCACTGACATCGTTATATTTATTGACTAGAGTGTTTACCATGAAGTTACAAAAGTATGTTCCTGTCTTATTCCCCTGCAGTCACAAGATGTTGGATTCCTAAATTCATTTGTTGGTTAATTACCTTTATCAACCTCTGATTCACGTGGAAGTTCAAAATACATTTCAGCTGCTTAGATTATTACAACTGAATGTCAACTGTCCTTGAATCTTAAGAGATTTATGTACTTAGTTCTAGAACATTTGAGTAATTCAAGACAACAATTAACAATACTTTGTTATTTTTAGGAGTTTTTGAAATGTTTTCAGAATAAATGACGATGCTTTCACCGATCTCCAGGTTCATAAAAAAAATAAACTGCCTATTTTTCAAAAGGAGCATTCCTTCATTTTGAAAAAGCCAATTACTGTCGATACCATCGTCGTGATTTTGTAAAATCGATTTGTGATCATTGTTAACGTAGAACAATTTCTGTTCCTTCCTTTCACTTTCAATGACTGTATTTTATTGGTGTTCAACGATATTTGAATTTATTTTTTATCGGATTACTCCCAACCCCTATTATCCACGATCATCAAATGGTAATAATACGAATGTACTAAAAGTTTGGGCACAAAATTCATTGGCTTTGATTTCAACAAAAACGAAATGATATCATGCTGCCGTTGGAAACATTAGTTTGTGTGTGTACTTTGTTTACTGTCAGTTGAGATTTATTCAATTTGAAGTTTTCGCTTTAAGATGTCGAATAAATTAGAAATAAGAACAAGTATCTACAAGTTGGTTGGGCGGGTACCCAAATCTGAAATCTGTCAAATATTGCGAAACGAAAAAATTTCACGCAGAACCATTTATATAACAATAGAAGAGTGCAGCAAATACCATGTCTGAATCTCCCAAAAAGTAGAAGACCACGAGCATTTACTGCACAGAGGTGAGAAGGATTGGTGAGAGTAGCAAAAAACCAGGTTGGAATATCAACGAGGATACAGATCTTCTGAGATAATGATATTATTGGAATTGAGGAGGAATGGTCTAAAATATCGAAAGAGACGTAATTGACCCAAATACTCTCAAGCGCAACTCCTTCGTATACTAAGATGCTGTCGTCAACTCAGGCGGGTACGCTTTGCCAATGAAAAAATCATTATTTTAAATGACGAAAAGTATTTCACTTTGAGTAATTCTGAAATGAAGCAAAACAATGGAGTTCATACGGACAACGAAGAGGATTGCCCAGACAATGTAAGATACAAACATAAAGCGAAATTTGCAGATAAAATCATTGTCTGGTGCGCAATTTCTAATAGGGGTGTATCCTGATCTTTAGTAGAAAGAGGAGGGGAGAAGCTTACAATTACTTCAGATTGTGCTCGAACATCATGCTAATAACGAAATGTTTTGGCCAGACCTAGCATCATGCCATTACTCAAGAAATACTCAAAACTGGCTTCGACAACACTATATCTCTTGTTCCCAAAAAGTATAATCCACCAAACTTGCCGCATGCTTGCCAAATAAAGGATTTTTGGGCTTTTCTGTCTAGGAAGGTTTATCATGGCGACTGGGAAGCCCAAGATGAAGAATATTTAGCGAATTAACGAAAAACTGAGAGAAATTAATGTGAATTCCTTCCAGGATCTCATGAGAGACATTTGATGAAATTTGCGTCAGGTAGAGCAGAATGGGCCATTACACGTAAGTCGATAGTATAGTTTAGTTAGGTATTGAGTTGTGATTCATGATAACTAGTTAGTATTTGAATAAATTGCTTCATAAAAAAATCGATAATTATTTAGTGCCAAAACTTTCAGATCATACGTTATTTTTAGAATTGAATTGATTAGAGTGATCATGAAGATGACAGCTCAAGTCCATGAAGATTTCATGTGCTGCGTATGGGTTGTTAGTAGAAACAATTTCAACCAAGATTTGTTAAGGTACAATCCATCCTTACAACGACAGAAAATTCATACCTGAGATGGAGCAACTTCTGGTTTGAAAGGGTATTGAGGAGTTTGAAATTGTGGCTGAGGAGACTGATACTGCTGCTGAGGAGGCTGATACTGCTGCTGGGGAGAGTGGTATTGAGTTGAAGCAGGCTTGAAAGGTTTCTGGGTAGGAAGAGGAACAGACTGGTACTGTTGACCGAGATAAATCGGCTGAGAAACAGGCTGATGGGCAGACTGAAACTGCGTTGCAGGAGGTTGCCAAGATGGCTGAGGGGGAGTGGAGACAGGAGAATGAACAGGAGCCCAGCCTTTGCTGGGGGTGGAGGGTCTGAAACCCGGGACACCCTGATTCAGTTGTGGAGAGACCAATGGCGAAGAACCACCTGTTGATACGTCTAAGGGCTTCAGAGGTGAGCGTTGGTGTAGCGGGTTAGGGGAAACCGACCGTTGCAATGCGGGTGACTGAGTGGGGAATTGAGGTCCACCCTAGTGGAAAAAAAAAGTTAATGGTTTTTGATATTATTCTTTCAAACAGGAATGGAAACTTCTATTAAATTTTTTATGTTTGCTTAGGGTCATTCTAGGATCGTTAGAGTTGATGTGCTAGACATTGTCGTTGTTTGAGGTTATTCTCAATGTTTTGGATAGTGTTGCCGCTATATAATCCCAATAGCCAAAGTCTAAAAGAATTGTTTTGGTCCAGTTTAACGAGTTGAGAGTAACAGTCATATTCTTTGCAAGAAATAGGAACAAAGGTTATTACGCATTTCTCAGAGATGTTATTCCTCACGAAAGTGTCTGCATTTCCCAAACTCAAAGTGCGCTATCCAAATTTTCACTATATCCTTTCTTATATGAGGAAGGTGAAAAAACACAAGTAGCTCACTGGTAAAGTACTTTTCAAAACCTGGGTTTCCTACCTGATTTGAGGAAGAAAAGCACAACTTATCCTCGTTCTATCTGCCAAACATACCAATTGATTTTTTTTTCAAATTTCGACAAAGTTTTCCGTAATTTCACTCAATTGAATCGAAAACAGTTTACGGAATTAGTAACATTGAAACAAGAAAATCTTAAAAATATCTATACACACATATTGCAGTTTATTGTACAGTTTGTAAAATTAACACCTTTTTTGACGAGCAATTGCTCATACATTTTTGTTCTTTGGCTCATTTGGTAGAAATGCTGAGGGATAATAACTGATTTCAGATGTTATATTTTTGAAGGATTTTCAAATTTTATGGAAATACAGGGATTATTCCGAAAATTCAAAACCACAATTTATGAAAAGAGCATTCATCCTCTTGGATTTTAAAGCAGGGTATCAAACTCTCTGCGGGAGGAGAAGAAACACTTCTCCTTTAGTATGAAAATTACTATTTATTTTTTCAAAATAAAAAAAAAATATTTGAAGAAGTATTTTATAATTGAGAGAATTGTTCAAATGTTAAATTCCGAAAACAAGTTATCTTCAATTTTTTTCTTCTTTTCGTTTCACCACTCTTGAATGATTTGTGGATTCAAAGTTAACCCATTCTTAGATCTTATCGCAACAACCAGATAAAGTTGAGTTGTGTCGAATTGTCATTTAGAAAATTGCATAGATCGGTCGTATAGCGACATCTTTGTCTTCGTGACCACTGAGAAAAAACAGATAATTTTCATAATCAGCTACAACAAATTGAATCTGCAGTTCAAAATCAATTGAGAGCAAGCAACCGTCAAAAGACAAATTGTAACAGAAGTGGTGGTTTTTTATGTTCTGTTTTGAACGAGAAGAAATATCCGGTATTGTCGAGAGAACATCGTGAGAGCCGGGTGAAAGTAAGTAGGAATTTGCTGAGCTCGACGGGTCAGTCTTGATGCTAACGGTTGAACAAAAATGTTTCTGGATGTATTAAATGTTGAACGTAATATAGCTTAGTTTTTGATTTTTGGTATATTTCTTTATCTTTTTTTCTTGAAGTACCGTAACTTCTCCAGTTCTTTTGAATTTGAAATAATTAATGTTTTTTGTTATTGTTATTAATGTTCTGAAATTAGGAATTATCATGAGTTTAATTCAATGGTTGGATGGGAGACCAAGCTCTGCCATGATTCATCATGTGCGGAGATTGAATCCTGCATTTTGTATCCTAACAATAATAGCATTTGCTATTATTATTATTTTTCCGTTAGGAATGAACCAGTCAGGATCTGTGTCCGGTGCTCCGATACATCCGGAGGGCGCGCTGGTGATGAGAATCATGTGCTCTGAGCAACCAAAGACGACGGCCTTCTGCATTCGTGTAGGTAAGATAACGGCAAGCCGGTATTATATTCAAATTCGAGAGCAGTGTGTTCATTATTTCACCATGGACTCCTATTATCAGAATAACCATTCTAACAGAATGGTCTGTGTTCGGTCTGCGGAGCTCAAAACAGAATACCAAGTTTTTGGGAGTCAATTTCAGCAATGGACTAAGGTCCGTGTATGCACGGTTTTCCTATGACATGGTACTGCTGATGGTAATACTAAGCATCGAAATGGATATGCTCATAGGAAAACTCAAACAGGGTAGCCGACTACAGGACAGAACTAACGTATCCGTCCACGCGATAATGAAACTGCAAAAAATCTGTCATACATCTTCTCCTTTTAAGAAAAATATCTCCTCTTTGTTCAGGTAGACGGGCTCCCTTTTATTATACGCACACATGAAATGTTTCGAAAGCCTGACTAGTACATGGACAGAAACATGGAGACCAGCATTTCGAAAAATTCCTGGAATATATCAATAAAATCAGAAGAACCATGGAATTCAATATGGAAAATGAATACAACGTTGTTCTTCCGTTCGTATACGTCAAAGTCGAGGGAATCGAAGACTCCATTCAAACCTCAGCCTATAGACTCATATCGGACAATACCTCGATATCGACAAAAAAGGCATCGTGAAAATTATCTTGTGGAAATGAATATTTGGAAAAAACAATGTGTTATGTTGGTAAAATTCTCAATTGATATCAAAGCTAATAGTTTCAATAAACATATCCTCTAAGGTGAGTACTAACTGAGTTACAGGATGCTGAGAGTCGTATTTTTTTCCACAGAGTAACTCCATAACGGCTCAGTATTTGTCCATGTTATTGATATGTCATTTGATAACATTCAGTTCAAAGTGTAACCCCAAACAGGGTCCTTCCCAACTTTCACGCCACTGGATTGAATATATTTTGTTACATTTTTCTCAATTCTCAATATTTTCTATAAGAACAAAAAAGGGATAGGGTCGTTGCAAAAATGTCAACGGTTTTCAAGATATTTGAAATTGAATGATATCGAGAATCACTGTTGATTATTTTCTTGAAGTTGCGGTTTATTTTGAATTTTGCCAGATATATTAATATAGATTTCAATATGTGGAAACATCTGTTGGCCAGTCATCAAGAGAAAAGGTTACTTGTGGTATGCCTCAAGGGTCCATTCTTGGACCTTTGCTTTACAGCATATACACAAATAATTTTGTATCAAGCCTAAACAACTGTAGCGCACATTTCTATGCTAACGACACACAATATTTGTATCACTTATTCTCTCCTGGAGAATGGTTAACAGCGCAGGAAGCTCTCAACAATGATTTGACAGTTAGTAAATATTATCTAGTAAACATAATTTGAAAATAAATACTCCTAAGTCCCACGTGTTGATTTTTGGTGAAAACAAAAAATACTTAAAATCTGTTATGTCAGTCAGAATTCAAGTCAAACTTTTCGATTTCACAAATATTACTAGGAATTTCGGTTTATTTCTGGACACAGACCTCCGTTTCAAAATTATATCAGTAGTTGTCTCCAAAGGGCTTACTGCTCTTTGAAAATGCTTTATCTGCAATATCACTTGTTGACAGAATCCCTCAAAATATTGAAATATACATATTTTCAAAACAAAATGATGTGTATCTCAATTCCCCCTCAACTTCTTTTCTATTTTCTTTCAAGGTAAAAGATATGTTTCTCTCACAAACGATATATATGTTAAAATAATCATTAAAATGTTCACCTGTGTCTGAACTAGAACATTTTTTAAAATTGTTTTCATACCCATTTTGCATTGTCACCCTTGTTACCACTTCAATTATTAAACTGTTCCGGAAAACAGGCAATTAAACGTTATTATTATTAATTGAATTTGTATAGCATAAAAACTATCTGTTTGTTGATTTATTATTACTTTGAAATCATAAATACTCGCAAAAATATGATGCAAATAAAAAAGAATATGACAAAGTTCATCAAATGGATGGAAAAGGTATAATCAGATATAAATGAACGAGTTGAGCTGTCTTGCATTTGTTACTAATATTTCATTCGACGTTACAATGTACTCCTGTCCGATCAATAATCAAAGAATTGTCATTTAGACGTCTTCACGTTTCTCGAATTGGTGATGTTGCCATGGTAACTTTAAAAAACGCGCATTTTTGAAAGTTCGATTCAAACACGATGAAGCGTGCTTGAAATAGGTAAAATGGGACACCAATTAAAAAATCTTTTGATATGCTCTGTGTGTGTAGAAGCCTTATTACATTTGCAAGTTTCACGGCATGAAAGTTCTGTGCAAGAGAGAGAATTGCATGCCTCTCGACTGCACCGTCTCTTACATTGATGCAAGTTGGTTGCAATTATGTTTGAATGAAGAGTAATTTCCAGCTTTAAAAGTAGTATGTGTTCAAAATCTCATTCATCTAACAAACTTATTCATTACTTGCCATATATTTTGACCCCACACATCTTCATAGATATCGAAAAACACCGGTTTTTGTGACAAAAATACAATTACTCAGATAGAGAACGCATGGAAATTCGGAAAAATTTCCAACGGATTCATACAAGAAAAATTACGACAAAAAATATGTCAAAAAAGTTGCGAAATCTTACGAAAACAAACTCGGAAAAATCGTTAAAAATAGTGAAATATATCTAACCATCGGATAATAAAGTTTTGAAAAGTATAATCCCCCTATCTAGATTGAGAAAGCGTAGAAAATTGGAAAATTTCCTGATTGTTTCGGGCGATGAAAATTATGACGAAAGAAAATATTGTTCAGCGTGTTCAAACCTCCCTAAAGTAGCGAAAACTTACGAAACTCAAATACGTAATGATTGTGATAAACATCGAATAATGTATTACAATGACAAATACTATTTCACTGGAAGGTCTCCGATTGAAGAACTAGATTGTTGTAAACTAACGGCAAGCGACCATGCAAAATTGACGGATTAAATTAAAGAAATAAATAAATGAAACTTAAAAAACTTTCTAAGGAAAAGTTTCCATTTAAATGCACAAAAAGAAGAATTATTTTAAAGTAAATTGAACCCATCAATTTGATACATTCTAAAATTTCAAATGATATATAAGCTTGTCGCGAGAATAAATACTGAGGTGATTTAAAATTCAATTTACAATAAGAAACACATAGATACTTCTTGCGACAAGCTTTTATATCATTCAAAATTTTATAATGTAACAAAATGATGGGTTCAATTCACTTTGAAATTTATTTTCTTTTTCTTGGTGCATTTAAATAAAAGCGTTTCTGTAAAAAGTTCTTTTTCAAGTTTTATTTAGGTATTCGTTTCTCAAATGAATGTAATTAGCATAAAACCAACTAATATTTGATGGATAGTGCGTGTTAGAAATATACACAGGATAGTGAATTGTCAAGGAACGCTTTTATTTGTTCCCTTTTTTTCAAATTCAACGATTGGTTTGACTATGAATACAATCTATTCTAAACTTCACCAAAATACCCTATTTTCAAAACATAGGACATCGCAACTTCCAACAAAATCATCAACAAATATCACTTACGCACGCACCTAGTAAACTTCAAATATCTTGAAAACCGTTAAAATTTTGAATAATGAAACCTATTCTTTTATTGTAACGGAAATTTTGATAATGGATGAAAAGATGACAAAATATGTATCTATCTAGTGGTGTGAAAGTTGAGGAGGGCCGTTAGGGGCACCCTCACCGTACAACCTTTCTGTTCGAAGTTACTGTAAGGCAAAACTCTAACACTCATACCAAACTCATACATATATTGATATCAAAAAGAAGAATTTACAGATTTATGTAATTTTTTTTTCGGTTATGAATTACTGGGTGTCCCATCAAGAGTAAAAGGAAAAACTCCGATGGCAGCATTCTCACTTCAATATAAAGCTAAAAGTTCATTAACATATCCTCTGAAATAAGTGTCAGGGAGTTACAGGGTGATGAAGGTGGTAAAAAGTTTGTTTTTCAGAATAACTTCGAATGTCATTTGAAATTTGAAAATATTCCGGTGTCTGTAATGTAAGACTGCGTCACCCTCTATCCGGAATGAATGGCTTATTATCATATGGCGTTGATTTTGGTGAGCAGTGTATTCTCGAGAACTCTAATTTAAAACGCCAAAAATATATCGTCACGATCGTTCGCAAATATTTGACTGGTTTTCAACTTTCTAGATGGTTTTTTCAATATTTAAGTTTGCCAATGATCGTATAATGATTGTATAAAAGAAATTATATTGAAGTTAAGGCTGGATCAGAGAATCCTCTATTTCGGAGAACAATTTTATGTTCAGTCCGCTCTAACAAAATTAAATCAAAGTAAAGACTTTCAGAAATCATGATTATTCATAACATTTTCTATTGCCAACTGCTTTGGCGGCTACAGAAATTTGTGTCGTCTTTTCAATACGTCAGCAGTAGAAAACATATAAATCTCCTGGATTATTTTGGAAAAGTAGCACATTTGGGGGACACATGTTTCCATAAATATGATAGTTTCGCGTAATAATAAATAGAGCATAGTCACGGTTATGTCGTAGATTGTCGCATTGAATAGTGACATATTACCTTTGCTGTAACTGAATTTTGTTCGACGTATGGACTGTCCTGTCCTGCTTCGTTCGGTGGTGGCCAAGCTACCCTCTTTGCACCTGCAACATTACAATATTAGAAGAAAAATTCAAATTATTCATTTAATTTGATATTTCTCTAACAAAAAAAAATTACAAAACGATTTCATAAGGCATGTCTGTCTTTACGAGAGGGGATTGTACACTCGCGACCTAAGTGAGTATTTCAAACCTGCTACGATTAAGCAATTATGCTTTTTAAACGAATTTATTATAATTCCACTTTTCATTTTTAAAAAAGCATAATTTTAGAAAATGAGAATCACTTCTCATTTGTTTTTTTTTGTATTATTGTTGCTGGAACCAAACAAGAAACACTTCTTATCAGCTACTTTCTTAATCTTTTTTGAGATGATATCAATTTCACTGTAAAATGTTTCATTATTAATCAAGCATCTTCGATACAATTTGTCTAACAAATACAGCTTTTTGAAGTATTTTTCATTCTGAATTCAAAAATGGATTATCACATAATAATTAATCGTCTTCATTCATCTTATGAAATATAAAATTTAATCATATTTAGGTTGTGTGACATAGATGAAAGGGCTGATGCTGATATCTGATGCTGTTTCTCGAAAAAGAGAAAAACAAAACTTCAATCTGAAACAAGTCTGGAATGGAACCAAAAATACCTTCGAGTAGATAACTATGAGAAAAAATAAACAATCAATCAACTGAACAAGCATTGTTAGGAGAATATCTAATATGAACATTTTAGTTATACAGTGGTACTTTCAGTTTTTTTCTGTTGATAATATTATAGATCCGAAAATTATTAGGTAGAGAGTTGTTAGATTTGGGAGCTGTGTATGAGAAACTTTTTTTGTAGGTTCTGAATTTGAATAATCAGCAGGACACTTCCGAGCATGGATCTTCGGGTTCTGAGTAGTTGAAAGATTCAACAAAGAGGTCAAATCCTCATTCACATGTGATGATGTTTAAATGAAGTTGTTATATATTCTATACTAGAGTAGGAGCTCGAATTTGAACATAAAAGATTGAATGGGTAATTCTTGGAAATCTCTTAAAAAATTTGTTGCGATGGTCGACAATGATATGAAACGTGAGAAAACCATTATATGTGACTCATTATTTAATTTTGAATGAAAAAATTCCATTAATTAAGACAAAGCTGTTATTGAAAATACTAGTTTGATGAAGATTCATCGATGAATAAACGTCTGGCAGTGAGCTCATCTCAAAAGTGTCAGTTCTGACAATAACACCAGAAAAAATGCAAGTAATATTAAAATCCAATTTCTTCCTACTTTTATATTTTATACTGCCATGAATATGGCCTTCTATTGTGCAATTTTTTTCCCATTTGATCAAAACCATACAGTATGGCTTTTTTAAGTCCTTCCCTCCTGTGAACATGAAACAAAAACCATTTTGATTGCTTGATAAGGGGAGCGGGGGGTACATCAATTTCAAAATTTGAAATGGCATGATGGGTCAGTGTCACATCGTTGGAAAAGTAATTAAAATCTCATCTCAACCAACAATTTTTTTTTGGATTTGGTTAATATTTTTTTTAACGAATGCACTCGAAATATCGAGTATGAGGGATCTGAATGGTACCTTATCTCGATCAATTTGAACGGTTTGATGTGGAACAATGGAACAAAATTATTTTGAATTATATTTGCAATACTACTTTTTGAGAGAAGATTCATTGCAATTACTCAACAGATGATGCTGGGGGCAAATCAACATGGAAATTTTGAAAGGCAAGGGCGGAGGTTGAAAAGAGAATTGAATTCTCTTCTCAACGATGTATAATTTGACCCCATGTCATCTGAAGTTTTTGAATCCATCTGCCCCCCTGCGCCCTCTATCAAGCAATCGCAATGTCTTTTATTTCAGAAAGTAGTATCGGTGATAGGAAATGGGTTTGTTTCATGTGTTGACGTCAAACCGTTCAATAGTTAACTGGAGGGAGGGCTAAATAAAGCCACACTTTATGTATAAACGTTTCTGATATACCCAAAATGGACAAAATAGACATGCTAATTTCTATACCAATCGATTGAAATGATGATGAAATAATCTGGTGAAAACATTCTTCCTTCATCCCTTTCTGTTTTCATACAACGGTACAATCCACATGAATATAACCAAACAAATGAGAATATTTGAGTTTATACAATTTTTTCTTCTACACAGTTTCATTTTGCAAAACAATAGGGTTGATATTTAAAAAAATCTGTTGTATAAAATACTTTTATCGAAAATCAGTCTACCTAGGAATTACTCCAAGAGAAGATGAATTTTGATTATTGAATGTGGCATAAGATGAGACAATACATTTTTCATATGACAACACTGCCCGGCAGCGTGCTATTCTACAAAACTTCACGAAACAGTATGAGGACCGTAGTAGAAATTACTTTTGATAGCAATTTTTTATTTCCACACATCGATATCTATTAGAATAAATGGTCGCTCCTCTGTCTGATTTGTTTATGAAGCAGGATCAAATGGCAAACTCACATTGAATGCAACGGTTATTCGTCTTGCACTAGTTCCTGTGGATGGCATTGCGCATACACCACATAATCATTGGTAATAACAATGAAACCGGTCTGTCGTTGTTTCTATGTTTGAGTTGTGCTGATTTCATTCCGTTCTTTAGAAGCACCCAGAAAATAGAATATTTACTAACAATCTGATAAACTTCAGGTGTTGTGAGGGAACAAAGCCGTTTTTTGTTGGATTCTGACTACAAAATTCTCACCTCATAGGATGTTGCAGACAGTTGAACTTTCAATCCAGTTTGACATCATCTCTTAATTATTTGATTACTATACTTATTTGTTACTATATTCGAGAAGTGGTCCATATTCACAAATAATGGACTCAGATTGGTCTGATTCATTTAATCCTAGCACATCTGTAGCTATCAATTTAGTTACGATCACTGATTTCACCCAACACATGTTTCAAAGCCTTTATGATACCTGAATCTTGGGTAGTATCCAATAATCAATTACCGTTTAATTATAATCAAATACCTTTGAAATTTTTCGACCAAACTGATAAATGAATAAAAATGCTCGTTCCAATGTATTTCAATTCATTACAGAAACTGTTCGGAAATGCCTTTGGGTTTTATTTCAGACGCAAAATAGAAAAACTATTCCAGTTTTTCCTACGTAGAATTTCTCTAATTTTTGGACAGGGACGAGAATCCAAAAAATCTAGAGAACAATGTTTGGTTATACGAATATACTTACACTGAAAAACTGAAAAACTGAAAAAAACACTCGCATACAAATTTTCAGAATAGAATCGGCCATAATAAAAAAACTGGAGGTACCAGATTTAATTTATGAAATTTGAAAAGAACATCATATTCTCCGATCCCGAAAATCTCCACATACCAATGTTGAATCGAATTGAAGCATGATCACAAGACTCCGATATTTCAAACAGACGCTTTTTTTCTTACAAACATTTCATAACTCATTGTCGCCGGAATTATAAACAACTGCCAAAATTCAAGTTAGTCAGACAAGTAGAAGTGGATCAATTTTCAGTTGCGGAATTTGAAAACTGACATGGCAAGTTGGATAAAAGTTTGTTGAAATAGGGTCTGATCAAAAAGTAAAAGATGCACAATATCAAGAAATGACTAAGTTTTCAATTCCAGCTCCGTATCTGTCAATGTATCTGTATAAACAGTAATGAGAATATTTGAGGACGTAGGTTCAAATCCGAACTGTCCTGGTAGAATACCTCGGCTTCTTCCACATCTCAAAATCATACAGTAATAATTTGCAACGGAACTTGCCAATTCGAATGAATATGAATGAATATGAATACATGAATAATACTATAGGACGTAATTGAGTATATAGAAGTTCTAGGAAGGGTTTCACAGAATGTAATTCTGCTTAAAATCTTAGCTTTCGTGTAAATGTTATGTAATATAAAAACCTACAACTTTCAGGCTTTAATCCGCAAAAACGTACACATAAGTATAAACGTGACAATATGCATATGTGACAAATCAAAGACTATAGTAAGGGCGAATATTCAACAAATGAGTGAATGTAATAGTAAGGGAGACATCAATTATATGACATTCTCCCCATGTTTATTAAAGTTCATAGTAACTCAAATACTCAGGAGGATGTCGCTCTCTAGCAGAACGACGGACTCTGGGTACATCAGGTTCGGTATTACTGGAAGGATTGTCAGTTATTTCAATTTCAGAAGATCGTTCTCGTGACTGAAAATCTGCAGGAATCTTATCATCGGATGTAGGATTAATTTTCGTTTGTAGTTCACCTAAATCCATTTCAACGTTGGAATCTGATGATGGAGTTATATCTCCATGAGGTAGTTCATTCAAATTAGTATCAATGTTGGCGTCTGATAATAAAGTTATATCTCCACGAGGTGCTAAGTGTTTCAATGACACGGTTGATTCTCTTCCATCTCGGTGACGAATTAGAGCATATTCTGGATTCGCCTCCAATAATTCAACTTCTTCCACTAATGGGTCGTATTTGCTGTGACGATTGAACTTTTTCAAAAATACAGATGTAGTCGGCTTCAACCAAGTTGGTAACGATGTTCCATAGGCTGATCGACGAAGGTGATTGAACATGCGTTCATGAGGCGTACAATTTGTTTCAGTGCACAAAAGAGAGCGAATGGAATGAAGAGCATCTGGAAGGACTTCTTCCCATTTTTGTGTTGCTAAGCCTTTACTTTTGAGAGCTAAGCTTAGGCTTCTCCATATGATTCCATTGTACCTTTCGATTTGTCCATTTCCTTCCGGGTTATAGGGTGTTGTTCGACTGGTTGCAACTCCTTTGTGATGAAGAAAATTAACTAAGTCATTAGATAAAAACTGTGATCCCCGATCCGAATGAATGTAAGCAGGCATTCCAAAAACTGAGAATAATTCCACAAGACAGTTTATAACAGAAGCAGTAGTGATATCCTTGCAAGGGAATGCAAATGGGAATCTGGAGTATTCGTCAACAACTGTCAAGAGATATTTGTTTTTAGTACAGCTGGGCAAAGGTCCTTTGAAATCAATGTTCAGTCGTTCTAAAGGTGAAGTTGCTTTTATCAAATGTGAATTTTTGAGTTTGAGGAATCTTGGCTTCAGCTCGGCACAAACAGGACAAGACAAAATCATTTTCTTGACATCTTCGAAAGAAAATGGCAAATTTCGATGACGTATAAGATGGTACATTCTTGTGATACCTGGATGGCAGAGTGATTGGTGTAAATCAAATAATTTATTACTACTTGTGGTTCCACAAATTCTAGAAAAAGCATCAGCTGCTTCATTGGATCGTCCAGGACGATACACGATATCGTAGCTGAAACACGATAATTCCAACTTCCATCTTTGAATCTTTTCGTTTTTGATTTTACTAGAATGTCTTTTGTGGAACATGAACGAAACAGCTTCTTGATCTGTAATGAGTTTGAAATGTCTTCCGATCAAAAAATGTTTTCATTTTCTTATGGATTCTATGATGGCATAAGCTTCTTTCTCTATTGAGGAATGTGTCTTTTCTGATCCTGAAAAAGTTCTGGAATGGAATGCTACAGGTCGCCCTCCTTGGTTCAACGTGGCAGCTAAAGCAATGTCTGATGCATCTGTTTCAATGACTAATGGTTCATCACCAGTGACTGTCCACAAAAGTGCTTTAATTACATCGTCTTTCAATTGATTAAACATTTTTGCAGCATGAGTTGATATAGGAAATGACTTAGAGTCAATAAGGATTCTGATTTTATC
Organism: Chrysolina oricalcia; assembly: GCA_944452925.2. NCBI lineage: Eukaryota > Metazoa > Arthropoda > Insecta > Coleoptera > Chrysomelidae > Chrysolina > Chrysolina oricalcia. The sequence continues at coordinate 29,324,390 of OX101823.2, read as the reverse complement.
AGAATATTTGGGTATCCACCGTGAGTAGTGGGCAAACATTCCAATTATTCGTCGAAGAGAAGGAAGATCATGTGGCACAGGCAACTTCAAGAGTGGTTCCAATCTACTAGGGTCAGGTTTGAAAGTACTATTTTCAATCACATACCCTAGAAGACATATAGATGTTTGTGAGAATTTAGACTTACTTTCATTAATTGTAAGCTGATATTTGTCGATGACGGACATAAACTTCATAAGATTTTCGTCATGTGTTGACTGATCCTCGCCGCATACGGTTATGTCATCCAAATAGGTGAATACACCTCTCAAATTTTCATCTGATATTACTTTATCAAGGGTTCTTTGAAAACAAGCTACTCCGTTAGTAACTCCGAACGGAATCCGTCGAAATTGATACAGCCGACCACTTGCTTCGAAAGCTGTGTAAGATTTTTCACTGCCTGCAATAGGGATTTGGTGGTAAGCACTTTTCAGGTCGATGGAACTGAACACTCGATATTTAGCAATTTTACCAACCAGATCCTCAATATTCGGAATTGGGTATGCGTCTAGTAGGGTGAACTTATTGATGGTCTGCGAATAATCTATAACCATTCTCTTTCTGTGATGTTCATTCTTCGTTACCAAAACTTGTGCTCTCCAAGGCGATGTACTTTCTTCAATTATACCCTCTTTCAGCAGATTTTTGATTTCGTTCGTGATAAATTTCTCATCTTCTTCCGAGTGACGTCGGGGTTTAGAAGCTATGGGTCTACAATTATCGGTTAGATTCAGTCATTAGGTTGGTCATAATACCAGCTGGGACATGTCTGAATCATTGTTAAAAATATATATGAAAATAAAAATAGAAGATAAGTAAGTTTTCATTAATTTCTTGATATGGTTTATTGGGTGTTTGAACCTTCTACAGTGTGAGAATGAAAAATACATCAGGTCTAGGAGATCCATACAAGTGTAGAACGACAAATGAATCAGTTTGCTACTATATCTGTAAACAAGACTTTTATCTTGAACAAATTTAATTTATATTCACCAAAAATATTCCTCTTATCCAAAGACGGCGATGTTTCTGATATTTTTCCTGTCTCCTTCATCAGAACTCGCTGAAAACTATATCTCTATCAGGTTTGGAGATAACAAAATCTTTTTTGACAAAGTAGATACAAAGTCAAATGAAATTTGTCAAAAAATTCTTTAGGGTTACATTTACTATGTTGATACATAGGGTGTCTGCACAGAGAGAAAAGACTGCAGCAGGTTCATGCACAATGTTGTGTAAGACACAGTTGTGTAGATATTTTACACAATTGTCCATTCTTTCATCATACACGTTTTGTGAAATTCAATAAATATTTGTGAAGTTAATTAATTTAATTAAGTTAATTTGTATAGTATTCATGCACTTCCACATTGCCTACAAATACACAAACATATGCACATTTTACCCTCAATGTTGAAAGTGAATGAACAATTGGTGCAATTTTCAATATGAATATTTCGTAGTGAAGTACCTATTGCCAATCTCACAGAATATCTGCTAAATATGTAGTAGGTTTAAACGTTTATGGTTGTCATGATGACAGTACGTTGAAGTAGAATGACAAATGAGTGCAATAAAAACTTTATTGCACTAGTGCAATAAGGAACTTATTTTTCCACTGAATATAGTTCAATAAAGTTTTGCTTTTTGCATGAATGTAGAAAAAGAATATTTATTAATAACCAATATTTCATTACCATTCAATAAACACATATTCATTATTAATATGTTTTATTCATTGAAAATAAGCGTTTGTACATAACAAACAATAAATAAAATTAAATATGGAAGAAATTGGAATCAAATCACTATCAATATTTATCAAATCAACAAAACTGTTATCATTCAGGAACTTTTCCAGCTCCTGAACCTGATCCATGCTTATGACGCGAGACCGCCTTGATGAACTGCGTTATTAAGTAGGTACTTGTGATTTTTCCAACAGATGTCTTATTGTAGATTAGATGCACAAACCACGCATATAATTATTATAGTCTTCTAGTCTTTTTAGTTACACTTCAATCACATTAAAATTACACGAGACCTAACCTACACAACATTCACAAAAGGCACCACACACCACACGACTTGAAGACAAACAACGAGAGGGACCCAGTCGTACGACGTGACACGTGGCCCATCATAGCGAAGCCACCACGGCACCTATCGCGGAGATTTGATAATAATGGCAGCGCGGTATTTTCAATGAATATTAATTTATTATCTATTACTAAGACTTATTCACTTTCAATAATCTTATAATTATTAATGAATACAATTTTAGTAATATCACCCAACAATTGATTTCATTAGGAATAAATTTATATTGTTAATTATAAACATATCGACCTCAAACAAACTATTAATTTTTTAATTTTTTATTAATATATCATATTATCGCATTTACTGATATCAAATAAAATCACCTTGTACGAAATAAAATATTCTTTTCTTTATTCATTGTAAATAAAAGGCACCCAAACAAATATTTATTAACTATAAGCCCTATCTTTTTTTTCAGTGTTAGGGTTACATCTACTATCTTGATGCATAGGGTGTCTGCACAGAGAGAAAAGACTGCAGCAGGTTCATGCACAACGTTGTGTAAGACACAGTTGTGTAGATATTTTACACAATTGTCCATTCTTTCATCATACACGTTTTGTGAAATTCAATAAATATTTGTGAAAATAATTAATTTAATTAAGTTAATTTGTATAGTATTCATGCACTTCCACATTGCCTACAAATACACAAACATATGCACATCTACCATTACACAATTTATATGGAAAACATCTACAACGCATTGAACTCATCTTACACCCGTTGTGCACTTTCTATTTGATATGCACAAATTGTATACTATTTCAACACAATTGTGTAATTTGCCACAACTTGACCAAGGCGTCGTCTCACCCAACTAAATACGCATGAGCGGCATTCCAAATGTCCAGTCCATCATTGTTTGATTGTTTTATGCTGATCGAAGGGCGAAGCTCGTTAAGATTGTGTCAAATGGAAATGTTAGAATATTTGCAAACTGATATCAATATTTGAAGGTTAGTATTGCTATTATTTTTTGTTATAACATGAAACATACAAACTGACTCATTTTCATCATTTTTAACGGTTTGAAAGATGCATCCTCGTACCTACTTCCTACTTGAATAAATATAGTTTGAAACGAAGATTACTTTAAACTTTATTATTATTCAACGTATTCCAAAATAAAAAAATGTATGGTTCATTTATGTTCTGTTCGGTATTTTGTGTTTCTGTTATTTTATTTGTAATTAAAGTTTATAGTTCAGTTATTTTTGTTATTAGATCTTTGCGACGAAGTAAACATTATTTGAATGACATTTAATTTTATTTCAACCTTCTGGAAAATTAAGCTTATAATTTATGAACAGAATAAGATATATGAAGAAGCGAGCAGGTTGAAACTGATGCTTATTCTTATCTTATTCCGTGAGGATGTTATGTGCCTCAAGTGTATCTTTTCTTAAAATTATGAATGGAACCTATAAAAATTGGCCTTGCTTTGTACACAAATATGTACAATATACCTATACAACTCATGTATGCGGAGTACACAAATTTGTGTAATTTTTTGCATCATATATTCAAAATACCTACACAATTTGTACAAACTAGGTACACAAATTGTTGCCATTCATTACAATTTATGCATAAACAGTACACAAGTTGTTGACATTCGTCGCACAACATACCGATTAATTTTGTATATTTTGTGTATAAAATTAAAACAAAACCATTCAGAATAATACAACACTGAAGTGTATCGTTTATACACAATATCTGTAATACAATATTATAGAAGAAAAATGAACAAATTGGTGCTGTCAACTTTTTAGAAACAAATTCTGCTGAAATTATTCACAATTGTGTAAAAAACATACATTTATTTCTCTCTGTGTGGTATAACTCAGTGACAATTATGTTATTTCTTACCCCTTTTCTGAGAAAAGGAACCCAATACGATTCATTTCGACACAGAGTTTGTAAAATACAGTTCTTCGATAAAAGAAAGCAGGATATTTCCTATAACTTCTTTCTTGATCCAATTCCATCATATTTATAATCATCATTAGATGTGGGAATATATTCGGATATTTTTTAACCAGTTGTTCTTCTGATTCTCATACAGTGTCCGCCAAATTGTTGAAACCATTTGGAAAACTTTTTTATTGACAGTTTCTCAGAAAATTTAATCCTCTATTAAAGTTGATGCAACCAATTAGACCACGTACGCGCATATCGGTCATTGCCAGTGGCGTCCGGCTATGTGGGAAACGGCCAATATTCCAAATTCACTATAGAGTAAAGCGACATTAATATGCAAAATATCAAAAAAAATTATCAAAATAAGTTGTTTGCAATTAATGATATTTCCAGTTATCAAGTTTAGTTTACCATTTACTAATTTTGATAACAACTTAAAGAGTTGGCCTCAATTTTTAATGGAAATTATCCACAGTAGTAACTTACTGAATGATCATAAATTATCAAAGCAATTACCTGATCTACTAAAATCTTGAATATGAGTGAAAAAACAGTAATGGAAAGATAATGAAATAAAGCCAGGATTCTTGAAAATTGGTAATTGGTAGACTAAACTGATGGGATAACTGGAATATCATTCAATTGCAAACAACTTTTTTCATGACATTTTTCGATATTTTGCATATTAATGTCACGTTACTCTATAGTGAATTTAGAATATCGGCCGTTTCTCGCTTAGCCGCACGTCACTGGCAAAAACCGATATGCGCGTACTGAGTCTTATTGAATGCAGCAACTTTTATAAAAAATAACATTTTCTGAGAAACTATTAACAAAAATGTTTCCCATATGGTTCCAACATTTTGGCGAACACTGTATAATTATGTTTTTCCTCGCGTGCAGTAAATGTTCTGTTTCATCTATATATCTTCCACCACACGAACAATGAATATTGTAAACACAATTTTTTGGACATTCATCAGTTTATTTTTTTTTATTTCGTACTTATATGTAAATGTTGATTTCATTGTATTGGTTGTTTTGAATATTCTTACATCATATCTATGGCCAATCCGTTTAACCTTTTCCAACAATCCGGAAACGTAAGGTTTAATGTTGGTTGTTGGAAAGGTTGTTGGTAGGGGATAGGAGTACTTCTGTTGGTTGTGTTGTTTTAGTTGTTTGGTATATTACTGTATTCATTTTCGTGTCTGTTTTTACGAGTTGATCTGAATGAGCATTTTCATTGAGAACAAACTTTATAATGATACATTTTTCTTCCATATCCTGGTTTGAATTGCAAACAATGTGTGTTCTATTGTAAAGACTTTTCTTCACGCTGGTGTTTTAATAAGTTTTTGTTGGTATATGTTGGTATATGTTCTCTTGCGATAAAGAGTTGTATTAACTCGAGATGTTGATTTTTCATCAAAACATCTAAGAAAGGCGGTTGACTATCTTTTTCTGTTTCTAAATAAAAAATCCGATGGATGTTCAAAAAAATTTGTTAACAACATACCTTGTTCTTGTTGTAGAAGTTATATACATGAAACATCGAAACAATTGACTGCGTGCGGAACAACATAAAAATGATATATAAGAAATCGAAAAACAACGAGTTCAAACATATGCCAACATATTCTCAAATCTGATGAGGATAATAATATGATTGATGAAGTGATACAAATACTTCAATGAGAGAATAAAATCAAGAAAGGAGGAAGTTAAAGAAAACTGACCGCATTCTTTAATCGTCGAACTGCTTCCAACAAACTTTTGTTCAAATGGCTCGCACTTCCACCTTCTCAGAGAAGACTTAGTAGAATGGCGATTGATTGTTACCGGACACCATATGTATCAAGAAAGCAAATGTCACTTTCAGAATTTGTTAGTAGATTTCAATTTAATTTAACTTGACTTTGGCAAAAAATTTCTTATTATCTCTAAAACTGATAGAAATAGAGTATTCTGCGAGTTTTGGTGACGTTGACAAACATAGTTTACGAAACGTCAACGGTTTTGGAGAAGGGAAATATTATAGTCTATGAAACGTCAACTATTTTTGGAAAAGAAAAACATTTTTTTTTGCCATTCCATACTTGAATATGTTTCCCTAAATTAATATATTTTTCATTTTCAGACTGAGGAATTTTCACAAAATCAATCTCTGAATCAACATTTTCATTCATATTATGAACTTTTTCATGCAAAAATCAGCACATAATCCACATGGGAAAAATGGTTATTACTAAAAGCACTTATCAACAACCTGCCATAATTTTATGTCTCTCGTGAATGTAGCTGCTGAAATGTTAATTTCACCAATATTGATTATTTTAGTAAAAATATAATTTGAAATCGCACTATTAGGTTATGGAGGTGAGATTCTCAGAGGAAAATTGAAACAAAATCAAGAGCTGACAGTATCATAACGACAGTTGGATTAACTCATCAGATTGGTTTCTCAAAAAATATAATATATGTAACCGTCAATTCATTTTTTGAATGTTGATTCTTCTTATTCATATGTTGAGTAATTTCAGGAACTCGGAATTTAATCTGAATTCGACTAAATATAAACTACCTCATTCACCCAGACACAACTAGAACACCTAGCCACTTTATTTATAAAATAACTGCATCCAAAATACTCTAACTTCAACACGACATCAGATAAATTATTTCATTAATACACCATTTCAAACCTTACACGAGAATACACAAAAACCAGTGGCGTCACCTCAACGACTCTAGCTCTTTATTAAAACGTGACATTCAATAATAACACAGTACGCTCTGTGGTAGTTTTGCACCGTACAGAAAAATGGAAGGGATAGACATTAAAACAGCACATGCGCAACCGATATTTTTACCTGGTACAACAACGTCTTTAAATGTCGTCCTAAGCTTGTTCTTATTCTCGTATTCTGGAGGGGGCCATGTTATATTTTCTTGAAGAGATCTGGATATGCGGTCGCTACCTATGGATTGGACTCAATTTGAATAATTTTTTTGGGTCAGGCGAAAAATAGCAATGAATAGAAAGGTGTTTCGAAACGAGAATAGATCGAAAGGATGAATGTTACGTGTTTAATGAATCATTTTTTGTGTAATGAGCTTTATAGTATTTGGCGCGACTTTTAAGCAGGTTTTGGTGGCATGAGTACAAATAAATAGAATGAACCTGAATTGCTTCAACTGATGATTCAATTACAGTTCGAAATAAGAGTTGAATTTCACACGTGAGAAATTGTACAAATTCGTAACAAAGAGAATATGTAGCTGATATACCTGTTTCAAAATTTTCATATTCATAACATTCATATCAGTTACAGTTATTATGATTAAATGTGTCAGCCCAACTATTTATTTTTGCAGGATATTCAATTTCACCTTTTTTTAATTTTCACCGGTACTCGAAAATCTCTTTGAATATTTGAGATTATCTGACATGTAATGATACAGTCATCATTGTACTTGGAATGAAAAATATATCAAAATATTGTATTATCAAAAGAGGGCCTTATAAAAAAATATATTTGATGATATCGGATCATTCAAACTGTGCAACTGATCTTTTTGTTATTATGCAACAAGTTATCTACGTATAAAATGACAAATTATGAACTGCTTGTGGTAAATTTCTGATAAGTTTTGAAATACTTCTGATTATTTTGCTAGTTATGAAATAGATCAATCAGTGAGCTCCATTTTTTTAATAAATTCTGTTTAGATAAGTGATAAAATCCCAAAACCTGTTCCCGCTGTTAAATTTGTGTCCTCCACATTAGTTGTCGTTCATAATTCTGACAATTCTTGGCAACACTTTGAAAAAAACATTATTTCTCAGTCTTTACATGGACCTGACATTGACCTGACATTGATTTGTATCAGTAAGAACTCCATTTTCGATAGAAATGTTTATTTTAACACAAGGCGATAAAAATACATCACAATTTGAAATATTAATTTGCTATAAAGGCTTCTTCAATTCATTCTTCGAATGCGTAACCAAGGTAATAGAAACACGAACGCTATCAAAAAAGTGTCATTTGATTGCAAATCGTCTTCTGTGTTGATATGATGTCAAAATGAATACACGTTTCAGTTATATTTCGTGTGATAATATCGATTTAGCAATTCATAAAAGTGTACCAATTAATTTGTGTTATTTAGGAAATGATCCAGCCATATACCACTCGGCCCATACATTTAAAAGAATTAAACTACTGAAATATTTTTAGCATTATTTTACTTTTTGGCAAATATTTTCATGCACTATTTTACTTCATGAACTATACCAAGCAAAATCATGCTCAAGATATTTTGATAGTTTGATCCATTGAAGTTTTTTCCCGTTTTCATCCGTTTTTTGTCTTCTCTATTACTTTGGAAACTTTCAGTCTTAACCTAACCTTTCATTTGCAACCTGAGAAGATTAATCCCCAACGTTTTTATCAAAACAATCAGGGTGGTAAACTGGTAGACCAAGCAGCTTCTTGATTCAATTCCTATGGTGGCATTCCACAACGTAGAAGATGTGTGTAGTGGGATTACTTTCAGTTTAATTTCAAAGCAGGCTAGTTGGTTTTAATACTGAGCAGTAATGGTTCATTCTCATCATTAATATTTTTTTACGAATTAGATGTATGGCTAAGTGAAGGTTAGCGAATTACTAAAAAAGTAAATTATTTGGAGTGATTTAGGTCGAAATACGAAAATGGGTTATGATGGTATTACTAGGGGTGTCTAATTAGATAATGAAGAATATGAAACTTGAAGAAAATTGAATGACATAACTTACTTGGTCCGAAACCGTTTCTTTGCCTACTTTCTTCTTCTTCCAACATTCGCAAAACTGCAGATTTCTGTAAATTGGCAGGTTTTCCAACACCCGGATTTTGAAAGTTGATGCTGGAATGAAAAATACAGTATAGAAGAAGAATTGATGAGTGGTTGTTGAAAATATGTTGGAACATTTTAAATGTAAATAGTTGCCTACACTCTACAGCCAACAACAGCAACATTTCATAACTTACATTTTTGGTATGTAACTACCACATGAATTTGATCGTTTTCAGAGCTGATAATACACAGTGTGTCAAAATAAAAGTTGCCAGTAAGAATAAATATATCCAAAATTGAAAGGGGTATCAAGAAACCTCCAAACCCGTTTTGAGACAAGGTCGGGTAAAAGAAAATAGCTTATGAGCGAACCTCGATACTCTCACCCCTTCTAATTATATATGATATTGTAAAAAGCTCATTTATAATAATTATTTAATAATGTGGAAGTTTATTCAACGACATAACGTGACACTGGAATTAAAAAAATGTAGGAGTGAATGTAATTTCCTTTTTATAATTTTGCATTATTGAATTAACTCATTTACTCGAATATTCAATATTACAAAATAACTGTTTACACTTGGAGGAAAAATTGGTATTTGTTTATTGAGCAATGATCCTAACAATTAAGGTGTGAAATAGTAGCTTTTTTGCGAGTATTTCACTGGTGGAAACGAAGCAATGTTTTATACTTGTTTGCATGATATTTGTTACAGGAGCATAAAAATACAACTCTCTCATGTCTAGAATATGAGTTTTGGTGTATAAAAAATCAGATAATATCAATTTTTGAAATAGCTGTTACATATGGTGAATGTGAATTTTTAAGTTAACAGCAAGAAGACACAATTAATCAAATATTTATGCTGTGTGGCCAAGTAACAATTTTAGCCAAGGACATGATAGGTACAATAAAACTAGTAGCTTTGGTTTGTTAGTGATATCGACTTACTGATTGGTATACTGAAACTTGAAAACTGCATAACCTCAGTTTTTTTTGATTATCAATGAAGTCCTGCATATTTTTCAAGAATTTTTAGTTTTTTGACAATGAGCCAGGATAACAAGATCATCATCATCAATGTTGAAACATCGTTTCTGTCATCTATATTCACACCTTGGGCTGAACTGTGATTGAAAAAAAAATTATACCCGCAATGAAAAATGCAAATAATAAAGGACTCAATGGTTCACCCTGTGAAATGTAAAACTACTGAAACTTGAACAATAAATACTTTCAGTTCACCCTATGAAACATCAATTGTGACCTCCTATAATTTCGTCAAGTCATCAGAGCCTTTTATTCGTACTGTTGTTTGTGAATATAAGGTTTTAATCAGGCGAATAATTTTTGAGGGTATACCTGAATTGAATAATTTCATACACGGTATGTTGTGGTTGATACATTCGAAGGCTCATTCGGAATTAAAACTTAATCAAAACATCCTCGGGATCGGCAGAAACCCGACTATGATTCCAGCAATACATTGGAATCATGAGCTCAACAAGATACTCTGTTGAGGATGATGGTTGTAGTAGCTCCAGGCAACAATTCACCATAGCCAAACCTCTGTAATTATCCGTGGCATTTGAAGGGCCACCCTCATGTAACATAAGGAGTAAAATGGTAGTCCAAGATCTAGAAATGATAACAGTTTTAAATATATTATTAAATAATGAGGTTAAATATGTGGCAAACTTTAAACAACTCATATGGTATACCATCAGTACCAGGCGCCTTACCGGTTTGCGTATTGGCATTGTCTCCTAGAAATAGGTAAATCAAGATGTGGATGTGTAATATGTAAAAAGGATACAGAAGAATATTCTAGGTGGGTATTATTTTCATAGAAGTTGTCCCAAACTTGTATGGGCAATTTTTTGTTGTTGAAGTTATTACGAACATGTTTAACAGGTAGCCAGAATTATTTGAGATTGGATAAATTTGACAGTATAGAAATAATTTCCGCTTCATACATTTTTTATTAATTTTGAAAATATTTTTTGTTATTTTACAAATTTATTGAGTACATCATTCTACAGCCAGGGCATTTCACAGAATGAGGTACAAACATGTTAAGGGTCCTTTACAATAAAAAGAAAAGTAGAAAATCATATAGGAAGAAATAAAACACATGTAGAAAGTTCACACATGATACTGCAGCAGTGATCGAAAAATAAATATAAAAATTATTTCATGTTAGAATTTCCCGTCTGATGTCGATTGGCTCAAAATGAAAAATGTTCATATTACTCTGAATTGACTAGTGATCACGACATATAGTATAGAGAAGCAATAAAAACAGAAGAATACTTCCTGTTAAGTGTTGTATCCAGGATTCCATACAAAGCTGCCATGCCCAAGTTTCGATCTCACAAGTGTTTGTTAGTACATTAATGAAGATTGGCAGGCAAACCTGCCGCAGGTTTGCTTTTTTCCATGAACCATGCCTAATACCGCAACTGCTCTATAAGTATAGCGGAAGAAATATTATCAAATAATTCATTGGGGTGAGATATGTAATAAAATCTATTCAGGTTTTCCGTTTTGAGCTTATAACTCAGGAATAGGTTGTCATTCCAGAAAAACGGGAGAGGTGGATTGAGAGGGTTGATGTTAGAACTAGCAGGTCGCAAGGTCACACCATCGTTATCGTAATTAACTTATTGATTTGTAGGAAAACAATTCATATACCCAACCATGTCCACAACACTCTCGCCGAATTTACTCAGATATGTATCAGTTCCATATTCAGTGAAGTACGTCCATTCTATAAGTGAAAAGAGTTATTACCCAGTAAGTCATTAAGTTGACGACCTCTAGTGTTCAAAGTGGAGTCTGAGCTCAATTGTCCTAGAAACAAATTTGAATGTTCAGTTAGGGATCAATCATAGGGGACGACCCCTATATGAGAAATTCTACAATAGAAATCTTCAGCAATTACTAACTTTGTTTCAGTATATTCCCAAGGATCTCTGATATAAGAGTATTGAAAAGATCAGGGACAAGTACCAGTTCAAGAGAAGGTTTAAAACATATTTTACAAACGAAGAAATTATATTCTATTGTTGAAAAATAGCAACTGAGAGCTTTATATTTCCATATTCCCTCGAATACTTAATTTACCAATACATTTTTTAACGATCCATTTAAATTCCAATCTCCAAAATTTCCAAAACTATACCAATGTTGACATATTTTCCAAGATTCTCAACGATTCTCTAAACATTCACATGTAGAGTTAAAAATATTCAAGAATTTCGAAGGAGAAGTTCATCATTTATATAAAAAAGAAATAAGCGGGACCCTGTATGAGTATTTGACAAATTATGATCTAAATCGAATTTTTCATAAAAGGTCGCTTTGAAACTAAGTTTAACCGATATTTTTACTTACTTTTCAGACACCATCTTTATGATAAATCAATCACCAACTTTAGAGTCAAAAATCGATAATGTCAACGGCCAACGATCGTGCGCGTAAACATCAAACCGATTCAGAAGACCGAAAGAAACTGATCTCGAATCCTCAGAATAAACCACCAGAATTCATGTGCACTTTGAGGTGTGCTCAGGCAACATCATATGCAAACTTGAGTCACCAAATACACGTCAGTATGGAAGAAATATCGAATTGGGATCGATCACGATTTGAATGTCGTGGCCCTACAAAACAAACGTAAAATAGCTATCGAAAAATGTTATGAGAAACATCAGAATCTATGATAACTGAAATTCAATTATTTATTCCAGTAAATAGTGAACGTCTCCAATGATGCGTCATGAAAGTATACTATAGTTACGATAAAAATAGCATTTGCATTTATTTTTCAGTTTGAAACATGTTGATATATCTGTTGCCATTGTTTCTTAGCTATTCGTAGTTTAATTATTTCAAATGAGTTGGCCAATTGTGTGCCGGGCAAGCTCTCTTTGTTTTTTTGTAGGGTAGTAGTAATCAGCAAATATTTGAAAGCTTTGAAACATTCTTATTAGTTTTAGTTCCATGTCAGTTTTCTTCTTACAGAGTGGGCCAGCGGCAATGAAACTTTTTTGGTGTGAGTATATAACAATAAAATAAAAATATAAGTCAGTTTTGTTTATAAAAATTTTGGCAGGAGAGATCTTCCAATGGGCCTAGTTAAAGTTAAAGAAAACTTGTATGAAAACATCATCAATTATGCTGATTTGAAATAAATGGAACGACTTATTTTGACGAAATGGAATATATGAGGCAAATATTTGCCAGAAAACAACTAATTTCCCTTACGTACATTGAATTTTTTTTTTTTTTTTTTTGTTATTTCCGTCAACCGATTGCACCCCTACGCGCAACCCTCGGAAGTCTTCGAGAGACTTGTGTGAGCTAGGGAAGACGCAGCCCTTGCCTTTTAACGTGTGATGCCATGCACGAGACCGATGACCATGCGAGGCTTTGAACCCTCGACCCTTCGCTCCAAAGCCGAACGCTCTACCACCACGGCCACCACGGCCCATTACATCTGACATCTATTTGTGCGGCGTTCTTCAAGGAGGACACTTTTGCAACCAATGTTGCCAGAAACATCTCAACGAACGTACCAACCTAAGAGAATAAAATGTACCACATTATACTGTACAGTTCTGCGCATGCACACTAACTTTTGTTTTCTTTATCATCCCACACACCTTATAGAACACGAACCACACTGAGGAGCACATGGGCATCATATGTATCAATACTCCAGATGGAATGTTTTTCGCATATCGTACATCCCACTTACCATAGTGTAAATGTCATCAAATCACAGTGCATTCCTATGCCCAGTTAACCACTAATGGTAACATAGTTTATCAATACACAGAGGATCCCAAGTATGAATCGATTGACGCATTGACATGGTTTTGAATTTCTCGACTTAGAAATTATACAATTGTACCACGTTTAGATTCTTCTTTACGATGTAGTATCACTGTACTTTCAACGCTTCGAATGTACAATATTTGGTAAAATATGCCACTTCTGGCAACGCCGCGCCGATTTCAAGTGCTAACAGTAATCAAACATTGCATACATATTGTTGGATATGACTACTTGCACACATGACATGTTTCAAGGCTGCTACCTTCCATCATTGCCAGGATAGGCCAGACAAAACATTAGAGTAATAATGTCCCATCAAATGCCAATTGGGTGAGGAGGAAGATGAAATAAACTGTTTCAGTGCTTTTATCGGACAAACTCTGTCGAAATAGACCACATACTGAATTAACAGAATGTTGTTGACTCATAACAAACAAGATCGGACAAACTCTGTCGAAATAGACCACATACTGAATTAACAGAATGTTGTTGACTCATAACAAACAAGATAGAATATTATTATTTTACCCTAAATAATCTTTTGCAAATTTCATTTGAGTTTTGTTGAAGGATGAACGATCTTATTAGCTCCAAATATAATAAATAGAGTTCATAACAAGTTCTGATATCTGAGACGATCTAGATTTCGGAAAAAGAGAAGTTTAGTTATAATTGTCAAAACCTCCTGATCAATTTTCAGTAGGATATAATGAAACGTATGACTCACTGAAAACACTTCTAATTTTATTTCATGCTAGTAATAAGTGTATTGGCATTTTATTGACTTGAAACTGTAAACTTTAATAACTTCAACGCCTACATTGACTATTGAGTAGCCCGATGAACTCGAAATAGAAATATTTTCGTCTATTGATCGTCAAATTGATTTTCGAGGTTGACATTGTTTGTCTTGAAATGTATCTGTAAACTATGTATGTCGCCGCTCAATGACCCCAAAAATGTTATGTGACTCGTAGGGTGAGTGACACTTTCTTCCACTGCATACGAAGCAATAAGAAAATTGAAGAAATGAGTTGAAAAATGACCGTTTTTCATGAAACTGTGAAAATATATTCATCAACGACATCGAATGTAATATTCAGTGTTTACCAGTTCGTTGAAAAATGAAAGTTATGAGGCAAAAAACCAGCATTTTGTAGCTACTTGTCATCATTAAAAAAATTGGTAGTATTCTGAAAATATGTATATCTCGGTGCTCGTTGATTCAAAAAATACTTTTTACTCATGGAATTCAAAGGAAAGGACCCCGCACTTTTCATAGGTAAAATGGTTCTCGGTGAAATTGTCTGAATTTGTGGTATATTGTAGTATCCAATGTTCTAATTGAACGTGCAGAATCGCAAAGATCGTTGATGGATGGATTTTGAAGTTAATAATCCGTAATTTTTATTTAATAATTTTCTCAGGATTTGAAAGTGCCAACAGCATTTTTTTTTCGTTCTTATCATCAACGAACTGCCATATTACTGAATATCATTCAGATGGTGGAGATTATATCATTATGTACAGAGTGAAAAATAAAAACATTTTAGTAATGTCTGAAAATTCGATGTAATGATGAAATATTGATAAAATTATTTTGGCATGCAATATACTATTCTTATAACATCATTAATCACAATTCATACATTTCATACAGGGTGATTTGAAAAATATGGTGAAATAAATGGCCGGTTCTTTCGTACATATCTTATATATTCAAGTGAATTATCATTCTCCGAAGATAGCTGATACCATAAAAACATGATTTAGTTGAGATATATAGGGTGATCATGAAAATTTTCGATGGTAAAAATGACACTATTTGTAAAAAATCTTGGGCACTAGTAGAATGTATGCGTGAACAAGTTTCTTCAACTCGTCATGCAAATGGTAATAAGTTTCCCAACTATGAAACTAGTCAAAGTAGGAAACTGAATTTTTGGGACAGTGTTGAGGAGATAATGATGAATATATTAAATAATAATAAAGGAATTTCACCGGCTTGATCGTGAATTACAGGGTGATTTCTGAAACGTTGACATTTTGTCATTTTTACCATCGACAATATTCATGATCACCCTAAATATTCCAACGAAATCATGTTTATACGGTATCAGCTATCTTCGGAGGATGATAATTCACTTGAATATACAGGATATGTACGAATGAACCGGCCATATACTTCACCAATTTTTCAAATCACCCTGTACGAAATGTATGAATTGTGATTAATGATGGAATGAGAATAGTATATTGCATGCCAAAATAATTTTATCAATATTTCATTAGTATATCGAATTTTCAAACATTACTAAAATGTTTTTATTTTTCACTCTGTACATAATGACATAATCTTCACCATCTGAATGATATTTAGTAATATGAAGGTACGTTGATGATAAGAATGAAAAAAATGCAGTTGGCACTTTCAAATCCCGAAAAAATTATTAAATAAAAATTACTGATTTTTAACTTGAACGCCCTGTATTTCCAAATCTATCCATCAACGAACCTTGCGATTCTGTACGTTTAATCAGTACATCGAATACTAAAATATACTAAAAATTCAGACAATTTCACCGAGAACCATTTTACCTATAAAAAGTGCGGTGTCCTTTAATACTCTACAACTTTGTGTATTTTATATTTCCACAAAAAATGCCTTGTTATTACTGAAAAAAGTCCAAAAATCTATGTTTTTTGCCCCCCTCCCAAAGTTTGCTCATGGTCCTCGAGGTCAAAATCTCAGATTCGACACCCCAGAAAATCCAAAAACAACTGGCCAACATTTTATTAATTCCCAGAATGCTTTCCAGGTCTGCGGACTGAAGTATTATGATCAGTATACGATATAACATTAACTGTGTATTTTAATTCACTATACAGGGCGGCATTTCATATACTCCTTCCTCCCCCACCCTGTTAATTCTTGAACGATTTGACCTACAAACATGGAACAAAAACTATTCGAATACTACTTTAAAATAAGAGACATTGCATTGCCCGATGGAGGGCACGGGGCACATCAATTGAAAAATCACATCATATTATACCATTCGAAACAGTGTTTGTTCCATGTTTGTACTTGACTGGGTAGTCACTGCTTGCTTTTGAGCTCACAGAGAATGTGGTTTCGTGGCTTGAACCCGTTCGTGACAACCTCATAGGATAATTTTCCACAGATTAACATCACTTTTAATTTCAAACCATACTCTTTTATTCAGAACCAACGTGAAGAAGAATCGCAAGAACGTAGATGGGCAGCGGTCCCGAGTGTGACGGATAAAAAAAAATTAAATATATTTATTGAATAGAAATTCCAATATTAGCCCGCCAGCCTGCTGCCAAAATGTGTAATAATCTTATAACGTATGCCCTTTAGGGTTTCAGTAGTTATTAATATAATGATGAATGAACAAGCAAAATTAGCACTTGCACGTGTAACATAACAATTATAATAATGATTATTATTATCATTTATTTTCTCAAAGACATGCATAAACACGTATATATTCAACAATGCCCTATTTCTCAACACATTTGAGGGCATTGGTGACATTTGGGACTAACGAGACACGTATGACGATCGGTTTCCATCTGATTTTCGTTAGATGAAATATCGTTTGGTATGCTTGGCATACGCTGAACTATCATTGAAATACGTGATTTCTTTATGCAATCAACAATAATCGACTAGTTACTGACGAATTCTATATGTGTTTATGCATGTATTTGAGAAGAAAAAGTATTAATATTATTTACGATGCAGAAAAACTCAAAGTCATCTCCACAATTTTAATCTCAACCTTAATAGTTATGCATCAAGTGGAACAGCGACAACTATCTGTCAGTTGAGCGGTATTATTTAGAGTTGGTAGTACATGTTTCGAACCTAAATAGGTTCTTCTTCAGCTAATTTAAATACTACAATAAAGGAAGAAATTATCACTAAAGGTAATCTAGCACAATAAAGTAGGTATTACTTACATGGAGAAGAAACAATTGTTATATTAAATTATATGTAGAAAGAGTAAAAAATAGGAAAAAATAGTAAAAAATGTATGTGGACAACATACTTGTTTTAATTTAATTTGACATTAAGGAGGAAGTGGAGGCTTAGAGCGTATATGCCCTTTTTACGAAAAGGGGGAAGAAATAAAGGCTTCAACATGCGAACAAAAGGGTATACAATATTTGGTAAGTGACTACTGACTGTTCGAGACTTAGAGTATTGTTTTTGATGTTAAAAAATTGTTATTACCGTCAACCGATTGCATCCCTACGCGCAACCCTCGGAAGTCCTCGAGATACTTGTGTGAGCTAGGGAAGACGCAGCCCTTACCTTTTCACCATATCAATTTCAATGAACCTACAATTTTAGCAAAGGAGGACAATTGCCTTAAAAGAAACTTTTTAGAAATGGTTTATATCCATAATGAACCTAACAGTATGAATAAAAGGTCTGATGTTGCTTAATCTATAATTATATCCTTAAATTAGAGTCTGACAACTCACGAAATTCCAATATTACTCTTTTCTCCAATTCATATAATCCCCCATAGATGGCAGTCTGCAACAATCATAAACAAGTTTCGTGGTGGCACAAATCTCATTGACAAGTTATTTGACAGCTGACAAGTAACACTTTCCTGTTTCTCTCTCTTTTGTTTTGTGCTCTGCAACGAAATACGTGAAATGGTTGACACATTTTCAGTTATAATTTAAAATGTTTCGAATATTTTTAATCTAAGTGAATCCTTAACAATAGTTTACCTTTTTTAATCTTTTACTGCATTTGTCTCTACCGAGATAACATGCTGTTATTACAGTGTTTTAATATGTTCGTATTTCGTCATCATTGTTTAAAAAAACTTGTGTTTACATAATGACCGATGAAAAAGCATTAGCCATTTTCTACAATCTATCCTCACGTTAGTAAGTTGTTTTTCTCATTCATTAGTGTTATATGTACATCATTAATAATTTTTCAGATGTCTTGAGAATGAAAATAAAGTTTTTCGAAAGCTTGACAATTTAGCAAAGAGTTTTCCTACCAAGGCTTTTTTTTCTGACTGAATCCCCAGGGATATTCATTCACTTAGGTTAAGAATATCTGAGTTTAACTGGCTATATATATATATATGTACATTACTAAGTTCATGGGTTGAACCGCGTTGAGAGTTTATAACTCGACGTTTCGGCTCCTGCTTTGGAGCCATTTTCAAGAGTGTGACTGCGAGGCCTCTATCTGCCTACTCCTCGAGTCGTGGTCTTGAGAGATATCAAGGTCTCAACCTGCCTACTCCTTGATCTCAAAAGACGATCCGATGTTGGTTGCACTGTAGTATTTATAGGTGGTTGGCTACCTGGAGGTGGGCGGGTCTTACGGGTTTTCTCGTTTGTCTTGTCTGCTGGTGCCTGCTGTGTAGTTGGAGTTAATGGGATAATAATTGATTGTGGATAAGTTTCACGTGGCCTGGTAATTACGGTTGGAGAAGGGGCTTCCAAATGGGGTTCAATTTACGGCTATCATCTTTAATGTTCAGGCAATCAGGCCGTTTTTCGATTTCTATGGCTTCTCTGATAAAACGAGAAGTTCTTGAACGTACTGGGGCGATGGTTTTCGTTTTCTCGAAATCTATGGGGTGACCCGTTTGGATGAAATGAAGAGCTAATGCGGAGCTGGTGTCTCGATTTCTAACTGAAAGGGAGTGTTGATAGGATCGAAAATGGATCTGTTTCGAAGTTTCTCCTATATAAGAGTGGGGGCAGATAGAACAGGGAATTTCGTAAATACCATGGTCTTCGTTGGGAATTTTGTCTTTTGTTGGTCTGATGAGGTGTGATAGTTTTTGTTCTGTGGTAAAGATGGTTTTGATATTTGCTTTTCTGAAAAGTCGACTGATTTTGTCCGTCACCCCTTTGATGTAAGGGAAGAAGACTTTGGATGGACGGTCTTCAACTTGTGGTTCGTTTTTGGTAACTAATGGTTTCTGAAGCTGTTTTTGGATGTTTCTGTCTATGTGGTCTGGTCTGTATCCGTTTTGTAGGAGAGCTTGTTTTACGTTGTGAAGTTCGGATTGTCTGTTGTGGTCGTCGGTTAGTCGGATGGAGCGAGATATCAGAGTATTTACGACTGAGTTGAGTTGTGAGGGATGATGGTGGGACTTGGAGTTGAGATATCGGTTGGTGTGGGTGGGTTTTCTATAAACCGTGTACGAGAAACCTTGTTGAGGATTTTTAGTGATTTGTACATCTAAGAATGGCAGAGTTGAATTGCTTTCTATCTCCATCGTGAAGCGAATGTAAGGGTGTACTTCGTTCAGATGGGTCAGGAAAGAATCCAGGGTATCTCTCCCGTGG
The DNA here is from genome assembly GCA_944452925.2 of Chrysolina oricalcia. NCBI lineage: Eukaryota > Metazoa > Arthropoda > Insecta > Coleoptera > Chrysomelidae > Chrysolina > Chrysolina oricalcia. The sequence goes on along the minus strand of OX101823.2, from coordinate 29,304,264 downwards.
GGCCAGATGACAAAAGTGTCATCAACGTATCGTAACCAGCAGGAAGGTTGAAGAGTGGCTGATGAAAGGGCTTTGGTTTCGAAATCTTCCATGAATATATTGGCAATCGCAGGTGAGAGAGGGGATCCCATAGGGGCACCTTTGATTTGCCTATAAAAAGAGTTTTGGAAGGTGAAGTATGTGTTGGACATACAATGTTTGATTAGAGTGAGGATGTCTTGTGATATGTCGTGCTTGTTTTGTAATATGGTGAGGGTCTCGTCAATAGGGATGTTGGTGAAAAGAGAGACGATGTCGAAGCTGACTAGGATGTCGGAGTTAGATATGTTGAATTCCTTAATTCGATTGATGAAGTGGTAGGAGTTTTTCACGTGGGATTCGGATATTTCAACTATAGGTTGAAGAATGTTAGAAAGATGTTTCGCTAAGCGTTGGGTTGGGCAGTTGAATGCACTGACAATGGGTCTGAGAGGGGTTCCGATTTTGTGAATTTTAGGAAGGCCATATATTTTCGGGATTCGAGAGGATCTCTCCTTCGGTATTAATAGGGACTTGACGTCGGATGGAAGGTTTGATTTATTGATCTGGGCTTTTGTTGTTTTTTCTAGGTATGTGGTGGGATCATTGGGGACTTTCTTGTATTCATCTGTACTGATAAGGGAGTTCATTTTGTCGAAATAATCCGACGAATTTAGGATGACGGTTGTATTTCCTTTGTCGGCTGGAAGAATGACTATGTCGGGATTTTGATTTAATTCTTTGAGGGCATGTCTTTCAGCGGATCGAAGGTTTGTGGAAGGGGGTTTGGCTGAAGATAAGATTTTGGCCACTTCGCGCCTGATGTTTTCGGCGTCGTTTCTTGGTAGATTGAATAGGGCTTCTTCGGTTTGGGTAATGATCTTTTCTACCGGAATGGTTTTTGGGGGTGACGGCAAAATTGAATCCTTTGGCAAGAGCTGAGTGTGCAGCATCAGAAATGGGAAAATCAGATACGTTCTTGACGACTTGAATGTCCGAGTGGGTGGGCGGATTTGGGTTCTGGACTTCGATGAGTCGGGAGAGCTTCCGTTTTTGGGTCTCAGTTTTTTGGGAGGAGATGTGGAGAGCTTTTTGATGAGAGATGCGATCGAAAGTGTCCCATATTGTTGAATGAATGTTAAAGGAATGGATTTGAAGGTGAACTTGAAGTAATTTGGAATTCGTTCTGTGTAAATTATGTCTGGTGGTCTGGATGTGGTTTCTAAGGAGAGCGAAACCCGTGTGCCTGAGGATTCTGGAAATAGATGCGGATTTGGTGTGGTGTTTCAGCATTAAGCCTTTTGGAATGACGCTGTGGTCTCGACAGGATTTCAAGAAGACAAGGTCGCAGAGCAAACGAGATTTTCTCTGAAGGAGAGTGCTGTAGATCTTAGTCAGTGAAAATAGTTCCTCCCCATAGAGGCGAATAAAATGTTCGGAAAGGTTTCCGCGGTCAGAAATATGTACATTACTAAGTTCATGGGTTGAACCGCGTTGAGAGTTTATAACTCGACGTTTCGGCTCCTGCTTTGGAGCCATTTTCAAGAGTGTGACTGCGAGGCCTCTATCTGCCTACTCCTCGAGTCGTGGTCTTGAGAGATATCTCGCTCCATCCGACTAACCGACGACCGCAACAGACAATCCGAACTTCACAACGTAAAACAAGCTCTCCTACAAAACGGATACAGACCAGACCACATAGACAGAAACATCCAAAAACAGCTTCAGAAACCATTAGTAACCAAAAACGAACCACAAGTTGAAGACCGTCCATCCAAAGTCTTCTTCCCTTACATCAAAGGGGTGACGGACAAAATCAGTCGACTTTTCAGAAAAGCAAATATCAAAACCATCTTTACCACAGAACAAAAACTATCACACCTCATCAGACCAACAAAAGACAAAATTCCCAACGAAGACCATGGTATTTACGAAATTCCCTGTTCTATCTGCCCCCACTCTTATATAGGAGAAACTTCGAAACAGATCCATTTTCGATCCTATCAACACTCCCTTTCAGTTAGAAATCGAGACACCAGCTCCGCATTAGCTCTTCATTTCATCCAAACGGGTCACCCCATAGATTTCGAGAAAACGAAAACCATCGCCCCAGTACGTTCAAGAACTTCTCGTTTTATCAGAGAAGCCATAGAAATCGAAAAACGGCCTGATTGCCTGAACATTAAAGATGATAGCCGTAAATTGAACCCCATTTGGAAGCCCCTTCTCCAACCGTAATTACCAGGCCACGTGAAACTTATCCACAATCAATTATTATCCCATTAACTCCAACTACACAGCAGGCACCAGCAGACAAGACAAACGAGAAAACCCGTAAGACCCGCCCACCTCCAGGTAGCCAACCACCTATAAATACTACAGTGCAACCAACATCGGATCGTCTTTTGAGATCAAGGAGTAGGCAGGTTGAGACCTTGATATCTCTCAAGACCACGACTCGAGGAGTAGGCAGATAGAGGCCTCGCAGTCACACTCTTGAAAATGGCTCCAAAGCAGGAGCCGAAACGTCGAGTTATAAACTCTCAACGCGGTTCAACCCATGAACTTAGTAATGTACATATTTCTGACCGCGGAAACCTTTCCGAACATATATATATATATATATATATGTGTTCCAGTGACACAACAGTCGAAAACAATCCTTTAGGAACCCACTATACCTTTGTATAGATTGTATGGCATATGTCCGACAGAATATATATATATATATATATATATATATATATATATATATATAATATCTTTTTTTGATATATCAAGTAACTGATTCTAAAGTCATGTTCCTCATACAACGGTCTTTTCGGTTATATTTTCTTCATCAAAATATTCGTTCACATGACGAGAAATGGTTATCATGGTAGATTGTAAATTGAAGGCAGGGTTGTACAGGCTATGCAGCCTCACAAGCACTTCGACCCATTAAATATTTGTAATAGTCATGAAAGTAAGCCAAGGAGTCCATAACTAACGGACAATTCACAAAAGCGATTGATACTTATTTATATGCTTCGAGTTTGAACTAATACTACGTAATATCGTTTGGTACGTCAGGCAAAGTATGCAAAAATACAATAGATATTTTATCGTAAAATTGAATATATTATTTTCATTACGGTATTAAGAAATATTCTTATGTTGATGCCTAATGTCAGAAAAACTTTGAAAAGACGTTTCGAAAAATATATCATTAATACTTCCAAATTCGATTTTCAACCTAATCATCAACCAGGAGATATATCCACAATAGAATAGTTCCTGTTGATTGTTTTGATTAACAAGCGGGCATATTTTTTCAGGTATTTTAGTCACGTCAAAGTATGCAAAAATACATGGTTACTTGGTCATATTATTTATTAATTTGAATAGAACATTTTTATTACTATATAATGAAAAATGAGTTCTGTTGATTATTTTGATCAATAAGTGAATTAATTTCTTTAGGTAATCAAATTACGTCTCGAAAAGTATCCAAAACTACATAGTTTTTTGGTCGTAAACTATATCGAATTGGAGCTTATATTTTCATTACTAAATATATATTACGAAATATGTAAAATATTCATATTTAATGTTTGGAAAAAAAGATAAATGGTAGTTTAAATTCGATTTTGAAAATGATCATCACTCGGGAGATACATTCATGACTGGATGGTTTTTATTGATTATTTTGATCAATGATGAACATATTTTTTCAGGAAATCAACTTACGTTAGGAAAAGCATTCCAAAATGCATGGTTTTCTGGTCATAAAATTCATTATTCTAAATGAAACATTTTCATTACTTTATTATGGAAAACGGAAAATATTCAAATCCTGTCTGATACCAAGAAAACTATGGAGAGACAATGTTTGGAAACATATATAAATAATACATTTATACATTCGATATTCAAAATTAGCATCACCCAGGAAATATATCAACAATGGAATAGTTTATATTGATTTATTTGAACGATGAAATAACATATTTCTTCAGATATTTAACTAAGGTCAGGCAAAGTATGTAAAAATACATAGTTATTTGGTCGAGTTGAATGTGATATTTTCATTACTATAATACAAAATTTGCGAAGTATTCATATTTTGCCTGATGCCAGATAAACTTTGAAGATACGATACTTGGAAACTCGACAATATTTAAAGAATATGAAATTTTCATATTTATGTCTGCACGCAGATAAAAATAAATATATTCATGCAGTCTTCAAAGTTATCATAATTCAATTGGTATATTCATGATCGTGTCGTTTTTATCGTTTAATTTGATCAAAATTTCAACATAATTGAAATGTGTTAAAGCGAGCGTTTGATATTATATAGACATTAGTATGATCGAAATTTGAAGTACGTATCAGTTAAATTCATTCATCATAATGCATGGGGTCTACGACTAAATATCCCGCCCAAAAATATCCCGCCCAAAAATATCCCGCCCAAAAATATCCCTTTAGAAATGTCCTGCCAATAATCCCCATTCCAAAAATATCCATAGACAATAATACCCATATGCAAAATTATCCCGCCCAATTATTAGTCTGATCTAACCTGATGAACGAGCTAACCTAGCTCGCAAGTTCGAGAAAAATTAATTTTGATGGTAGTATTTTATTAGTTTGATCTAACCTGAGAGAGCTAACCTTTCGCTCGCATGTTGGAAGGTTATTATTGGTGTGGATATTTTTGACACGATATCCTTGGACGGGACATTTAGTTGTGCTACAAATGCATGCGTCATCTGATGAACTCCATTATTTGACTTATAATTAATGTAAAGTTGAATGTTTATCGGGCAGGTACCACACAGTGTTCTATTAACGGTTTTTTCCTTGACACACATCTTCGAGAAGATTCTAGAATTTCTCAACATATTTTCAAAGTTTCCACCGTATTCAACTTTATTTTATGCTCATCCACATTCAGTTCGAGTCCGGCAGATACGCTTGACAACGAATGGGCGTATACAGCAGACTCAGAAGTAAACCGAACTAAAGTCTGAAAATTTGGAACAGGAGATTATTGACAATGATTATTTCGTGTAAAATATTTTGACATATTCAAAGTGGTAGAACTGAGAGGACTGTATTCCACATCAGGTCATTACATAACTATGACACATCGTGAGAAAACTTATATAAACTCATAAAAGAAGCTGACAATGTGGGCTATCAATCACTATAGGGAAAGCTGGAAACTTGAAACGGAATCCAACAAAAAAATGGGAAATACATTAATGTGGGTTTATCAATGGACAAACGATATTTTCAGAATCAATTTCATAACATCATTGGGAAATGAAATATTATAATCACTAGTAATTCAAATTGTTCTGCAGGTATACGAAACTATTCAGTATGTCAACGCTGGCAAGATATTTATTGTCTTTCCAAGTTCCAGACGACATAAACTGAATACCTCTATTACGTGAATGATACACAACGAATATCTTATTCGATAATATGTTTACTTATTGCACCAAATCCGAATGTCAGAGCATTCCTGTATAATAATATCTCTGCCGTGTTGGCAGCACTCCCAGCAGGTTTATATACGGCATTAGTGTATCATCGCAATAGTCATTATTTCAGTTGACTTGTTAAAATCACTGACATGAATGTCATGTGTACTAAGAAACTACAAACATTCACTAGCCAAAGATGTTTTTACATTTCCTTCTTTATATTTCTCTTAACTAACTTTATGTATATCGATACAATCGTTCACAGTGAGGTGATCAAAATGACATTGTGACCAAGACAAGGCATGGGATTCTTGGTAGCCGTGGGAGTTGGTAAAATCTACATAAAATTGCGCAATTATGGGGTCAATAAAAATACATTGAGAAATCTCAAAAAATTGTTTACTTCCGAAGAAATTCGTAAAACCCGATTTTTGACGATTTGCTTTTTATTTATTTTTTAAGTTATTTGAATAGTTTTGAAAGACACTTTCTTTATACCACTTTTTTAGCTCTACAAAACAGTATCTCCATAATCACATTACAACATTTAGTTTCGAAGAAGCCATGATCAACTTTGATTCTTAATATGGCACGAAAAAATAACAGCATAATTTTCAATTGCTAATTCAACGACGTAGGGCACAATATATTCTCTTGTTTCCATTCAGAAACAAATGCTGATTGATAGTGTTTCAACATAATCTAGTATTTAACTGAAATAATCTGAAATGAAAAGAACTGAGAAGGCCAGAATAATTATGGTTGAACAAGTAAATAGTAAGTGCTCCAGTTTGTAGACATAGTATGCTCGCATTACTGAATATATAATCTACATACAACACGATTCAACAATTCATGGGTGATTCTATTGAATGTTGATCGTACTGAGCGTCGTAAATGTTCCTTGTTTTCAAAGTTTTCGTTGAACACATCATTTTTAATATGACCCACAAAAAAGTCTATAAATTTTAGGTCTGAATACCTTGCTGGTATTAGGGTGTTTCATTATGGGTATTGGTATTGGCGAACAGCTGTGGCATAACGAACTTGTTGAATTATACACAGCGTCTGGAAAATTATCCAATGCATTTTCTAGATCATGTCGTAAGAAACGAAAGTAGCGCTGACCAGTCAAAGACTGATCTGGTCAATGAATAGAGCTATAACTCTTGATATTTCAAGATAACTTTTAACGTGTGTTGCGTCTGTTGAGAATACCGTTATCGCCAACCATACTTTCATTCGACCAGATCTCTTTGGAAGAAACATTTGAATCGTCATCACACATTCTTATATACCACTCGAAAATATGTCTAAGCCGTTCGTCATCATCTTGTCTTAAGCCTTGACAAAATCGTAATTGATATGGCTTGAATACAATTTTTCTCAAAATAAATAGATCTGTTGATTTGGCTACCCCAGTCTGGTCATCAACTGCTTCAGGTTTCCAATCACTGATTGTAAAACTACCTATTATTTCTCTTCAACATATAGTTGTTGTCAGTTCTTCTAAGATAACCGTATTTCTTTAAATTCTGTACCAAACGCGTGAAGATGGACTTGCCAGATAGTTTTTGCTCGGGGCATTTGTTCGAATATTTTTGTTTGGTTTCTACAGGATTTATATGGCATAAAATGTAGTTGGACCCATCCAAACCTCATTAAGGACGATAATGCAGCTCCTTTGTGTTGGAAACTGGGACGAATTATTGAAGTAACTATGTGTTAGATACTCAAAAGACATTCCAACAAGACTTCACAATCTTTATGAATCACTAGGCACAATTTTTTTTTTCTTTGGTGTTTTGGCATCGACTGCTATGGTCATTAGCCATGTGTTATGGGTAGGCCTTGTTAATAACTCCATGCGCCACCTTAGGAGCAGCACTGTTAATTGGAACGCAACAGTGAATTGTGCAGGACTCACCCCAGTCGAGCCACGAGATTTTAATAATTTAATTGGTCAAATTAAATTAAAAAATCCCAGCCGTAACTGGGGCTCGAACTCCGGACCTTTCGACTCAGAGTCCGACACTCTAACCACTGAGCCACGCCCCGACATCTAGGCTCAATATTATCAATAGAATTGATCGGAAAACACTTCTCTTTGAGTCTATAAATCCTTTAACAACTTACAATTTTTTAAACTGATAGAAAAGCCTTAACCTATTTGGACTTCATCAGGAAATGTTTTTCTTCTCTGCATCTCCCTAAACTCAAAATTCACTATTAGACCAAGCTATAGAGGTTTTTTCTCCCACAAAATAAAAGACGCAAGTGGCCTTTATGAGATACTTCGTTGATGAAAACCCCAGTTTTCGCCCCAGCAAAATCGCTATGTGTAATTTTTTAGGCAAGCAATAGTGAAAAAAATCTTTTTTGTTTTTTGAAATATCTCAAAGATAATTCAAAGAATCATTCTATAGTCGATAGGACTTTCTTTGAGATTTATAAAACCCACAAAATGGATTTTCATACTACCGGCGCATTTTCCACTGAGAAAATCCGGGAAAACCTCGAAAAAGAGATCATTACTGAGAAATTTATAATTTTTACAAATCTGAAGCTGGACAAACAATATTGCGGAAACTTATAAATAATGACATGTGGTTCAACTGTGAGCAAGATGTTTTCTGTCTGATGTGTAGTTTTTGCACAATCGCGTTATAAACAATTTAAGGGTACATCTTGCAAGATGCGCCGATTTAAGGAAAATCGTCGTATTCAGATTATATAAACGGCATCTGGAAGTAGAGATCAATATCTACAAATTGTATATTTTGGATCTTCACCTGAAAGGTGAGAAATGTGTTGAAAATGTCACTGAAAGTTGATCAAAACGTTTTAAAGTGCATCCGAAGCAACCGAAGTCGCACTGAAGTTAACTCGAGTTGAGTTCGGGAGACTTCGGGTGTACTTTCAAGCATTTAGAGTAACTTCCAGTGACATTTTCAACACATTTCGCACCTTTCAGATGAAAATCCAAAATAAACAAATTGTAGATATTGATCTCTACTTACAGAATTTAAATTCGAGGTTTTTTACAGCTATTTCAACAAATAATGAATTTTTGTCTCAAAATTGGATTAAAAATGAGCAAATTCAATAAGAATCAACTGATTTAATGTCACTAATGGTCGGTAGGGAATGCCAATGCTGCAATGCCCATAGTTTGATTTGACAAAACGATAAATAAGTCGTAAATGGACGTAAACAAACACGATCGCCAAGTTAAGAGTGAATATAACATAGAATTCTAACCTGACTACCGAGTGCAAACGGATATATCCGACAATGCCTTTTTCAACATGATTCGGGCTATGATGAAAAGTCTTTTATAGCTCGAAGAACTGTTTACGTTCATTGTTAAGCCTGATTCACATAATGGCAGTAGCAGTGGCACTAAAGGCAGTGACTCCGCCCCTTTTGACGCTGTTATCCGAATGAGTGACATTGGAATGGAAATTTTCAACTAATTGTTTGTTAAAAGCAGTAGAAAGGAATCATAACAGCAATCTCCATTTCATGATAATTTTAAGGTTAGAAAAGCGAACACTGCTAGATTTTACTGCAAAAAGTTTAAATGAATCAAACTTTCAGCAGCGTGACCTTGAATTTTCAGCGTCGTCTAAACATGTTTGCCATTGGTTATCTTATCAATAGAGGGGGGTGACGCCACTGCTACTGCCATTATGTGAATCAGGCTTTACTCTTTACTTCCAAGATTCTATAATTGTCATTATGAACTGAAGTAAATCATAATGCTCACAAATGAATGCAATAAACTAACTTTGAGCCAATTGAAAATAACATAACACCACAACCCAGGTGGAGTACCACAAACGCAGGACACTTTACACACTTCAGAACTACAAACCGACTACAGCCATTCTAAAATCTTCATATATAATAAAATATAATATTTCAAATTTCTATAAATTGCAGAAATAAAATACCTGAAGGTCGCTCACACCCCCACCTCAGTGACGCTGGGTTATCTCAGTTTTTCTGAGTTTTTTTCATTCCCACTCCCCAAAATTGAGAACCACTCAGAAGTATTCATAACGACTCAAAATCATTTATATTCTATCCATTCCTAATTGGAACGGCAATAAAAATAAGAGCACTACGAGGGGTGCTCATAATCACTGCCCGGCAAATGGCAAATGTATATACTAGCAGTGCTTTTATTTGCAAAGCGTCCCCGGTATAATCATAATTATGTCTGGCCCCTAGTCGCTCAGATAGTTAGTAAATGTGCCATCAAGGGCAGTTGAGGAATAAAGGCTCGGCTAGCTGGACTGGCCGAATACTAATTAGTTGGCCACTTCACAATATTTCTTTATCAGTGCCGTGTGTTCGTTGAAAATAATAACGAGTATTCAGTGTGATTGTGTTTTCATTGTATTTTAGAGTTTTCGACTCGGAAATCAACTACCTGAAATTTCGGAGTTTTTATAATTACCCAGGGTGGAAAAATTCAGTTGAGATACCATGTGTCTACTTTTACATGGGGTGATCAATTGCTATGATTGTAAGAATAAGTAACTGAAAAAATACCACTGAAAAATAATATACCGACGCCTATGTTGAGGCGGGAATTCCTTCTCTGAGCTGTTCCAATTGGTATTGGAAATACTATACAAAGAACTTTCGATATATCAATTACAGATGGGGAGTTGTCTGGAAATTTTGAACTGGTGGTTGATTAGGAAGTGGGTGATGGAATCGAAGTTCGTTCATATGCTGTTTGGTTTTTGGCATTTTTGGATACCTAAATGTGAATTTTTCTTCAACTTCCAAGCTCCCAACTCGCGAACTAGGTTAATTCGATCAGGTTAGATTACACTAATAATTGGACGGGATAATTTTGCATAAGGATTTTTTGACAGGATATTTTTGGGCGGGATATTTTGTCGTAGACCCCACCCAGGAGTTACCTTCAGTTATACAAAAGTTCATCATAAGCCACTACGGAATGTCAGAATAAAAATCATCAAAAAATTCACTGGTAATAATATTTTTGTCTATCCTTGTAGACACATTGTGTTCGACCAACATTTTGTATAAAACACTATTGTTCTTAAATTCATGATTTACGTTAGTAAACAATTAGTTCATTGAGACTTCATACTCAGTTCAATGTTATCATGTATGATAAACAATAACTAACCTAGTTATGATAACATTGAACCATGATAACATACCGGGTTCATGATTAGAGAACACCAAATAAAATAAATGAGATTTGTATCATCACATATACTGTAGTATTACTTATCCAACATGGAAGTGTTATAACAATAGTCCTTGAAATCTACAAAGGGCAAATACTATCTTGCCGCTTACATTTATCAAGAGGAGTACCACCGTACCACTCTTGAACATGGTCCTTCGAACCGGATCAAGAGGAGTACCACCGTACCTCCCTTGAACATAGTCCTTCCAGCATTAAAAACAGCAATATTTGGCGAAGAGGTCTACGTAACTTATCGGCGGGTCCAAAGACTCAGCATCCAACTATCCAGTTGACAGCCATACATCAGCCATCCACCCAGAAGAACATCTACGAGGCAGCAGACTCTCAATCCACGAGAGAAACCCTCACAAATTCAGGAGTACGTCCCAGACGTACAACCATAAGAAGAGGAAGCAGACTGTCAATCCACGAGAGGAATCCCCACAAATCCAGAAGTACGTCCCCAGAGGTACATCCATACTACAAGGCAGCAGACTCTCAATCCACGGGAGAAACCCCCACAAATCCAGGAGTACGTTCCCAGAGGTACATCCATACTACGAGGCAACATACCCTCAAATCTACCAGGAAATCCCTCACAAATCCAGGAGTACGTCCCCAGAGGTACATCCATACTACAAGGCAGCAGACTCTCAATCCACGGGAGGAACCCTCACAAATCCAAGTATAAGTCCTAAGAGGTACATCCATACTACGGGGCAACAGACTCTCAATCCACGGGAGGAACCCTCGCAAATCCAGAGGTATTCCCATACTACGAGGCAACAGACCCTCAAATATACGTGGATATCCCTCACAAATCCAAGAGTACGTCCCCAGAAGTATATTTATACCACGAGGCAGCAGACTCCCAATCCACGGAAGGAACCCTCGCAAATCCAGGAGTATGTCCCCATAGGTATACCCATACTACGAGGTAACAGACCCTCAAATATACGAGGATGTATTGAAAAATTCTTAGCCTACTATAGAACCAAACAAAATTTCAATGTCAAACTATTTTATTACTCAACATATTCTCCTCTTAATTGGATACATTTATTACAGCGAACCTACAAGGTCTCTAGACCATTCAAAGAAAATGTTTCTTCTTGCTCTGCAAACCAGACCTCCACAGCTTTCATTACCTCCTCGTTGGAAGAAAATTTACGACCTTTCTTTCAGTTGTGGAAAGAGATGATAGTCGGACGGAGCCAAATCTGGTGAATAAGGGGGTTGTTCTAGTAATTCAAACCATAAATCACGAATTTTTTGCATGGCAACATGAGATTTGTGTGCAGGGGCGTTGTCCTGCAAAAACAAAACACCTTTGGATAGCTTTCCGCGTCTTTCCTCTTTTTTTCATCTTCAATGGAAAATTTACCTCTTTTGAAGCTTGCAGTCCAATTTTTCACGGTTGCATACGAAGGACATTGATCACCAAGGGTATTGATCATATCTTCGTAAATCTGCTCACCTCTTAACCCTTTTCAATACAGGTACTTGATGATGGCTCGATACTCCAATTTTTAGATTTTCACAATTTCGGTGGACATGTTTTTTCTTTTAATTTATTGCGTAACTCTGGTTTACTTTTTTGACGTCAAACTTTACACTGACACTACTAATAAGTTATTGTTCGTGGATACGGTAACGCAATATTTTGTTTATGCAAAGAACTGGTCTAGAACTAGATATCAATACATCGTCGTACGTGGAAATCCCTCACAAATCCAAGAGTACGTCCATAGCAGAAGTACATCCATCCAGGAGGCACCAGACCCTCAAATCCACGGAGTAACAGCATTGAGAATCAAGCATCCGAGCAACAGAAAAATAAAATGGAAATTTTCAACGGATGGTTAGCAGAAGATAAACACTGGCCACAATTCAATAAAATTTCAACAGTTGAGCTAGAAACAACGAAATGCTCCCACACACTTGTAACAATTCAAACTGAAGTATGGGAACGATTTTCCAAATTCACAAAGATGACAAGAATCCTATCATATTGCCGAAGAGTTCTCAAAAACTTCCCAACGAATGTGCAGCTGTGTCCCAAAGAAATAGAAGACACTACGACAAGCCCTTCATAACCAGTTCAATGTTATGTGTGACAAACAATAACTCACCTTGTTATGTTAACATTGAACCGTAATAACACACTGGGTTCATGATTAGTTTCATATATAAAGGAACAGAATAAATGAGATTAGTATCATCACATCTACTGTAGTTTCGCAACATGAAAGTGCTATAGCAATGGTCTTTCAAATCTCCCCAGGGCAAATCCTATCCTGCCGCTGTCATTCATCAAGAAACGTATCTTGAACATATTGAAGAATATAACCTGAAAACTTCAATGTATCCATAGCTTTTTTCTCCGATTGATTCTGCTGTTACTTGGTGAAGATCCATAGTAATTGTACAAACTACACAAAAACTTCGTTTATAGGTTACGACATGTTTCGCTAACGTGAGGAAGCTATGTGTGAGCGAAACATCGTGATATTAACATGATATTAACATAAAGTTTATGATGATTGAATCGTTTTCTGTATAGTTTTCGAAAGTATTCATATCTTCCCTATCTACAGAAATAAAATCAATATACGCCCTATGATTTCTTTTATGTATAGGTTTTCGAAAATTCGTCTTTTTGTACTCACCCTTCATCGTGACACAAAAGAGTAGATCAAACCTAATTTTTTCTGAAACATGAAACTCGGAAATCAACAATCTCGTATCTTCTCTCATAATTCAACACTATTTTTTGCTCACGCAGACACGTTATGAATTTTTTTTAATGTTTTAGTTCTCACGAAAAGGTAAATCCTGTATGTTATCAATTGAACATCGTGAGAGCCGAGAAAATTTAGGTAGGAATTGGTATTCGTCTTGAATTTTTGCAGACTGTATGCCTCAGGGAACATGTATACCTCAGGGAACACCTCCCGAGGTAGTGAGTTCCATAGCTTTGCCGTTGGTTGGAAGAACGAGTCATGGGAAAGAGATGTTCGCTATATCTTCAAAGTGACGACAAAGGGGTGTAAAGACTGACCACAATGGGTCAGTCTTGATAGGACCAGTAACGGTAAAACGATTGATGATATTCCAGAAAAGCAGAACAGTTCGTTCGCTGCATTTACAGAATATGCTTCGAGAGTCAACGGAAATTTCACTCTTGGGCAAGAAAAAATACGCGATTTTGTATTCATTCTGTAAGTGCGTACACCTTGATTGATATTTTCAAAGTCAATCGATATATTTCACAGCATAATATACTCAAAATCAAGAAAAAACCAACCACAAATAGTATTTTCCATAATTGGCGTGAAACATTCAAAGCATTTTTTGTAGCCAGAAAAAATCCTAATGTATCCAGTGCCAAGTCTTTTGACATATTTCAGTAACAAAGTTGAGATAAACAAAAAGTACTTTCTCTTCTCTGTACCTACTCATATTCCGTTGTTGCGTGGGTTGAATGTTAATGTAACTTCATAAGCGAATTGTCGAAACACAAATTGATATAATATACACAATACCAACAAGATCAACGTTCACAGAAGGTTTATTTACAGAGCCAGAAACGAATTCATTAGTTTATTTTCATTAAATCAATCATCATTGGTATCAGCAGACTCGAAGTGCGAATGATCGATTTACGATGTTACTTGTATGCTATTAGTTGAGTGAAAATGACTTGGTACTCGTGCGCAAAGTAACATGCTTTTAGCAAACGACGAAGATGTTAATTTTTAGTTGAGCAAATAATTTGAATCGTGTTTGAACATGCAAAACCAAACTGCTTTGTGTGAAAAGAGTTTTTAATTTTATATTTATTCTATGGAAATTCTCATATGGTATTCCAAAAACAACAAAATGCAGGAGAGAATTAAAATAATTATGTTTTCCCAGTTTTACCAGAAGTTGGACTATTGAAACGCATTTTTGATGCCAATGTTTCAGCTAGGAATTTCCTTCTTCAGGGCTACAATAAATATGAAAATAACTAATTGCATGAAATCAGACAAGAAAAATCTTAATTCATATTTTTCATGAAAAAGTACGTTTTCATATCCTATGTAAGTGTCAAAGAGAGAGTAATTTCTATGATACAGTTCAGAGAGGTCTGAACTACACTATGGAATAGTGTCAATCGATGGAACTTAGCGTCAACTCCACCAAGACTAGCCTAGTTGCCTTCACAGGGAAAAGAAACATTAACCTCAAAGCTATCGAACTAGACGGGAAAGTTATTGAATGGAAACCAGAGGTCAAATATTTGGGACTGATACTAGATACTAAACTCACCACGAAAAAGAAGTAACCAACAAAGCCACGAAAGTCCAAATTTAGAAACTTTGCGGGAAAAAAGTGGGGATGTAACCCAAAGTCCCTGCAGTGGATGTTCACGTGAGACAGTGAGATAGTGAGAAACATACCATCAGGTACGGGGCAGTGGTATGGAGCAGCTAACTGAGCTAGCTCGTAAAAGGGCAAATTTATCGAAAATTCAAAGACTAGCTTGTGTACGTATAACAGGTGCAATGAGAACATGCCCAACGGCCGCTATGGAAGTATTCATGAGCCTTACACCCGTTCATATAGTAGTAGAGAGTACAGCGATAAGGACATCATACAGTATGACCAGAGGGGTAACCACCAAACGCAACTTTCGACTCCTCCCTGAATATCACCAAACCTGGAATTGCCGCAAGATAAGATTGCAAAAATGTTAGCTTTGTGGAAGAATCCAACACAAAACTATGTAGAAAAAGTAATTGAAACAAAGAAACCATCCCGAAACTCAAGAGAACCGCTATTAAATGATACACAGATGGATCCAGAACAACAGAAAGAACTGGAATAGTAGTATATGGGCCTGGAACCAAATATTCCGAAAGTCTAGGCAAATTCCCTAGCATTTTTCATTCGGAAATCTACACCTTCAGAAAATGCGTTCAGTTCAATATAGGAAGAAATTTTCGCAGACAATCATCATGTCATCATGTCAGATAGCAGCCAATAATGCCCTGAACTCCCATGTAATCAACTCCAAGGTAGTTTGGGAGACCTTAGAGAAACTAAATGAACTAGGTAAAAACAACACGTTACCCTCATAATAGTTCAGTGGCACACTGGAGTGGAAGGGTTATGGAATAGCAGACGTACTGGCGAAAAAGGAGGTGAAGCAAAATTTGCAGTTCTATTTAATTTTTTTCTGGGACCTGAACCCTTCTGCGGAATAAGTACCAGGACAATACTTTATGAACTTGAAAAAGAATTACACAACAAAAGATTCCGATACTGGATATAATCAAAAGGAATAAGGCAGGCCAAGATACTACTGGGAAACTACAACCGGAAGAGATCAAATGACTGCACCAGCAAGAGTAAAAACAAGCTCAGAATATTAACGGGAATCCTAACAGGGTACTGCCGGTTGAAAGGACACCTTAAGAAACTTGGATTAGTTGAAGAGTAGAATGCAGATTTTGTGAGGAAGATGACGGAACCTCTATCCATATTATCTCAGAATCATCAACCTGCAAAACCGAAGGACCTGGGAGAACACCAAATAGAAGGGAGAGATATACTTAACCTGAAGCCATCTGATATCCTGAACTTCTTGAACCCCATAGGACTGATGGAACTACTCTAGTCGTTGAGATATCCTAAACAGATAAGCAGCAGAGGGAGACACAATAAATTCTCGTCGCAGTGTATTGAAACCCCAATGGACAGAATACAGAAGTCTCCGCATTCCGGATTCCAGGTGGTTCAAAAATTAGTAGAAAGGAAACTGACCATATCTGTAATTTTTTTGCCACGAGCACTAGTCAATTATTTCATTCTTAGTATCGCACTAACGGAGTCATTTAAAAGTGATACAAATTCAAATACACTCCACACGTTTTCACAACAGCAATTCACTGGGAAAATTTAAAATTGTCTTCTTTCATAAAAGAAACTTTTTGGTTTGAAGCGCCCTCGTCCCTTCCGTTTAATGGGCTACTCCAACGGGGAGCCAGTTCATCGGCCACCAACCTTGAAGTTCATCAGGTAATAATATAATATACTCATAAACTTAAGATAGCAATAGCGCGTCACACCGAACAGTCACATTTCTTCCTTACCCCTGCCAGCTATAGGCATACTTATGAATAGTGGAAGTGAAGTTAATGAACTCGTTGAACATAGCAACACAGCGCCTGTCCGTTTTCGAACACAGCGCCAATCAGATATAAAGTTTTCGATCGTAGAATCGGTTTTCAGGAAAAACCAATGACTTCATGAAAGAGGTATTTTTTTATCGACTCGGTTCTCTCATAAGAATTCTGGGATTTATCAATTTTTCCTATTCATCACGTCAAATCGATTTTTTTTTCTTAAAAATCATCATAATAAAAAAATTCCTGAATTCCAGAAATTACACAGATCCGTTGAAACGTTATCCCAACAAAAAATCGAAAAAATAATACAAAAAAAAGTGAAGGCATAAAACCGATTCCCGTATCATCAAGGTAGTGCTCGCTCTTGAAATATCTGAACAGTACTCATTATAAAATTGTAGGGATGAAAATAGATTTGTAAGTTTAGTTCAGTTTGTGACTTAGTGTCAATTTATTTTATGGAAAGTTGTTGGGACCTGGATTAATCTTTTGGAAGTAAACGTAACATATTCTTGCCGACTGCGACGTTCAGAATTTCAATACATTGGATTTCAAGGATTAAAAAGTAGTTCCAAGTTTGGTCAGATTGAGATAAGGTATATAAACAGATCTGGTAGATATACCAAAATAAAACATAATTATTCGCGAAACAAAAGAGATTTCAAATTTACCATCGATAACAAAACGAATACCGCCAGGCTAAGTGCTTGGAGCCAATAAATCTAATGTATTTTTTATTGAAACCCAAACATTGCTCGACAGGACTAGTGCCTTTCAAGCAATGTTTTTTATAACAATTTATGATATTTCTACCCATACACAGGTCAGAGATCTGGAGTAGGGTGGGTCTAAAATATTCTCAGGAAGAGCAGAACTGATATTTTTGGTTCGTGTCTCACAAGATGATGAGTCAAAAAAAAGGTACAATTATTTTTTTTCTATAAACAGTTGAAACAGCTTCACTATTATCTGGTGTACCAACAAGACCCACCAAAAACAGAAAATAGAAAGGATGCTGGAAAGATATAGAATAAGTGTAGGCATACTATTTAGAAAAAGGAAACAGTGAACCTTCATGAATTGATGCAATACAAGCTTGTCTGCAGAGGCATCATTTAAATGTCACAGGCTGAAAATCAAGAAGGCCGGCGTGACTTTGCTTGTTAGTCGCTATAGTATTATAACACTGAAAGTTGAATCAGCCGGCTCTAAAAAATTTTGGGTAAAATTCTGGGATCTTTGGTGCAGTAATAAATGTTCTGGAGTTGTATTCGAACACGAGTTCATCAATGCCAATATGCTCTAATTTTGATGTCCCGTTCCCAGAAAAAGAAAAGCACTCTTTGCCTGTACTTACTGTTTTGGCAACCAAACTGCTATTACTCCTCTCTGACGTATCCGTCTAATACACGTGACATCATCAAAAAATTGAACTCAACGGATTGCACGTTGTTTGAGACAAAATATGTAGATTGAAAAATTTGTATATTATCCACTTGGAAGAAGGAAGGGAAGTGCTACTCACCCTACTGCACCATTCGAAAGAATTTGTGTTTCCCTTTCCAAAACCTCCTGGACATTTTGTGCTGAATATAAACCGATTGGGGAGTTGAACTGTTTGTTGACCAGTCTTGGATGGGTCGCCATGTTGAGGTTCGATTCTAAACTACCTGAAAAAAAAATTATTATTGTGCAAATTCAAAATTTCCTGACGTCCAATACTACATTGCAATGCTCTTTTCATCTTGAAGCCGATATTGTAGAAAACTTTTACAATAATCTAGGTAACAGATTTAATTCAAAGGTAATAGGAGACAGCACTTTTTATCTGTTGGAGTCTTAGCGACGAATATACTACTGGTTTTCTACCAAATAGTGCTAATTTTTCTATTGAAAACAATATATATTTGTTTGAATTTTTTCTACACTATACTTTATCTCAGAAAAGACATGAACTGGATTGATGGGATGATATAAAAATCTTCTGCTGAAATCATTTGTAATACTTTCAAAATTGTAGGATAGAACAATTGAAACTTTTGATCTCAGCAACGATATCGCAACGTTGCCATCAACGTAGGCAAATGTGTCGCATTGAAACGTATGAAAGCCAATTTACGTGGCATCGGTTTGCCAACCCTTTGCCGACGGTAGTACCTTTGACGTAACAATTATGGCAAAACGTGAAAAATACACCCCTGGATTTCAGTTTCCCATCCTAAGATGTCAGAAATTATATCCGGAAGAATGCAGATGGCTGTTATCCTCGGTTCATTACGTCTGCTCAGGGCACACGATTCCCTGACCCAATAGCTGCTTACCCCATAGTTTGGGGAGTGGTTATGTTATGTGGCCAGCGCGCCCTCCGAATGTATCGGAGCATCGGAGACAGGGCCCGACTGGAGAATTTTAATTCAAACCAAATAATAATAATAATAATAGACGTATAGACGTCCCTGACACCCGATGCAGGGCATGTCGTGGGGCACCTGAGACCGTAATGCATTTGCTATCAGCATGCCCATCTTATGCGGTCTCAGCCTATATCCACAGGCATACCGCGGCGATACGAGTGTTGTACTACCATCTACGACACTCGTACGGTATAGTCGAGACACCGGTGTTGCCTTGTGTTCCGGGGGATATTGAGTCCGTGGTGGAGAATGAGAGGTGCCGAATCTATTGAAACTACTCATTCTCCACCCTCAGGCAAATACAAGCCAATAAGCCTGATGTTGTCCTCATCGACCACCAAAGTAGTACGATATTCGTCATGGAGTTTTCCGCTCCAGGCGAAATGAATATCGTTCGAAAAGAGGAGGAAAAACGGACTGAATATCGAGATCTTCTCTTTGAACTCCGCAGGTTGAATCCGGACCATTCTGTCAAAATGGTGGTTCTGATTATAGGAGTCCGCGGTGGAATGATGACACACTGCTCTCTAACTTGAAGATAATACCGGCTTGCCATAATATGGCAGAAATCTTGGGAGCACGAATGCAGTAGGCCGTTATCCTTGGTTCGCTCCGTCTACTCAGATTCTCGAACCCAATATTCACTTACCCTACGGACGTAGGGAGTGATTATTGGAGTTAACGACACTAGCGCGCCCTCCTGATGTATCGGAGCACCGGAGACAGGGCCTGACTGGTACATACCTTACAGGAAATATAATAATAATAACAACTCGGCGTAAAGACGCTCAAGATGATTCACCTATAAAGGAGTTTGCATCCCAAATCGTCCGTTCCTCGGTTATATCTCCACCGACAACAAGGAAGACGAAAACTTTTGAGTTTGGAGTGTCTTTACAACAGAATGGTATTCGATGGAGCATGTAAAGTAATCAGGAGTTTGGATCCCCTCCTCTGCATAGTCCGGGACCATGAAAACGCAGGGATTGGAGCGTTCCTCTTTAAAGCAGCAGCCCGTGCGGCTGATGAAGTTGGTCTCAGCTTCGACACCAAACGGCGTGATCCGAACTCTCTAACAGAGTTGGCACCCGTTCGGCAAAAAGCCCATGTAAAGGCTGCAGAAAATGCAGCTCTGCTGCAACTGCATAGGGATAAGCCTATGCATGGGGTCTTCTTCAGAAACGTCGAAGACCTTGACTTATCCAAGAACTTGACCTACGCCTTCCTTAGGTCAAGTGGGCTGAAGTCGGAGACCGAGGGATTCATAATGGCCTGCCAAGATGGTGTCTTCAACACCTTGGTCCACCGAAGCCACGTGATGGGTATAGAGGTCTGTGATATTAGATGCAGAGCCTGCCGTCAGGCGCCTGAAACCATTATGCATTTGCTGTCAGCATGTCCAGCATATGCGGTCTCAGCCTATATCCACAGACATAACGCGGCTCTACGAGTGTTATATTACCACCTACGACACTCGTACGGTATAGACGAGACACCAGTGTTGCCTTACGCTCCGGGGGATATTGAGTCCGTGGTGGAGAATGAGAAGTGCCGGATCTACTGGAACTACTCATTTCCCACCCTCAGGCAAATACAGGCCAATAAGCCTGATGTAGTACTCCTCGACCATGGAAGTAAGACGATTTTCGTCATTGAGTTTTCGGCTGCTGGCGAAACGAATATCGTCCGAAAGGAGAAGGAGAAACGAAGGAAATATCGAGATTTACTCTTCGAACTCCGCAGGCTCTATCCAGACCATTCTGTAAAAATGGTTGTTCTGATGATAGGGTCCCTTGGCGGTGTGATGGATTCATCACTCTCGAACTTAAAAATCATACCGGCATGTAGAAAGATGTCAGAAATTATAGCCGGAAGAATGCAGAAGGCTGTCATCCTCGGTTCTTTAGGTCTGCTCAGGGCACACGATTCCCGGACCCAATAGCTGCTTACCCCATAGTTTGGGGAGTGGTTATTAGGGTAATGACGTTGCCAGCGCGCCCTCCGAATGTTTCGGAGCATCGGAGACAGGGTCCGACTGGAGAATTTTAATTCAAATCAGAAATAATAATAATAATAATAGATACGCAGGGGGGTCAACCAACACCTAAGGCACTGGTGAGTAGCGACACCACCTACCCGAGCAAAGGATGCAAAATCAGACCAGCAGCTCATGCGCATCCGGGAGGGAAAAAGCAACTTTCCCTCCGGTGTCGGCCGTGGGTTTACTGGGTTAACCCCCCAGTAAACTCTACTACTCGTTTCCAAACAATCGAGGAAGAGGCCCCCACAACCGACCCCCTCGGATTAGGGGTCAAAGGCAAGGTGGTGGGGCCAACGATGATTTGCCAAATGATGACGACCGCGATAACAACGGACGCTTTGAGTAGACGGACGAATCAAGAGACGGACTTCTGCATTGCTACGAGAGCAGTGAGCCCGCCCGAAGAGGATACATGGCGAGAATGCATGCTCTGTGGTGTAAGAGACACCCAGAGCATGCAGCGTTTTCTGCACAAAATCTCAGGGATTATGTATCCCATCTTCGGGCTCGAGGCTACGTTAGAGCTCCTCCTCATCCGGTTATCGAAGTGGCAGATATGCCACGTGTCGGTTTGGCTGAGGAGGAGAATCGCATTGTTCCACTGATGGAGGATATCAGAACCCGCAGGGCGCTTCACAATATGAAGCCCCTGAAGCCGCAAGAACTGACACGGGTGGATGCAGAGATTGACGATGTTCTTCCAAAAGTTGCTGACATCTGGCAGATCAATTCTGTCGTGTACGACGCCGCTCATGCTCTATCCCAAACGGAGAGGAGGGACACCACCGCTCTGGTAGGGAGGCATGAACGACATGTACACAAGATGGAAGCCAAGATCAAGTCGGCGAGACATCACGCGTCTCGTATCCAGTATGTGGTGGACTTCGTGGCGGCCAATATGCCTTTCACGCCCGCAGTGCGGCGAATTGCCGCAAAATTGAGACGAGCTCACCACACATTAAATCAAGGTGTGCTGTTCACCATCAAACAGCACTGCCTTGATAGGATACGAATGCTAGTGGCTGCAAAGAAGTCACTAGTGAGGCGGGCGAGAGGTATCGCGGAAAACATAAAGTTCCGCGATAAACCTTCTCGCTTATTCCAAGAGCCTCCACGTGTTGTCGATAACCCGCCGGCTGCAGATCGGGTGGAAACATTCTGGAAGAATATCTATGAGTATCCGCAACAACTCAACGTAGATACTCCAGCCCTAGCGCAGTTCGAAGCATTTTGCAGGAGGCTTCGGCAGCCTGAGCTCAATGATCTGCGCATTCCGATAACCACGGAAGAAGTACGAGGGGCCCTAAAATGCTCTGAAAATTTCGCTGCTCCAGGCCCTGATGGGTTGAATAACTATTGGTGGAAAAAGTTTCCAACAACCCACCGCCATCTGGCCAGAGTTTTCAACTCATGGCTAGATGGAGAGCAGCAGATTCCGGAGTGGTTTGTCGAGGGGCGAACCGTGCTCATCCCCAAAAACGGAGATTTGTCTGATCCAAAGAATTACAGGCCGATAACATGCTTGAATGCGTGTTATAAGGTGTTTACTCGCATCTTATACATGCGCATTCTCTCCGCAGTTGATCCGGTGTATGAACGGATAAATGAGCGAAGAGGGTCAAAGAAAGGGGTCGCCGGGTGCAAGGAGAACCTGCTGATCGATAGATGTATCACGCAGGACTCCGTGCAGTATGAGCGTAAACTTTCGATGGCCTGGATCGATTACCGCAAGGCATTTGATACAACATCACATGAGTTAATCATGCATTTGCTCAGATGCCTTGAGGTACCCGGTCAAATAGTGGGATGCATTGGACAACTGATGCCGCTCTGGAGGACTCGCTTCACCATAAGATCTGGTAGAGACATAGTCCAAACAGAGCAGGTCATCATTAGAAGAGGCATGTTCCAGGGAGACTCCCTTAGCCCTCTTCTCTTCTGCATCTCACTATTGCCATTGTCCGTTGCACTCAGGAATACCCGTGGGTACAACTGCGGCACCCCCAGCAACCGGAGGCATAATGTCACCCATCTATTTTACATGGATGACCTCAAATTCTATGCCTCTGGAGAAAGGGACCTACATCAGTCCCTTAGGGTGGTGGAAGAATATACGCATGCTATCGGTATGGAATTTGGGATTGACAAATGTGCCACGGTTCATCTCAAAAGAGGACGATGCGAGAAATACGGAGAGGATGTCCAGCTCGTAGACGGAAGCATCCTACATCATCTGGATGACGGAGCGACTTATACCTACTTTGGGATGGAACAACGCCGCTCCCAAGAGGTATTCGCATTTAAAAACTCTCTCCGCGGCAAGTATCAGCACAAACTCAGACAGATCTGGTCATCAGAACTGTCGGGGAAGGACAAAGTTGCTGCAACTAATTTGCTTGCCGTTCCGATCTTTCTTTACTCTTTTGGAGTGATGAAGTGGACTAAGGAAGAGCTGCGACAACTTGACGTTAATACTCGCAAAATGATGCTTCTCAATAGGAGCTTGCATCCTAAATCGTCCGTTCCACGGTTATACTTTCCCAGACAACGGGGAGGCCGTTGAGGACTTTTGAGTTTGGAGTGTCTGCATAACAGAATGGTTCTGGATGGGGCCTGTGAAGTCATCAGGAGTTCAGATCCCCTTCTCTGCATGGTCCGCGACCATGAGAAAGCAGGGATTGGAGCATTTCTTTTTAAGGCAGCAACCCGTGCGGCCGATGAACTCGGTTTCGTATTCGACACTGAACGGGCTAACCCAAACTCTGTCACCGAGTTGGGACCCGTTCAGCAAAAAGCTCACATAAAAGCTGCATATGGATAAGCCAATGCATGGTGTCTTCTTTCACAACATCGAAGAACTTGGCTTATCCAAAAGCATGACCTTTGCCTTCCTCAGGTCGAGTAGGCTAAAGTCGGAGACCGAGGGATTCATAATGGCCTGCCAGGATGGTGTCTTCAACACCCTGGTCTACCGTAGTCGCGTGATGGGTATAGACGTCCCTGACACCCGATGCAGGGCATGTCGTGGGGCACCTGAGACCGTAATGCATTTGCTATCAGCATGCCCATCTTATGCGGTCTCAGCTTATATCCACAGGCATAACGCGGCGCTACGAGTGTTGTACTACCATCTACGACACTCGTACGGTATAGACGAGACACCGGTGTTGCCTTATGTTCCGGGGGATATTGAGTCCGTGGAGGAGAATGAGAGATGCCGAATCTATTGGAACTACTCATTCCCCACCCTCAGACAAATACAAGCCAATAAGCCTGATGTTGTCCTCCTCGACCACCAAAGTAGAACGATATTCGTCATGGAGTTTTCCGCTGCAGGCGAAATGAATATCGTTCGAAAAGAGGAGGAAAAACGGACTAAATATCAAGATCTTCTCTTTGAACTCCGCAGGTTATATCCGGACCATTCTCAATAGTCACTCACCCTACGGAAGTAGGGAGTGGTTATTGGGGTTAACGACACCAGCGCGCCCTCCGGACGGGTCGGACCACCGGAGACAGGGCTTGACTGGTACACTCCTAAGGAAAAAAAAAAATAATAATAAATGGTTTTATTGATAGTAATAAAATACATCCAAAAGGTAGAGTTAGCGCTTTCTCATACTAGATGAGAAAGTACTCCTGAAATACAGTAATATAATTGAGTTTACCGTGAAAATCAAACTTAAATCATTTCAATTGACAAACAGCGCAGACAGCTACTGAAGTTCAACCAAGTGAAAAAACAAATGAACTTTTTATGGCATATGGTAGTTCCAAACCGTTGGACGTATTAGGATCGTTAGAATAGCAGATAAAAATATAGGCTGGAACAATAACAACAAAATGTTTCAAAATATGACGTGAAATAAAAAATCTTTTGGGAAAGTATCTTCAATACCCTTGGGCGTGTTGAATATCGGACTCAGCTTTAATGCATTCACAGCATTTTCATAATCCAACGACACCATAAAGCCAGTTTCTTAACCATACAGACGAATCCCTATACCTGTAGAATCAGAGTTGAACGAAGAAATCGACGAGCTGTTGAAAGGGAGTGAAAGGACCTTCGAAATGGGTGTCACCCATTGTACCTGTCTTCAAGGAAAATGGTGAAAGAAGAAATGGGGTTCATATAAAAATGTCGAGGGACGTAAAGTATGTATTAAGTTGGATCAGCACACATCAGTGTTGGTCAAAACTTGCTAGACCTTGAAAAAAATAATACAGAATGAAGAATATAGCTGGTATATCGTCAGTTCATTTGCTTCACTCAAAAAAAATATTTCATTATAATTTTTCGATGTATCTGTCATATTTTCATGTTTGTCCATTCCAGGCTTCAATTGTATTCCTTTATTGTTGTACATTGTATTACACTCAGGTTGTATCTCATATTGTATTATTGTGTCCCACTTTGAGCAGCCACACCCTCATAAGAATAAAATTATTTGATTTTTTTTTCGCAAATTATAGTACTCAGAAATACCTACCTTCATGTTGATGAAACATTCGTATATCCATTTTCCACGACAATAACCAATTGAAAAGTGAAAATGTGGGAAAAACATATTAGCGATTTGTTCATCACAACATTATCATCAAATTATGTTTCAGAATACTCTTAAACCCCTAGATCCCAATGCTTGAATCAATTAATTATACAAGGTGTCATTTGTAGCTGGCAATGTGATTCTTTCTATTCCATCTGTAATATTTGCTTGATTTTCAAAATTTCTCCACTTTTTACAAAATTCACAAAAATGTTCAATTAATTCAATTAATACTGCGAAAAATAACCAATTATTACTTTTCCGTGGCAAACTGTAACCACTTGAATAGTGAAAAATTGGGAAAAATATATTAAAGATCTTTTATTGAAAAATTAATCTCAACTCCTGGTTTTGGGATGTCCCAGAACCCCAGAACTCAATGTTGAATCATTGGAATATACAGGGTGTCATATGTAGCTGGCAACATCACCAAATCTTACTCATTCATAATGCTTGGTTAATTTAATTTCAAAATGTATTTTTTTGACCCAAAGTATTAGGCGCCGTTTGGGCAAAAAGTGTTTTTGCAAATATATTAAATTTTGTGTCAATAGATTTATTAGTTGTGGCCATATTTTTTATTTTTCTTTCCGATATATTTATTTTCGATCAAACACAATATATTTACGTTTCAAGCGTTCCAAACATATAAAAACGTGAATTCCCATATATTTATAAATTCGATCTATTTCATGTTGTCAAGAGATGAATGATTTCGCAGCCGCCAGAATGTATTCTCAGAATATTTTTTCATTCGTTTTTTTCAATAATCATTGGATTATTCAAACTGAACTGAAATGATTGAAGAGAGTATTGAATCGCGTCGGTTGCGCCATCTTCCGACGACATAAAATAGATCGAATTTATGGGTATTCACATTTTAATATATTTGCAACGCTTGTATTGTAAATGTATTGTGTGGGTAGAAAATGAATATAACTAATAAATATATTGACACAAAATTTTACATATTTGCAAAAACACTTTTTACCCAAACGGCGCCTCATACAAAGTGTCCAAAAATGTTCCATTATTACTGTAGAAAGTAACCAAGAATCACTTTTTCATGACTATGACCATCTGAAAATTGAAAAATTGGGGAAAACATAATATTATGGATTCTCTTATCACTGAACTAACATCAGATTCTATTTCTGATATTGGTATTTGCAGATGACTTGGAGATTAGGATCTATGAGTTTCAGAGTATTCTGAACCCGTTTCTGATGTTACTTCAGTGATATATTTTCGACAAATTTGCATTTTTCAGCTGATCATAACTATGATCAGCCAAAAAGTGATGCTTGTATACATTCTACAGTATCAATGGAATATTTCTGGGCTCTTTGTCTCAATAGAAGACATTTTCGAAATCATCCCGAGCATTATAGATGGATGAGAGTTGGTGATATTTCCAGCTACATATGACACCCTGTATATTTCAATGGTTCAGCATTGAGTTGTGGGGTTCTGGGACATTCCAAAATCAGGAATTGGGGTAAATTTTTCAATTAAAGATCTTTAATATAGTTTTTCCCAATTTTTCACTATTCAAGTTGAAAAATTTGAAAAAAAAAAAAATTAAAAAAATGTTTTTTCCGTTAACCAGCTGTCGTCCCCTTACGAACGGCAGTCCTCAAAAGTCGAAACTTGTGCGAGCCAAGGATTAACGAGGTATTACCTTTTTACGTGCGATTTCAAGCACTTTCTTGGGCCATCAGAAAAAATTCTTTAGTCGTTGTGGTTTCAACCATCGCCGACTGGCATCCAAAGTGATTAAACCATGTCGCTTTAACCACTCGGCTACCTGGCCCCGTGGTCATAGTTTGCCATGGAAAAGTAGTATTCGGTTTTTTCGCAGTATTAATTGAATATTTTTTTGTGAATTTTGTGAAAAGTGAAGAAATTTTGGAAATTAAGCAATTATTACTGATGAAAAAGAGTTGATCATATTGCCAGCACCATGTATAATCAATTGATTCAAGCATTGAGATCTGGGGGTTTGAGGGTATTCTGAAACAGAATTTGATGTTGATTTTGTGATGAAAAAATTTGTAATATGTTTTCCCCACTTTTTTACTTTTCAGTTGGTCATGCCGTGGAAAATGGATATACGAATGTTTCTTCAACTTGAAGGTATTCCTGAGTACTATGATTGAAAGACGAACATTTTCGAATCATTTTATTCTCAATGAAATATGAGGGCGTGACTGCTCAAAGTGGAACACACTGTATGAGCCACTCAATATACGATGGCCGAGAAATGAAGATCCTGCCTACCAGATTATATAGGCATCATTTGTTGTCATTGCATAATCGAAAATAAACCAAGGCTGACCTTATCGTCTCTCATCTCTGATCATTCCATTGCTATGATAGAAATAACGACTGACTAATAATATCTTGGCTCTCCACACGTGGATTTTCAAATCAGTGGTTTTAATGAAAAACGACTTTATTTATAATATAAATTCTGTTGGCCAACTTTCAATAGAATACCTGGTAGTTGTGTAATAAGGATGACTAAAGTTTTCAACAAAATTTTTCTATAATAGACTCTGACAACCCTTAGCATAATATATAAAATTGAACTTGCATCCCAAAATTAACGATAATTGTTCTTTTGCTATCGAATAATTAAGCAATAGATAGAAATTCAACAGCGGCGGTCATCCATTTTGACCTCTTCTTCAAGTCCAGATATAATGTACCTCTATCTCTCCATTTCTTAAAATATGTTCATCAATGCTTTTTACTTATATTCATTCATTGCCATATCATCTGTGCGTAGTATTTCTGTTGTGAGTGTTTCCATTCGTTAGATTTCTTTAATGCGCGTCTTTTGAAAATGATAATTATATTTTTCTTGTCGAAATGTTTTTAGTGGTAATGAAATTATTGAAATTCAACGAATAAGTGTCAGTGATTCTATAATAAATATAGAGAATAAACAAAAGGACGAAACAAAAATTGACATGACTGTATAAACAATTTGCCGGGGTGAAAAAAATTATAAATAATGTTTCTGAAAAACGCTGCTGAACCAGATTGATTGAATTTGTTGACAAATGCGAAGTAATAACTAATTGAAAGTATGGATCAAAAAGAACAGAAGAACAGAAGAACAAAAAAAACACGGTTTTGGATATAGAAATATTGTTAGCTCATTGGTGGAATCGGAAAAAAGAAAAGCAGTTTTTTTGGAGCTGGCTGAAGCCTTCCACATGATTGCCAATGCCAAACTATGCAACAATGAGAATCGTTGATTTTATTGAAAATATCAACAAGATATTCATAAATTCAGATGTGGAATCGCTATTTTCCATCATTCGAGATCGTTGAATCGTTGTTCAACACCACCACTAGAAAAATTTGAGAAGTAGTTTTTTTCAAAAACACAAAAGGTATGACTTGATGAAGTACCTACTCAGTGACCCACGCAACATTACTACTGGAGCTTTGGAGTACCGCATCGGACTTTTTTTTTTTTGATTTGACAACCGGGTGCAACCCTCAGAAGTCTTCGAGATACCTGTGCCAGCTAGGAAAGACAAGGTCCTTCCAAGTCAGTCCGAGTACGTCAGTCGCTCATCCAAGTGGTGGCCGAAGTCAGCGTTACTTGACTTCAGCGATCGACAGCAACTAACTCATCCGAGATAGTTGTCTGCTTGACTTCTGGAGAATAATGGGATTGATACTATACTCTGTGTACATAATAGAAATCGGTCACAGAAATAATCTGAATTGTTTATCTTTTCCCAGCACTTCTGCTGCTTACAGTGCTATATTATTCAAGAATGAAAATTATGGGAAAATCTACAAAGAAGCTGAAGTAGGTCTAACACTCAAGACTGGTTGAAACATAATCTATTAGTTTTAAAGAGAAACATTCTCAATTGAAAATTGAATCAATACATGACTCCTCTGGAAATGGAAAAACCCTACGATAAAATTGAAGTTACTTTTTTGTAATATCTAACAGAAAACAACTACTTCCCCTGCTAAAGCCACGCTGGACATTGAATTACATCTATCAGATCCAGTCCACTTAACATCGAAGCCGAAAATAAATAATTTCCCTGTTTTCGCAAAAAGGCAATTGAAACCATTCCGAACATAATGTTCCATCGAGCCTGAATTGCCGATATTTCGTTCTTCGATTCATTTTGTGAAAATAACGTTGTTTGTTCCCGATTGTTCCTGCTTCCTAGTTGTATTGCGATAAATACAATTTCCAAGTTCCTGGAAAAAAGGTATGAAAATAATATAACTATTATAAATTCCCATTTAAATTCCATAATAGATTGCCCGAACATTACAAAATGTACTTCTTCTTCCCTCAGAGCGTTTTAAGTAAACATTAAAAAACTTAGATGCTTTGAAAAATTTGAAATGCCCCACGGAGCATTGGGATTTAATTATTCTTAATATTGTCATGAAAACGTTAGATTACGGTACTAAAAAGGAGTAGCAGTCCAGCAGAGACTTGAAAATTAATCCTACCTTAAATGAATTTTTTGAAATCTTTGAGGACAGATGCAGTGCCTTAGAATCTTTAACTCCATCCTTTCATTCCGTATCGTCTGAGTTAAAATCAGAAAAGGTCTCAAGGACAAATTCAAAAACCGCGTTACATGTAAATAGTAGTTCTCATAGTTCTCCGACAACTTGTTGGTTCTGTAAAGTTACTGATCATGATATTTATAAATGTTATAAATTCTCCAATTTTAGTACTGATGAAAAATACAGTTTTCTTAGGTCCTTGTCTCTCTGTTTCAACTGTCTGGGTGGCAAACACCTACTGACGGAGTGTAAGTCTAAAGGTTGTGGCCTATGTGGTAGAAAACATCACACACTACTCCACAATCATTCTTCCCGAAGTTGTGTTCCAAAAACTTTCCTTAATTCAATTATTATAGTCCGAGATATAGCTCCATGCCTCGAATTAGTACGGGGGCAATTCCGAAATTAATTCAAAATACAAATTCCAGTCTAAATTGGCGATCTCCTCCTCGTAATACTCCAACTTCAAGTGCTGACAACGCGTCATACTTCCGAGCTCTTGAACCCAAAACTCAAGAAAATTCTCCAACACTTTCGATACCATCCGCACTCCTTGTGGGCAAAGAAGGTCATGAAATTCTACTGGCCACAGCGGTCGTAGATGTTCTTTCTGAAAACGGTTATCCCGTTGAGGCTAGGCTCATCCTAGACAATGGCAGTTAATGTTCCTTCGCTTCTGAGAAGTTCGTAAGACAATTAGATAACAAAACTTACGACAGTCAACTTCAATTTTCCGGCATAAAATGCACTCTTTCCGTTTCTAACAAAATGCTAGATATTGTTATCCATTCCAATACTCATGAGAACTTTAGACTCAAGGTGTCTTATGCAGTACTCCCGGTAATTACTTCCAGATTGCCAACAAAAATAGCTTGAACATCCCGCCGGAATTCAGGCTTTCGGATCCCGAGTTTCACATTCCATCCGATGTGGACGTCCTCCTGGGCGCCGACGCCCTCTACGACATTTTACTTCCACAAATCCACATGCTAGGTCCTGACGCGGCTCGGCTGGATTATTGAAGGACATTTGCTTCCTCAAAGTGTCCCGAAACGAAACAAGGTTTCGCTTCTTTGTCAAAATGCCTACGAGTCCACAGAATCATTAGACAAGGTTCTTTCGAAATTCTGGGAAGTCGAGGAGCTTCCAGAGTTTACGTCGTTATCAGCCGACGGAAAGCTTGCTGAACAAAGCTTTATTTGAACACATGTGCGTCTTGAAGATGGTACTTTCCAAGTAGATTTTCCGTTCAAATGTCCCACTCAGGAAATTCCCCTCGGTGATTCTTTCCATATCGCAAAAAAGCGATTTATCAATTTGGAGAAACGTTTGCAAGGTAATCAAGAATTATTTTCAGCTTACAAAAACTTCATTGATGAATACGTGTTACTAAAACATGCCACATGTATTCCTTTTAATCCCACCGACAAATCCGCTGAGAGTAAATATTTTCTTCCGCATCATTGCGTAATCAAGGATTCCAGTGAAACCACTAGGCTCAGAGTAGTTTTCGATGCCTTCAGTAAAACTTCTACTGGAAATTCCTTGAATGACCTCCCACTCAAGGGATATCAAGTACAGCCAGACTTGTATGACATCTTTTGCCGTTTCCGTCAACATTCCTATGTTCTGACCTGCGAAATTGAAAAAATGTACCGCATGGTTAAAATAAATCCGTCGCAACGACATCTCCAGAACATCTTGTGGAGAAACTCCCCACAGGAAGAGCTAAAATGCATTCAACTTTCCACAGTGACTTACGGAGTCGCTTCCTCCTCCTTCTTAGCAACTAGAGTTTTAAAGGAGCTTGCCTCCAATTCAAAGGATTTTCCTTTAGCCAAAAGGGCATTATTACAACAGACGTACGTGGACGATGTACTCCATGGTACAGATTCCCTTTCCGAGTTAGAAGACTCTTATCATCAACTCAATAGTTTATTAAATTCCACAGGCTTTCGACTACATAAGTGGTTATCCAATTCCTCACAATTCAGAGAAAACTATTGTAATTTACCTGATCCACACCATAACGAAATAAAATTGGAAGACAACCCCAATAAGGTGTTAGGTTTATCTTGGAATCCTTACTCTGACAATTTAGCCATTTCGTTACCGAAATCTCCATACCATGCGCAAAACGTTATTCATCACTGCTCAGATGTTTGACCCGATTGGCTTCCTGGGCCCATTCATAGTTCTCGCAAAAATTTTTCTGCAAAGGCTTTGGTTGGCAAACATTTCCTGGGACGAACCGCTTCCTGCTGAATTGTCCCAAGAATGGAACCTATTTATTGATTCAATCGAATAGCTAAGGTTTCTTAAAATTCCTAGATGTTTATTTTCCTCAAAGCCAATCGTAAAAATCCAAATTCACGGGTTCGCTGACAGCAGCGAGCGTGCTTACGGTTCCTGTATGTACTTCAGAACCACTTATTCCGACAATACCATCACGACTATCTTAGTTACTTCCAAATCCAGGGTAGCACCGCTTAAAACGGTTTCCCTTCCGCATCTTGAATTGTGTGCAATGGTATTGCTTATCAAACTAGTACAAAAAATCATCCGCATTTTTGACAAAAACTTAGTCTTCGAATCTGTAAATCTGTGGACTGATTCGCAGCAGAAAGGTCTGTTCTGGATTCAGTCACATCCATCCCGTTGGCACACTTTCGTGGCGAACCGAGTGTCCCAAATTCAAACTTCCCTGCTACAAGCTCAATGGAGACACGTCCGTTCTTCTAAAAATCCTGCGGACTTACTGTCTAGGGGCGTATTGGCTCCTGATCTCCTGAACTCAGAGCTGTGGTGGCACGGTCCGGACTTCCTCTCCGAAGTAAATTTGGGCTTGTTCAAATTCGTTTTGAAACCCCCTCCAAATGTTGTACCTGATCAAAGGAAAGTCAAGCTAGTGCTAGTAACAAGCAGTCAAGATAATAACGAATTTTGGAATAAATTATTCGAAATATTCTCTTTCCTCAACAAATTACTACATACAGTAGCATATGTTTCCCGATTTTTGTCCAATTCTAAAAACAAGGAAATCAAATTGTCCGGTCCTTTATCTATATCTGAAATAAATTCCGCCTTAGTGCTGGTCCTTCGCAATTTACAGTCCCAGTACTTCTCTAAAGAAATTTCCGAATTAAAATACTCGAAACCAATCTCTGACAAGGGCATACTATCTCTCAACCCATTTCTGAATGAGCAAGGTCTCATTTGCGTTGGAGGACGTTTGCGTCACGCAGACCTCCCTGAACCCCAAAAACACCCCATACTTATCCCTGCAAAAAACTCTGTTGTTTCCCTCCTATTCAAAAGAGAACATATTCGATTGGGCCACGCTGGTGCCCAAACTGTCCTTGCTAATGTTCCATTGCAATATTGGCCTTTGAATGGAATCAGGGAATGAATCAGGGAAGTAAAAAGGGTGATTCATGAATGCATGAATTGTTTCCGTTTCTGAGTCAACAAATCATGTCCGATTTACCTTCTGATCGAGCCACTCCTTCTAGGCCGTTTGAGAAAGTAGGAGTAGACTACGGTGGTAAGTTTTCCTGTTTCACTTCCCTTAGTTTCCTCTCCTCTGATTGACTCGTTGAAATCTGAGATTTCAACGGGGCGGGAATATGTTGAATTCACAGCTTCCAACAAGCTTTCTATCATTTTGTTCTAAAACATTCTTGGGCCGTCCCTGATCGCGCTCAGTCAATTCTTTGGTTGCCCCAACATTTCACGTCTGAAACCCACTAACTTTCTCCAGACAAATTCTAAGAAGTACCAATTTCCTCACCTCTCCTCCCGTCTTCGCCGCCTACCCTGCTATTGTATCTTCCCAAAGGAACGGTACAAGTCGAGATTTGTGTCGACATTATTTCTATTCCTATACTTCCACGACGCTCGAATTGATTTCGGCGTTTGCATTCAAAAGTAAACCAGGGGTGAATTTACGCAATTACTTATTTTAAGTGTACAGTGCATTGTGTCATTGAAGAGGGAATCTGTAAGTAATTTTAAAACCGATTTGCCAACGCCCACTTTATGTGGTAATGTCAATATTTCGTGTAGGTGGTCGCAATCCAGGAATAAACAATTATATTAAGTTAGCGAAATGATAAGCATCAATTAATTTACCCCAGCAACTACAAGGAATCCAGTCCACTTAACATCGAAGCCGAAAATAAATAATTCGGAAAAAGGCACTTGAAACCAGTCCGAACAGAATGTCGCACCATCGAGATTTTATATCTGAAAAATACCTGCGTTGTGAATTGTCGAATTTAGTTGAATAGGTACATAGTTTATAATAGTTGCTTTTGCTTTTCAGGTTTATATCACCAAAGTTGAAAATATTGGTGATGTCATACAAAGTTTGACTCTGATGTAGAAATGAGTATATATAGCTTTTGGGAGTTTTTCTATAAAACAAGCTGAACAACGAGAAGTTTGCCTTCATGGTAAGATGTTACCATTGACATAATTGCTACTTTTTTTGTAAAATCTATGAATTTGTTACCAAATCATTTTTAGTATTATTCATTTCAGTGTAACTTTTTGAAGACAGTATGTGGAAAAGATTCAGGCACTGCAGGGAGGATTTTAAACGAAATAAAAATGACTTGGCTGTCATAGTAACAATTGGACAAAAAGAAATAATGAAAATAACTTCAGTTATTCACTGACCAATATAATGAAACTTATTGGGTACGAATATTTTTTCATGTTTTTGTTAGCTTATGTCAGGTAGTGCCACTGTATACTCGCATATTTCTATTTAGCTGTGTGTTTGTTCAATCAACAATATGAAATTGAAATAATTTCTTAATTTGATTATTCTACCATTTTTTGTTGTGGAAATGAGTGATGTTTGTTCAATCAACAATATGAAATTGAAATAATTTCTTAATTTGATTATTGTTGTGGAAATGGGTGACTATTTTGATTTTTGATTTTAGTTTCAGTGAGGAGAACCCATTATCTGAAAATACCACTCAACAGCAGATGGAAGATACCACCAGATTATTTTTACGGAATGCATCAGATAGAGACGGAGGAAGGGATAGAAAGAAGAATCCAGAAAATGATTGAAATTATGACTTAGGATTTTTCCTTATTTCTGATCTGCAGGACTTTTAGTTAGGGGTATTTCCAGTTTTGTATTTTCACTCACACATAAATATATAAGTACTTATGTGAATTTAAATTCAAAATATTGGTTATTTTTTCGTTATGAATGCTAATTGCAGAAGATAAAAGTTTTTGTTCTGAAAATTTCAACTAAGTAATAAGTGGAAATGAACTCAGCAATATAATATTATAAAATGTAACTAAACATTTTTTCTGTCAATGTCAATGAATTTTTTTCATTGTGAAATTTTTGTCATATGGTAATTTTCAGATTTATTCTGAGATTCAATATTAATAAATAAAAATGAGTTGAATTTAAACCAACTTTTTCTTCTTCTTGTGACAATACACATTCAAATACAAATTACATTTTCCATTGGAAATGCAAAGTTTTTGGAAATTTTTTATTGGGTGTAGTTCGTTTAATTCTGATATTCATTCCTTCCAAATGCAAAATAGAACCATTTTATAGTACAACATAGGAGCGGTTCTCATTGTGAATTTAAAAAAAAAATTGATGTTTGTAAATAATGCTAAGTTTTATCCATATCTAATTACATAATATGCTGTATTATTTGAACATTGCTTTATGTTTTAATAAATATGCGTTATGTTGATTTCAGTTTTTTTTTTTTTAAAGAATACTGAGTTTGAGTACCTGGACTCTAGCTATGGAAACATGTAATAAACACGTGTTATTTTTAGACTCCTCCATAATGGATTTTAGTAAAAATAAACACATTCATGTCAGAAATTATGTACAGGGAGATACATTTTGGCATATTCAAATTTGATTCCATTTGAACATCATGAATTCGTCGAAGTATATAATTTTTCACTCGAATTTCTATTTCTCTTGAAAAATTATAATTATGGTGAGGTTTCTAAATTCAGCCTTTTCAAATTATACGCCTTAGAAGTGCAATTTGAATTACAGTCAAATGAAGAAATATTAATGTTTGAAGCATAGTTGGCCGGCATCAATCGTGTACTGAAATTTGTTGGCGTTGAAGCACTTCTGAGGTACTTTGAATTGCCGGTACTGGTCGACAAACGTAAGGATGCCTCCGAGAATTGGTTGCGCAGTAGACACAACCCTGGAGTGGGGCAGGAGCTCAATGGCTCTGCATTATTCAAGCGGTTAACGTCGTGAGTGTACAGTCAGTGGAATACAATTATTGTGGCGTTATTCTGATTGTGTGTTGAATTTGAAATCCTTGTGTTGTGGTTGTGTTGTGTATAGTTTTGAAATATTATTAGATAGGTTATAGTGTAGTTTGTTGTGTTTGAAAATGCCTTCAAAGAGTAAAGTGAGAAATAAGATTCTGAGTGGACAAAGTAGGGAAATTGTCAGTAATGTCATCAAATTTATGCAGGTAGAAGCAATGATAGGTGAAACCAGTATTCCTCTTGTGAAGGTTCAAGAACGAGTTGCTGCCGCAACAGGAGTTTGCGTTAGAAGCATTAAGGAAAATTAATTCAGAAATGAATAAAATTGAAAAAGGTGAAATGGAACAATTCTCAACTCCAAATAAAAAGAGAAACAAAAAATCAAAGGTTACCATGGACAATGCTGATTTGGCAGTGGTCAGAGGTCATGTGATATTGTTAGTCAACTTCTGTAAGTATGTTCCTCGTGTTCTTTATTATATTTATTTACCTATTTCTGATTTTGTGTAGCGATGCATTCTTTTTCTAGTCATACTTTATTTACACTAATGGCTTCGGGAAAATTATGCAATTTTCATAAACGGTCCAGTGATCACAGACAATTATATTATTCGAATTAGGAATTAATGAAAATTCAGATAAGAGAATACGTTCCTACATGTTGCAGAAAAATTTCTCTCCCGATTATACATTCCGATGATAACCAGCCGTAAACAGTAGTCGATCTTTGTCGCACATCTACTCACGCTTTCTATAGTTTGCGCATCTCAGAGGCATCCTTACGCTCGTCGACCTGTAGAATGTATAACGGGCGGCTAGCTGCCGCCTGGACACCGGGCTGCCAGATAGGCGTTATTTTCAAGTGCCTGACCAGCACTCGAAATGCCCAGGAACGATTACCATGAAAACGCCGGGCCAACCTTCAATGTTATCTGGGTTCGCATCTCCAATTAATGTAATTTCTAGTGGTGAAAGTTTTAGAATGATTTCCATATCAGCAGTTGGAGTGGTGTTCATAGTACTTCTGTTATAGAGGCAGGCGAGCCTCTGGATTTTGCAATGATTGTTATTCACCTTCCTGTGTTTCATTTTCAGCTATCACAAGAGTGAGCCATATATTATTCTGGGTCTTCTGATTGCATTGTATAGCCAGTGCATGACTTTGGGTTTTAGTGCCAAGTTTTTTCAAACGCTTTTCTGCAACTCCCAAATATTTGAAAGAATGTGTTTTTCTCATTCCTGGACACTTGTGGTTTTTTAGCAAACAATCAGTTTTATGAGTTTTCCGCACATTATTATTTTGTTGGCCTTCAGATAAAGAAGAAAAGTGAACAAGGGAGGGGCAATTAGTTCTAAGGGAAGGGCAATCAGCTAGAGTTGAAGTTCACGGGGCCATTGCCCGACGACTTCAGTGTAGAAAATTCCAGTATCAATGAACTCAGATCACGTTTGGATGCACATGAAATGCTATTAGATCGATTTGAATTGAAACAAAATGAAATAGAAACTTAGTTAAACTATTCTATACAAGATGATGGAAGAAAATTCTTCGAATATTCGTATTTCAAGGTCAGTGCCGCCGCTAAGACCTTAATAATGACAAATAAACATAATAAACAAATGCAAAATCAAAGCACTATGTGCTCATACCAATGTTATATTTGCATCTGTTGAATATAAGCGAAATGCGGATGTAATTAATAGCGGTTGAAGTTGAAATAGCACTCACCAAATCCTTCCAGAGACGAATTAATGAGTAGGTAACTTCTTCAACTCTTGTGCAGACTGTATTGCGGTTTATAAAGCGGCTGGCGACCGACTCGTTTTCTGAACGTCACACTGACATTCGGTTCCCATTTTTGACGCCGATCTGTCACTTTGTTTTTATGCGTAAACAGAATACGGCGATTTCACGATATCAGCATGCTCCATAAAATGTGCGTACTTCAACTCAAAATACGCGTGAAATAGATATAATTTTGACATTAGAATTAGCGCCTAAATAAGTTTCCTCTTTGCTGACGGGTAAAACACCTATATTATGCTTTTACTATCTAACTTATATTTAAATCAGTGGAGTAGACTGAACATTCTCCCCCCACTAAAAATTATATTATAATTTTTAATCAGAACTATGAGCATTTGGTAATGGGCACAATTTCACCAATGCTCTTTTGATAGTACATTGTTTGGTACGGACATCTGCAACACGTACTATACCATCCTTACCATAATAAAGTTTTTCTATTCGACCAAGAGGCCATTTCAGTGGTGAAGTTGCCTCATTCTTCACTAGGACCATTGTTCCTTCTGATACAGGACGTGAGGCATCAAGCCATTTGCCTCTCTGTTGAAGAGTATGCAAATACTCACTACTCCATCTTTTCCAATTGCCATCGATTAAGCTTATTGAGTTTTAAATGTGTTAAGTCAGGATCAGGAATTGAACTGAGTGGCTCAAGCGTCAGAAAATGTCCTGGCGTTAACACCGAAAAATCGTTTGGATCCGAACTAAGTGGATACAAAGGACGAGAATTCAATAATGATTCAATTTGCGTTAAAAGAGTATAGAACTCCTCATATGTCATAATTTGTTCACCCACAATGCGATACAAATGAGTCTTAACAGACTTCACTCCTGCCTCGGCTAGACCTGCAAAATGGGGTGATCCACCAGGATTGAATTTAAAGTTTATTGATTGACTTTCTGCTGCTTGTTTCACCATTTCTAAAATTTGTCGGTTTGCTCCGATAAAATTTGTTCCGCAATCTGATGTTATGGTAGAACAGCGCCCCCTACGAGCGATAAATCTTCGGAGCGCAGCAATGAAAGCTTCACTGGTTAAATCGGATGCTAATTCAAGGTGAATACACTTTGTTGCGAAACACACAAACAGACAGATATATCCCTTGTATGTTTTAGCACGTCGTAATTTACCCATAGTTATAGAAAAGGGGCCTGCGTAATCTAGACCAACACAAGAAAATGCTTTGAGTTGCGAAACTCTTAAACTTGGAAGATCAGCCATTGGAGGTTGATAAGATTTAGGGGACAAACGCCAACAGTTTTTGCAATTTGAAATTATTTTATTAATAGCTCGTTTGGGGGACATGATCCAAAACTGTTCATTTATTAAAAACAGTAGGGTTTGTCTACCTGGATGATAATATATTTTATGAAAATTGGAAATGATCAATTCAGTCAGTCGAGAATTTCTAGGTAATAGGGCAGGAAATTTCTTATTGTACGATAAGGAGGAATTTCGAATACGTCCACCCACTCGCAAAACATCACTTTCATCTAGGAAAGAATTGAGTTTTCTTAAAGGTTTTGATGCGTTTCTTCCATTTTTCAAGTTTTCAATATCGATAGGGAAGTGTGAAATCTGAGTGCATTTCACAGCTAAAATCATTGCATTCTGAAGCTCTGAGAGCGACAAGTTACCGCTTCTTCTGTTCTCAGGATTACGGCAGTTATACGAAAACCGAAGAATGAATGCCAAAATTCTTTTAATTTTCGACAAGGAAGAATATTTATTCAGAACGTCATGGATAATATTTTCTACCGGAAAAGTGGAAAGCGTTAAATTAATTTCTTCTGAGAGTGCGTTAGGTGATTAACCTTCTTCCGTTTTAAATGAAGTTGGCCAAAGCTCTTTCTTAAGTTGCAACCACGGAGGTCCCGAAAACCACATCACATCTCTGATTAATTCTGAAGGGAGTAAGCCACGTGATGCGCAATCAGCTGGATTGTCTTTGGACGATACGTGTCGCCATAGAGAAGGAGGAATTCTTTTTTGAATGAATGTTACGCGATTACTAACGAAAGTTTTGTGGTGAAGACTGAATCCAACTTAATGTTATTGAACTGTCTGTGTAAGCGTATGTTTGAAGGAACTTTATTTTATCTTTGAATGATTTCATAACAGTTGAAAGCAACTTTGCAAGAAGAACTGCAGCACATAGTTCAAGGCGGGCGACAGATATTGTTTTCATTGGTGCAACCTTAGATTTGCCACAAACGGAATAGGTTTGGAATGAATCTTCACTTTGCTGAACTCTGAAATATATCACGCAAGAGTAAGCCCTTTTCGAGGCATCACAAAATGCATGTACTTGACACTGTAAATCGTTCAGTAACATGTGGCGAGGAATTTGTAAAGTTGTTAATAAAGAAAATTCTGTTCTGAACTGAGTCCATTTGTTGATGATTTCCTTAGGTGGAACCTCATCCTACTGAATTCCGAGACTCCATAGGTGCTGCATAAGTAGTTTAGCGAATAAAGTGACTGGAGTTAAAAAACCCAATGGATCAAAAACGCGGGCGATATCAGATAATATTTGACGTTTTGTGCAGCTACTAACTGATAAATCAATATTATAAGTGAATATATCTGAACATGGCTCCCACTGTAAGCCCAAAATTTTAAGAACTGATGATACTTCTTTATCAAAAGAAATTAATTTGTTATAGAGGTGAGATTCTGGTAGATCAGCTAGAAATGCTTGATTATTGCTCGTCCATTTGCGTAGTTCGAAATTACCTCTTTTACAAATTTCAATTAATTGATCTCGAATTAATTTTGCATCGTCTAATGACGAGCACCCTGTACATATATCATCAATATATACACTGTTTTCTAAGACACTAGCTGCCAATGGAAAATATTCTCTCTCATCGTGAGCTAATTGAAGGATTGTTTTATTGGCTAAATATAGACTACTAGAAAGACCGAAAGTTACAGTTTTTAAGCGATAGTCTTTTACACTCTCACTACTGTAGAATCTCCATAATATTCGCTGATAGTCTTGGTGTTTAGGATGAACTAAAATTTGCAAGAACATCTTCTTTATATCTGCCGTAAAAACTATAGGGTAAATTCGAAAATCCAATAAAACCAAGAAAATATCTTTTTGTAATTTTTCACCCACTAACAGGGTTTCATTCAGTGAAATACCCTGTGTGGATTTTGCGGAAGCGTCGAAAACAACGCGCAGTTTAGTTGTTGTACTGTTTTTTAATACACAGTGGTGTGGAAGATAAAAGCAGTGTTCTGTGTCATAACAATTATTATCTACCTCTTCCATGTACCCACAGTCTAAATATTCTTGTAGAAAGTCAGAATATAATTTATGTAATTCCGGTGAACGCAAAAGGCGTCTTTCAATAGAATAAAAGCGGCGTAAAGCGAGCGGACGAGTATCGTTGATATTGAAAATTGGTTCTGAATTTTTGAATGGAAGATTGACAACATAACGACCAGTTTCATTTCTAGAATGTGTACTGGAATATATTTCATCACACAAAGCATCTTCAGGCGATATTGCCTTTATTTTTGGGATTTCTTCGAGTTCCCAGAATCGTTTTAGAAAATTGTCTATAGCGAAAGTGTCAGTTTGAACAGTACTGAAAAATGCGGAACTATTCGAAAATGCTTCTGGTTTATTGAACGCTACCTTCCCCATAAGTATATATCTGAAAATTGTGTTTATGGCTACAGGTTCATCATCATTTCCTACAATACGCCCCTGTTCTAAGATATGGGGAAAAACTTCAGCGCCAAGAAGCATATCAATAGATGTTGATTTGTGGAAATTTTCATCGGCTAGTTTGAGATTTCTGATGTGTGACCAATTTGAAACATCAAGGGATGAACTTGGCATGTTAGCGCATAACTTAGGAAGAATAATGGCATCAACTGTTAGTTCTGGATTATTCTTGCCAACAGGTTTTAATGTGCAGGTTACTCCGCCACTAGAAGTTATTTCATTCATTGACCCCAAACCATGGATAGACATGGAAAAATTGAAGCGAGTTAAACCTAGTTTATGGTAACACTTTTGTGAAATATAACTGGTCTGCGAACCACTGTCAAGTAAAACTCTAACCTTTTGATAGTTATTGCGTGCATCTAATACTTCAATAATGGCCGTTGATAATAAAACATTGCTGGAAGATGATACGATACCGACAAAGGTATTTTGATCTTGAGCAGTGGAAGGACCCTGTAAACTTTCTTGGGGTTTTGAGGTTATAGTGTGAAGTGAGTCATTATTGGACGTCCAAACTTTATTAACATGTATAGTCGAATGATGCAAACCTCCACAAAAACGGCAAGTTGACGTCGATTGACAATTTTTTGTTGAATGCTGAGAACTCAAGCAATTATAACATAATTGTATTTGCTTGACAAAATCTTTCTTGAGGCTGTTTATTGAAGTATTCGGAACATCGGTATATTGAATGATTCCGTTTACAAAACATACAAGATGGATTTGGACTCGAAATCTTATTTGAATTGGTATTTGACAAATATGATGAA
This sequence comes from Chrysolina oricalcia, assembly GCA_944452925.2. Classification (NCBI taxonomy): domain Eukaryota; kingdom Metazoa; phylum Arthropoda; class Insecta; order Coleoptera; family Chrysomelidae; genus Chrysolina; species Chrysolina oricalcia. The sequence goes on along the minus strand of OX101823.2, from coordinate 29,261,166 downwards.
GTTTGTTTGGGTTTTGTTATCGAAGCATTTTGAAAATATTTATTTTTTCCTGAAAGTAATGTATTTTGCGGCATCGAAAATTCAACTGCATCCAATGCGTTGCATCGATCTAGTACGAATTTTTTTAAAGATTCAAATGTTGGTATAGCATCATTAGCGATAGGGTTTTCTAATTCGAATCGAGTAACGGTTTCTTGATCGAGATGCTTCGAAAATAAGTAATATAAGAGAAAATCCCACTCTGTTACCGGAAATTTCATACTTTGCAAGGCAGCTAAGTTTTCCGTAAAGGTATCTAAAAGTAATCGAAGTGATCGCGTATTTTTTGAATTAGTGACAATCGGTGCATGATCGATTTCTTGTAGATGTGCAAAAGCGATTAATCTTTTATTGTCGTAGCGCTGTAACAGCGCATCGTAAGCGATGTCATAGTTGGCACTAGACATGGGAGTTGTTTGAACCAACGTGAGTGGTGGTCCACGTAGGGATGAAATAAGGTAATTGAATTTTTCAATATTTGTTAGGTTTGCGTTATCATGAATAAGGCTCTGAAACATATCCAAAAACGGTTTGAAAGATTTTATATCTCCCGAAAATTTAGGGATTTCAATTTTGGGTAATTTTACGTTACTACCAGAATAATTTGCTGATGAACTGGCCACAGTTGGCTCAGATTTGATATCGAATAGCGTGTAATTGATTGCTTCGATATATGAACAATCGTATTCAAAGTTTTTGCGAACAATTTCATCATTGGTTAAATCCTCATCAGTAACTGAAGCTAAATATACTAAACTGACATAATTTTTTTTGAAATCATCGCAACACTGTTGAAGGCCTTGATAGCGCATTTTGAATATTATACGTTCTGATTCTTCAGTTTTTGCTCTGTCAGCAAGTTCTTTGATTTCTTTTATTTGACTAACGCTTATTTGACGAAGAGCCCTATACTGTTTTAACTTATTTGCGTTTGACATTATGAATAAACAATGAGCAGATCAAGAAATTTTTAGATTTGATCGAATCAGTTGGACACTGTCTGAAGGCTTGATAGGCTTCAGCAAAAACACCTTCAATATACTTTATCGAATGACCTTATTCAAATTTTTCATGAAAAGATTTATTATTTCATAGAAAATTGAACGTATGGTATATCAAATAATGATTTCTCGTGAAAAAATCACCACTTGAGGAAACTTATTTAGTTTGGTTGAAAAAACGCGACTGGAATAATCCGGCTCGAAGGACCAAATGTTGAATATAAGCGAAATGCGGATGTAATTAATAGCGGTTGAAGTTGAAATAGCACTCACCAAATCCTTCCAGAGACGAATTAATGAGTAGGTAACTTCTTCAACTCTTGTGCAGACTGTATTGCGGTTTATAAAGCGGCTGGCGACCGACTCGTTTTCTGAACGTCACACTGACATTCGGTTCCCATTTTTGACGCCGATCTGTCACTTTGTTTTTATGCGTAAACAGAATACGGCGATTTCACGATATCAGCATGCTCCATAAAATGTGCGTACTTCAACTCAAAATACGCGTGAAATAGATATAATTTTGACATTAGAATTAGCGCCTAAATAAGTTTCCTCTTTGCTGACGGGTAAAACACCTATATTATGCTTTTACTATCTAACTTATATTTAAATCAGTGGAGTAGACTGAACAGCATCTGTTCCGTATTATTTCAAAGACAACCCAAAAAACAAATTTATCTACAAGTTCAATACAAAACTATATGAGTTTTTGTATAAATTTAATGCATGTAGTGAAGGTACATTTAGTTTTGAGGATATTGATAAGGGACAACTAAGAAAGTTCAACAGTTACAAGGCGGTTTCCAGTATAGTTAATTCCATTTCATACAACAAACATTTGCACAAAACTTTAACATTTATTCCAACCTGTGATATATCCGTGCCTGCTGCAGTCCAGGAATTACATTCTCCCCTGCCTGTAGCTATCGTAGAAGATAGTATCCGAACATTATTCTCGGAAATACATGATGTGGATCAAAAAATGGAAGCACAGAATCCCAATCATAAAAGTATTTTTTTATATCCAAGACTCTTCCAATTAGCACCAGGCCTCTGATACCAGTCAATGATCCACTAACTTATCAAAAATTGGGCTCGACTGAAGTGAGCAATATCAATGTTCGCGGGTTATTGAATAATTTGAATTCAATTGAACTATTTTTGTGGAACAATGACATAGACATTGTGTGCTTATCTGAACATTGTTTAACTAATGAATGTTTAAGGGATGTTTATTTCTAAGTGTATTTATTATATGGCATCATTTTTTTGAAAAGAGAAGCATATAAGAGGTGGGTCTTGTATTCCTGTTAGGAGATGTATTAACTTCAATGAAATTGTACCAATAAGAAAATTATCTAGCGAATGTCAAGTTGAAATATGTGCAATTTGCTACAAAGTGCACATTTTTAAAGTTGTTATAATAACTGCTTATAGAAGTCCCAATAGCAATGTTAATATTTTTTTTTGATTGTCTATTACAGTCACTGAAGATTGCTGAGGCAAAGTCTCCCAATATTATCTTATGTGGTGACTTTAATATTGACTACCTATCGAAAGATACAAAACTATATTGCTCATGGATCTATTCAACTCATTCAAATTAAATGTCAATATAGGAAATCCAACAAGAATTTTTACCAATGCAAACGGTCACACGAATCGCACCTAATATTGCTGATCATCTATCTCATATAGGGACTCTCAAGGATCCAGAATGTGAAATTCAAAAGAGAAAATCAGGCAAACAACCACTCGTTGAAATGTTGAAACGGCAAGTACATGATAGCAATATGCATGAACTCAGAACTAGACTTAATAATATACGTTGCTATCCACTTTTGTACGATATGTGCAGAAATCAAGGTTTCTCTTTTTTTCTTAACTCGCTTCTCTGGTGTTTCGATGTGTCATGCCCAAAGAAGACTGTAGTAGTTAAAAAATATAGCAATGCCTGGATTTCAAATGACATAATCATAGAGGGCAAATATTTGAGAGAATTATTTCAACTATGCACAACCTCCCAGGTAATTGATCCACATTCTATAAAAATTTATAAAAGTAGGTTGAAGGAGCACAAGTCAGTGATTAAGAAAACTAAAACGACTACTTCTCAAAAAATATTGAAAATGCTCAGAATAAAACCAAGGAGACATGGAAAATAATTAACTCTGGGGAAACAAAATTCGTCACATACTGAAATCATCTCTTTGAAGCATAATTCGAAAACTGTGGATGGCGTACAGGAGGTAGCTAAGTTATTTGCTGACCATTTTTCCAAGGCTACAGAAAAAAGGTGATAAAAATGAGATTGACAATTTTAGACAAATTTCTTTGATTTGTTCCTTGTATTTGAGAAAGTAGTAGCTAACAGGTTGGTGGATTATTTGGAAGCGAACAAACTCTTATGTAATAATCAACATGGCTTCAGGAAAAGCCATTCTGTCGAAACAGCAACCAACCATTGTCTCAATTCCATTTATACGGAAATTGACGCTAATAACCTTGTTATCAGTCTGTTTTTTGATCCATCGAAGGCTTTCGATACGGTATCTTCGGATTTCTTAACCCATAAGACAGCTGCACTTGGTTTTCCAGAAAATATTTCAACTTGGTTGAGATCATATATAAAAAACCGTTGTATGACGGTCAAATATGATACTGTAACGTCGAGTGAACAAAATGTTAAAATGGGTGTTCCACAAGGTTCGGTTTTAGGTCCATTATTATTTGTGCTATTTGCTAATGACTTGCCTGAATACATAAAAGACTGCCACTTAACTATGTTTGCTGATGATACCATGATCACAGTTACAAGTTCTAATATAGACAATTTACTTGTTAAGGTTACCAAAATCATTGATACATTTGCATCTTGGTGTTACCGTAACAGACTCATTCTGAACTCTAAGAAGTCTGTTTCTATGAAATGTTTCAATAGGAAAGATAATATACCAAATGAAATAGTCTTCAGTCAGTCATCAATAGTATTTGCAATAAACTCAATTCAGCATTCTTTGCAATAAAACAAATTAAATCCTGTGTAACAAAAGAAAGTTTATTAATCATTTATTTTGCCATGGCATTTTCACATATATCACTCAACATAATGGCATGGGGGTGAGGTACAGATTTAAACAGAGTTTTTGTGGGCCAAAAGCGTATTTTAACACTCATCTTCGACATGGATTATCGAGATACTTGCAAACCGGTTTTTATAAGAGAAAAACTGCTATCTGTTCCATATATTTATATTTTTAAATGTGTTAAATTTGCTAGAACCAATCTTGAGTCCTTCGAAACAATTGCATCAACACTACTTATAGTACAAGATTCGGAGGACAGCTGCGGATGCCAAGTCACAAAACTTCTAAATACAAAAACTCCCCTTCTTACAATGCTTTGTCTCTCTACAACAAATTGCCAAGTGAGATAATAAATTCTCCAAGTGACAACATTTTTTGTAATAAAGTTAAATGTTTATTGATTGACAGGTGCTACTATACTCTGCAAGAGTATCTGAATGACACTATCTAATTATTTATTAAATTTTGTGTACTTATTTCATAATTCTGTATGTAAAACTGTGACTGGTGTTTTTTACCGCTACGTTGTATTTATATTGTTATTTTAAACTTTTTTTATATATATTTGTAATATACATGACCTACCATATGTACCCTATATTGTACCAAAGTGGTTAATAAAAAATATTATTATTATTATTACTAATATTGTTCCGAGCCAAAGTGGTTAACGATCTTGTTTCAAATATACAGGGTCATGTCAAGTTGCCACAATTAAGCTTACTTGATTTTCATTGCCAATACAATCAATGGATGGCATTCAGAGATACTTTCAATTCATAAATAAACAATAATAACTCAATTGCAGATATTCCAAAGTTTCATTTCTTGCAATCCTGTTTAAAAGAGGAAGCAGCCCAAGTTATACCGTCTATAGAAATCACCACTGCGAATTATTCAGTAGCGTGAAAAATGTTGAAAGAACGCTTTGAAAATAAAAAATTCATTATCCACACTCATGTTGAAGCCACATTCGATTTATATACAGTAAGAAATGAATCATTACCATTTGCGGAAATTGTTAGATAATTTCAATAAAAATTTACGATCACAAACGACCTTGAGGGAACCAGCAGATAATTGGAACACCCTGTTGATATACATCCTTTCATCCAGGCTCGACCCTCAAGCAAAAGAGAATGGGAACAGCTTGCAGGAAAAGACTACAAAAATCCCAAAATAACTGAACTAACCGATTTTCTATCAAAACGCTGTCAGTTATTGAGAAAAAGCAAAAAATACCAAACAAACCTCACATCAAGAAGAGAAAACGCATTATCATGTCGTTACCCGAAAAATAACATGTTCCTTTTGTAGTCAAAATGATTACAATCAACAATGTGAAACACTCAAAAAAATGCCCCTAACTGACAGATATACTGCTGTAAAATCAAATAAGTTATGTTTGAAGTGTCTTAGACCCAATCATTTTCAGCAACAATGTAATTCACCATGCTGCCGATGCTGTAATAAAAAGCATCATTCCCTCCTGCATAATTCTGAGCACGCTCCTGACGAGCCTGGTTCACAACCTCGCGAGCGCGAAGTGAAGGTGCAGGCGAAAACGGATTTCACAGAAATTACCAATCGTCTTTCGTAAATAGTGAGAATCCCAAGCAAACAATATCACTGCCACTTTTTAAATCGCATTCTTCCCAAGTTTTACTCGCAACCGCTATAATTAAAATATCAGATGCCAAAGGGAAATTTATTTCATTTCATATCGAGCCATGATAGATAGTGGTTCCCATTCGAATTTTATGACTTCACACTTGGCGAATAAACTCAATTTGAAAACGTTCAGAATACATATACCCCTAGCAGGAATAAATAATTCTCTCAATAATACTTCTAATACGAAACAAAGGAAACTTTTTCAATAATTGAAAAAATAACAGATAATATGCCGCAAATGTCTTTTGATTTATCGAACATACAATTACCCAAAAATATTATATTAGCCGATAATACATTTAATGCATCCAGTCGTATTGATTTATTACTGGGCGCAAATGTATTTTTTCTACGACAGTGCGTAAACTGATCTTTTACGCAATGCTGACTGCGTAAAGTTATACTTTTTCGCACAAGTGCGTAAAAAAATCACCTGTGCGTAAAATCATCAACTGTGCGTAAAGTAATTTTTTACACACTGTTCATACATTTATGCATTTTAGAAAAATACAGTATTTGCGTCAAATATAACTCGGAAGCCTTTTTTTGACAATACGACGACAATTCATATCATTAAGCATTCAAAGATATAATTGCTACAATTTAGCAATATAATAACTGTCGAAGAAAAAACTTTGTATGAAACACTTTCGTAAAGGGCTTTTTTGTACTCGCGTGTTTGTTGAACTCGGATGCGCCTCATTCATCAAACTTCACGCTCATACAAAAAAATCCTACTATACGAACTTGTATCATAAATATCTATTTTTATGTCTTGTTGGTCAGATAAAAATTAAACCTCAAAATCCTATATTTCAAAAAACAAAATTAGGATGGATTGTCACTGGACATTTGAATATTGAAAATTATCGTAACATTCCTGTCTCCTTTAATCTTTTTATAAGGAATAGTGAATTATAAGTAACAAAATTTTTGGAAACTTGAAGAAATTGAATGTAAAAAACATTATACTGAGGAAGAAATGGACACTGAAACGTGACACTGAAACGTTTTGCCTCCATAGAAAAACGATTTGCTCGAGATTCAGAATTTAAACGGCAATATGTCAATTTTAATAAAAGACATCCTATACTGCTTCCAGCGAAACATGCTTTCACAAAAAAAATTAATGAGTACGAATATATTCGAACTTTACATTCTGGGCCTTTGCGCATATTGGCGGCCATAAGATGCAAATATTGGCCAATAAACGGAAAAAGTGCGGTCAGGGCTGTCATTAAAAAATGTATGGTTTCTTTTAAGGCCAAACCCCCAATTTTAAACCCATTAATGGGAAATATACCAGAAGCTAGGGTTAGTACCAAAGCGTCCTTTCTCCATTGTCGGTGTAGATTATGCTGGACCTATTCTCATTAAAAACAGTTTTTTGAGATCAAGAAAATCTGTAAAATCATATATCTGTATATTTGTTTGTTTTACCACGAAGGCAATCCATATTGAATTGGCCAGCAGTTTATCAACTGAGAGTTTCTTGAAATTTTTGAAAAGATTCGTTTCACGTAGAGGTTTGTGAACAAATAATTACAGCGAATATTTCCATCGTATGTTAAAAATCCCATATGAAGCGGGACATTTTCGATCAATTACAGCGAAAAATTCCCGGCGGGACATTTTCAGGCTGAAAATTACCCGTTAGGTATCAAAATTACCCGCTCGGTCCGTGTATCTATAGTAACGATTGTTAAAATGTACATTTGTCATCTTGACAGGCACATACATTTTTGTTTTAACTCCGGAAATATTCTACCAAATTACACTCGTGCATCAAAATAAACCTGATTATTTTCCATTCAAGCATGTTGTCAGTAAAAAAACTGCATTCGGTTTTTTTCATATTTTACTAAAAGTGCCCTCCTCCTTCGGAGTCGGGCTCTTTCGACCAACAATGAAAATAAACTCCTGCAGTTTTTAGACAACATGCTTTCATGGAAAATTATCGGTAATTTTGAAGCACTTGTGTAATTACTCCCGATAATGGTACTAACTTTGTCGGTGCTGATACCGAGCTTAAGAATATTATTAGCAAAATTGAGAAATCTGCTCACACTGGTGAAATGAGAGATTTTTCTTTTGCAAAATGCTATCTCGTGGCATTTTATACCACCACTTGCGCCCCATCAGGGTGGTTCTTTGGTCATTCTCCGAGAAGAAAATTTGCCTCCGTTGCAATGTCGTTTGGGCCGCATTGTTGCTGTCCATCCAGGAAAGGACAATATTGTTAGAGTGGTCAGTGTTTTAACCAAAAATAACACTGTGAAACGTAGTGTAGCAAAGTTGAGTGCTTTGCCTATTGACTAAATATTTTTACCTGAGACTTGATAGTGTTAATATTTGTTGGCCTATTGCCTATTATGTTTCTGTTGAAAGCCCAAGCTTTCAAGGCAAGCTGTATGTAAAATATTCACCTTTCTTGTTACGAGGCTTGTTTGGTAAGTCCGTGACTTTTTAAATTTCCCGCGCAGTAACTTTAAATGCAACACTGCTGCTGTCAACCACCATCTTTCAATAGACTACTGTCAAATTTTGAGCAAGCTGCGACATTTGGTTTGTGTTTGACAGCAATTAGAAGCAGACAACCTCGTGAATTTTAACAAAAATGGAAAAAAGTGAATTTCGTGTGTTGATTAAGCATTATTTTTTGCGTAAAAAAACCATAACTAAAACCAAGGAAAGACTTGATAAATACTATGGGAACTCTGCACCATCAATTTCAATGGTTAAGAAGTGGTTTACTGAGTTCCGTTGTGGTCGTACCAGCACAAGTGACGCCGTACGTTCAGGTCGCCCAAAAGAGGTCATCACGCCAGAAATCGTCGATAAAATCCATGGAATGATATTGGACGATCGGAGAATAAAAGTACGTGAGGTAGCTGAGGCTGTAGGCATCTCAACTGAGCGAGTACATCACATTTTACATGAATATTTGGACATGAAGAAGCTATCCGCGAGATGGGTGCCGCGATTGCTCACACTCGACCACAAGCGCAACCGTGTGACCACTTCAAAGGAGTGTTTGGCAAAGTTCAATTGCAATCCGGGCGAGTTTTTACGCCGTTATATAACCGTAGACGAAACATGGATCCATCACAATACCCCAGAGACCAAGGAACAATCAAAACAGTGGGTGTCAACTGGTGAACGTGCACCAAAGAAGGCTAAGGTGCGTCTGTCAGCCAACAAGGTTATGGCCACAGTTTTTTGGGATGCACGCGGTGTCATTCATATAGATTACTTAGAGAAGGGTAGAACGATCAACGGCGAATATTATTCAGAGCTTTTAGACAGATTCGATATTGATTTGAGGCAAAAACGACCACATTTAGCGAAAAAAAAAGTGCTGCTTCATCAAGACAATGCACGAGTGCACACGTGTGTAGTCACTATGGCAAAAATTCATAAATTGGGCTACGAACTACTACCCCATCCAGCATATTCTCCAGATTTAGCCCCTTGCGACTATTTTCTTTTCCCAAACCTGAAGAAATGGCTGGGTGGTAAGAGATTTGGGTCGATTGAAGAGGTTATAACCGAAACAAACGCCTATTTTGAGGGCCTTGAGAAAACCTATTATTTGGAAGGAATAAAAAAACTGGAAAAACGCTGGACTAAATGTATTGATCTAAAAGGATTTTATGTTGAAAAATAAAACGCTTATTTGCCAATTTTTTTTTTCTTTATTCAAATAGTCACGGAGTTACCAAACAGCCCTCGTATCATAATGTTACGCCCATGACCGGCTGTTAACTCTTTGCGGCACGCCATTTCATCATTATTTCTAAACAGTTGCACACGAAACTTTATTGCAAAAATTTTAGGATTTTTCTTATTATTTTGTTTGATATCAGTGCCCACTGTGTTTTGAGTGATAAAGTTTCCGAAAAATTAATTTCCAAAATGGCGAAATCGGGTGGTTCTTATTTCGAACCACTATGCAAAACTAATCAGAATAAGTTCAGAAATATCAAGAAAAGTTTTTATTTTATTTGGAAATAAAAATCAAAACGCAATACATGACATGACAGGCTTATGTCAAAAAATATCATAGTGTCACCACAGAAGAAATATTCCATAATTTCCATCCTTGCTAAGTGAGATTGCTTCTGAAGAGTCTGTTTTCCAATTCTTCCGACCTCCCTGATAATCTTGGAAGAGTGAAATGGATTTTCGTCGACAAAAATTTATTGGAGGCCTAGCGAAAGAGATGCAATTTCCCTGTATACTTGAATGCACGATATTTCAATGTGAGTGAAACCTATGTATAACATTCTCACTTATCTCATTCTATGAATCTCCAATGGAAAATAATTGAAATAAACTACCATCTGAATGAAAATGTGAATTTTCAATTTCAGATTTTTCTTTCAAGATAGGGTCTTTTCACAATATCTATTAGATGTAGTTCACTGTCCAGCGTGACATTAACCGGGGAAGTAGTTGTTTTCTGTTAGATTTAACAAAAATAACTTCATTTCATCTTAGGGTTATTTCCATTTCCATCCATTTTCATCAAGAAAAGTATATTCAAAAAAATCATAATTATAATACAAACTGAATGATTCATATGAGATAAAAATTATTATATTATTTGTGGTAGTATGAAGTCTAGATACCGTGCCATCATTTCTGTAAAAATTTTGATAATGTCAGGAGTTTCTCTTTACTTCACAGTGGTCTTAATATGTTACCACTCAAAATAATAACATTTTCCCCTAAATTGTGATTTGTCCTTGAAAGAACATCATTGAACAATACTTATAGATATGAATGAATCATAATTTAGAACAATAAATTGTATATTTCATTGCCTCCATTCTTTAGCGCACTTTTGTGATTCCCAATACCGCTTGATAACAAATCAACTTCTCACTCTAAGCCTGAAGCAATAAACTGACCCGCTCAACGTGAGAATAGGTGGGAGTACGTGGTTCAGTATATCAGCGAGTGTGCAACTTGCAAGAGGGAATATCAGTGGTGGTCTATTTTTGTGAACACTATGCATCATTTATTTAAATTTTAGTGGTCCAAATCATGTACCTGTATGCTGCAAAGAGTTAAACGGTCAAAGCTTGTCCCACCCTTTGGGAGCTCATGCAATTCCTAGAAGAATTGTTTCTTCAGATATGTTTCGACAGTGTAACTGTTACGTTTGAAACGAAGTACATTAAAGTTTTCGCATTTATTCGCATTATTATTCATTCAAACTCCAGGAAACGAGTTACCGCAACTCGTCGATCAACTAACGCGGACAATTCGGTCCCATCATTACACAAGGTGTATTAGTTGAAAATTATTGTGCATGGTAGTTTTCGAAAATGAATGGGCATTAGTCGGGAATTAGCTGTATTACTCAAGTAATACATGGGAATTACAAGAATTATTTCGTTAAAAGGACCAATAAAAAAAATCTTCAACCCATACAATCGGAAAAAAATTGAAAATTCGGATTACTATTGCTTTCATTTCGTGGGTAATACGGGAATCAGTGACATTTGTTCGTGGTATCACTCGGGAATTAATTGGGTATTAGAGGAATTTGTGTACACAATTTCCTCAGCGGTTTCCCCCTCGAAATACACATTCGTCGGTATATTTATTTTTATTTAGATATAATATAAATCAATTCGAGAGAAATATGAGTCATAATATGTTTTTTTTTTATTTTATATGGTGTTTGTTTTGTTCATTTTGTTAATTTCGCGTTGTTATTGGGGCGCGTTGCAGATTTACCATGTATCCAATATCATTTTGTCAAAAAAATTTCATTAGCAGAGGATTTTCGATGTTATACGTTGTTAAATGGACACAGTAGAACTCTGTCAGGACGCCATCGTTATATTTCTGACATGTACAATAGTCGCCCTGTTATTCGTGACCTAAAACTGCACAATTAGACTGATTTGAGTCCGTTTTGGCTGTTGTTATTAATAGAAAATATTCTAACCCTACTTCATTCCAAACAGATGCCAAATAATTTTTTTTAATACCATACATATTCATAACAGCCCTATGATTTTGTTTTAAAATGGCCCTCAGGAGAATCCTACGAATAAGGCAAGAATGTTTCATGTTTGCATTTAAAAATATCTATGAGAACCACCATAGAAGTGGGCCCTCGTAGATTCGTATCAGCTTTATGGAGATTTTATGGATGTTGTTGCAGCAAAACTGTTATTTGGGTTGTTTGATCCAGTAGATGGCGCTACAATATCACTTCGAATGAGTGAGAAATCGTAAATTGAACCCAGATATGCTCAAGTACATATTTTGCACAATATGTATATAGAACCTCCATATTCTGAGGTGATGATTTATACAGTATGTCAATATGAAAACGTACCACCCCGAATATTTCAGCCCCCGCAGAAAATCTAAAAATATGCAAAAACACATTAAATTTATTTTTATGGGGGACATTTTGTAGGATAGTTTTCATTCAAATTACGTCAACCCTGAAGCGGGGGTGGAAACACCCCTAAAATCTTAAATAGAAAGGGGTGTCATTTTGAAGACCGTTCAATTACCTATTCAAAAATACTACATACTTGATATTTCTATCCAGTACTTTTGGAGAAATCAGGTGGAAACTCTAAAAAGGTTTAGGTAACAGTGTTTTGCAATCAAACATAAACAAAATAACAAAAAGACCTTTTTTTTTATCAAATGTTTAAAATGTTGTCCATTATTTTGTAAACATTAATACAGACTGCTCCCAAACTCTTCTCTAACTTTCCGAAAAACTTCTACCTGAATTTCTCCACACGCAGCTTTTATCCTTCTCTTCAAAACTTCTAAATCTCGAAGTATTACCAGCCGCATCTAGTTGATTTTCCAAAGTTGATGTTATAAGCGGGTCTATTTCTTCAAGCAGATTCGAATAGAGCTCACCGGCTAGAGTTTCCTGAATGAATAAAGGTCCAATAATAGCATTTCCCAGAATACCAGCCCAAACGTTCAATTTCTCTGGATACTGTGTGTGACCTTTCCGAAAAAGACGCTGATTTTCATTGCTCCAGTTGCTGGAGAATCTTCATTTTGTATGGGTGTAATTTATGTAATTTTTAAGTGCTTTAATTACTGTTTCGTGAGACATTCCTATTTCGTGTATTACGAAGTGAAGTGGTCGGTTCTGCAGCGAATGAGCCTAAAACTTCTATTTGTGCAGCTTCATCCAAAATGCGTCGACTTCTTCTTTTTTTATTAGCAACGGAACCAGTTTCATTATACTTAGCCACCAATTCCAAGACATTTATGATTTAAATTATTATTCGGATATCGTTCATTGAACATTGCTACCTTTATTCTAGCGCATCTTCGACTTTCCCCATAAGTGATAATAATTTCAGTTCTTTGTTGAAGTGTGAACACCATTTAACAAAACAAATTTTTGAAACTGAGGACTGAAATGTCATATTTTGTTGTTGTTATGTCAATGTGAAAAACGTCATTTCAAAACATCAACGTGAAAAGTTAATTACTTTTTGTACAACTTGCAGAAACGACCACTTCACTTGTGGCACCTGAAGTAGGAATGTCTTACACAACAGAATAAATTCAACCCCTATAAATTGTAGGTTCTACGGCAGCTTTTCAACAATGATTTCAACAGGAACAGGAACAATGGCGGATCTGATGAATGCCAACCAGAATATTTTGCACAATAATTACTGACGAGTAAACATTTTTTCAAATGGGCATCTACAAACAAAATTGCCGATACTGGAGTGATGAAAATCCGTACCTTCTTCGGGAAGGTGATATACAGTATCCAGAGTAATTCAAATTCTTGAAAATACTATTATTGGACCTTTATCCATTCAGGAAAATCTATCTGGTGAGCTCTATTTGAATCTACTTGAAAAAATAGACCCGTTTTTAACATATTCTTTGGAAAATCAAAAACATGTGGATGGTAATATAATTTTGCAAGAAAATCATAATTACTTCCAACAAGATGGTGGATCTCCATCTTGTTGAACAGTTGCTCAATGATGAATTTCTTGGTAAATGGATTGGTCGAAGAGAATCAATTCAAGAATAAACTTACCTCGATGAAACTGTCATCGGTTCTATTTTTTCATTTTTTCTCTAACGACTTTTTTTGTACAAATGATTTAACGCATTAGTGTAAATTTGGGAACTTCAGTGACTTTTGAATAAGATATTAAACAAAAAAAAATTATATGACGATTGGAAATCAAGGATATTCCGAGTTCTTATGAAACTACTTAGTATGTACAAAAAAAATTATTCAAAAACGTGAAGTAGCTTCACTCAAAGAAAAAATAATGACCTCAAATAAAACTGAACATTGTCTCTAAGCTGCGAATGAGTGCCCTTCGCTCACAAGAGATTGACTACATTTATGTCACAACTTTGGATCCGCTCAAAATGGGTTTGACTTGACTGGATCCGATACACCTAATCGATATATACAGTGTTCGGATTGGATTGAATCACTCAAGTCAATTCCATAAAATATAGGATTGGACCCAACCGATCGCCTTGAAGAGAAGTGAAATTACGAGATAAACGAGTTTGCAATTGACGAATGACAGGTAAAAGTAGCCAAATTCAGATTAGTGTTTATATTGACAATTGTCTTTCCCAAAATGGAGAGCAAAATAATAATTAACAAAAGAAACGTATGGTCCAAAGAAGAGAGCAGATCCACAGAACAACGATTCGTGATTTAATTCGAAGAACACATGAAATTTAAGGTTACAAAATTCGAAATTTTGCTGTGAAGTTAGCTTTTTTCAATCGGATTGAAGAATAGGATTCTTCGATCCACTTAAATATTGCGATATAAACTGAAGGGTGGTTTCACTCGACTCAATGCTATTGAATTTGAAGCTGATAGAGATCGTCCAGATAAACGTAGTCATTGATGAAATCACATAGTGTGAGTCTTGGTAGCCAGTGCTCAAATAGTTCACTATCGTCACTGCCAATCTTCATAAATAATGACTTCAAACTTGACCAGGGCAGGGTATGGTAAAAATTCGAATGTTTCCTCTAACACGCTATGATTACTGTTGTTGGCAACCACAATCACCCGACTTAGAGCCTCTAGATTTCTTCCGATAGGTGCATCTAAAATCGGTTGTAAGCAAACTATAACCTCGAGATTTGGAAGATTTGAAGAGAGAGAAGAATAGAAGCTGTGAATAGAGAAATTCATGTTAGAAATTTTTCATAGCGTTAAAGAAGAGTACTTTATTACTGTTCACAAAGTAATGGTCGAAATTTCGAAAATTTTATGAAATAAAATTATTTTTGTTACTTTATTTAGTTTGATTGCAATTACGTGTTACCTAAACATTTTTAGAGTTTACACCTGCTATCTCCAAAGGTACCCGAAAGAAATATCAAGTATGTTTTATTTTTGAAAAGGAAATTGAAAGGTCTTGAAAATGAGGTATCACTCGACCCCCTTTCTATTTAAGATTTTAGAGGTTGTTTCCACCCCCGCTTCAGGGTTGACGTAATTTGAATGAAAACTATCCTACAAAATGTCCCTCATAAAAATAAATTAGACGTGTTTTTGCATATTTTTAGATTTTCTGCGGGGGCTGAAATATTCGGGGTGGTACGTTTTCAAATTGACACACTGTATATAATATTTGGGACTTCAATCAGACACTCGCTTGGCAGGTTTTTGAGCAAAACTGCATCAATACCGCCATGGCTTGGTGCATTGCGCGTCGTAAATCTTCTCGTTATAACCCTGGCGAACAAATCGGGCCCTCAGAAGGTTCTGAAGACCATAACAATCACAGCATCGATAAAACTGTTTTGCTGTGACGACATCCATAAAACCTCCTTAAAGCTGCCATAAATCTACGAGGGCCCACTCATATGAAGTTTCTCAGGGCTATTTTGAAATGCAAGAATAAAACCTGCTCGCCTTATTCGCAGGATTCTTAATAACCTCCTAAGGATCATTATAAAACCAAATCATGGGGCTGTTATAAACCTGTTTGTCATTAAAAAAATCTATTTGGCATCAAAATATCTTTTTTTGAATGAAATTGGTTTAGAAAATATTCCATAAATTAACTACAGCCAAAACGGACTTAAATATATGATATATGAATAATATATAGGTATTCAACAACGTGAAATGTCGAATATCATCTGCGAATGAATTTTTTTTGACAAAATGACATCAGTTAGGTGGTAAATCTGCAACGCGCCCCAATAACAACGCGAAATTAAGAAAATAAACAAAATACCACATAAAATTAAAAAATTATTTTGACTCAAATGTTTCCCGCAATGATTTGTACTATGTCTAAATACAAATGAAAATCAATAATTGTGTATTTCCTTTCCGTCATACACACCAAATTGCAAGAAACATGAATTGAAATTAGGCTCTCTTTAGTTGTTCCCTCTGGTTGTAATAAAATATGATATTTAGCTGCACATATTGCCGTCATAAAGTCGTTTCTCCTCAAAATAAACCATTTTAAAATCATTTTATCCTAAAAAAGTACGTTTGGTATTCGTGATCGACGAGGCCAGTATACTCAGTGTCTATACTCTCGTGATAAGTATCTGGTGTCTAAGTATTGTGAATTACTATTTATTTTTTCCAGTTATCTTTACCCAATGTGATTTATTTATTACCGGTTAGGGGGAGCTACTAGCATTTTAGTAGAAATAGTTTTATGCTTTGATTTTATAGCGGTTCTCGAGAGTACATCTCGAAACCATAATAAAACCTCATCGTTAGTTTTATTACAGAACCATTGCATGGACTTGAGGAGTGCTATAAAACCATCACAAAACTAAGTTTCTATGTGGAGTATTTAAATACCAAAAAGATTTATCGTGTATGTGTAAAAGCCATTGTAAAACCACCATAAAAACAAATATACTTAAATGCTGAATGGTTTTATCTTATAGCCTTCAGGAGTGTTTTGAAACTGATTCATAAATCTGTTTGCTCTGGTAGCGTATTAGGAATAATATATGACCTGCATAAATCAAATTGTGCATTACCTAACCTTCATAAAACTTTCATAAAACTAGGATAAATCCAAATAACATTTAAATTGTTACTTGGGCAGTCACCTTCGAAAGCAATGTGCACGACTCGAGCACTCCCTCTGCTCTCCACTGACGTCAGGCTTCTTCTGATGCATACTGTAGAGTACCTCCAAATAGCTGAGTTTTCTAGGAATCCGTCATTAGGGTAGGTATGAATGACAAGGTAGCTTATGCAAACCGAATTGAAAGTACGTAAATTATTAGCCAATTCAACCTGACTAATCTCACGTAGACAGAATAACCATAACAATTGTAACTATATAAAGACTATTCAAGTCCCGCAAGTCCCACAAGTCCCGTAAGCCAGTATTTGTTTTTCGATTTTTCATACAGCTATATGTCGTGTACGGAATGCTGTATTTCAAAACTTTCAACTTCTGAAATTCTACAAAAATTTCCAAATTCATGTAATGTCGAGAACGATACGGAAAATGGGTGCACTCTATCAATGATATGGAAATCAATGAAATCGACCCAGCAATGGTGTACTGTTCTTAAAGAGTTTACGTTGAACCATTTGAAGCTAAATACCGTTTATCGATGTAAAGTAGACTTCTTACGATAGCTGTGCCTACAATATATTTGCAAGGTATGAAAAACGTGTTCAATCAATTTTTAAAACGTGATATCAATAAAACAATTCAGGTTAAATAAAGCCAGCCAGATCGCTGGCCATTCAAATTATCATCATTAACATCAGATCTGACTTCTCAATCCTCGAAAGAAATGAACTACTGAACCATATTTTCCTAGCATGAACTCCGAAATGCGTAAAAGACAAAATGAGTTAGTCACTGTACATCCAAATCGCAAAGAACAATTTAGTATGGTTAAGTATTACGGTATGAATATTTCATTACCACAATTATTTTGAACCTTCAACGATCCGGTTACGTAACAAGTATGCTCACCTACTGTTTCATTTTCCGATAAAATCAATCTATCTCAACTTCATCAGAAATGCCATCAAGATTAGTTTCGGAGCCTGATTCCTTAAATGATATGTACTGATTTGGATATTTCATTACCTTATTTTTCATATTTACAAATAGTTGTTCATTCATTCATTCATTGGTTGAGTAATTAGGATTATTCTCTTTCAGAAAAAGCTGTTGGTTGTCTAATGTAACCACTTCAGCTCCTGAAGCATTTAGGAGTATGTAAGCAGACAATTACACCAAGTGAAAAATAGTTCACTTCAGTGAAAGTATTGCACAAGTATGTACTAAGGAAAAGATAACATGAAGCTGAACGATACAAGGATAAATACGAATTGGAGCATAATATGGAAAATCTAAAATCCTTGGCAGCAACTCATACGATATCAATTTCGAAAATCAAACAAGTGCAGGAAGCTAAGGCGTTTTAGCCTTATGCACTTTTGTCAAAAATATTTATTTTGCCCTAAATATTGTTTTAAACAGTAAACCATCATCACCGCTCTGGATACTTGATATTCTATCACTTTTTAATCTGCTGTTTGAACTGGCATCGATTGCTGTGATGATTAAGATATTCTGTTTACCATAGTGAACTCTATTACATGCTAATTATGTTCCCATTCCCATTCCCACCTTGAAAAATATTTTGTTTTCAAATGATCAGTTTTTTCACTGTAGATACATATATATGACACGGAAAGTCTGGTATGTCATAGAGAAATATTGAACAATATCGACCATACTTCAAAGATACATGGAAAATATGAAAAAGATGGAAATTACAATCGAAATCTATGGTTGCTGATGCCACTTATGCTCCGGTGGTTTCACTTTGGAACTGTTTCATATAAATATTCTATCTATCTTGCTACTGAAATCAACGCTATGGTTTTCCGTTGATTCTAATGGTAAGATAGAAAGAATATTTATATGCAACAGTTTCAAAGGGGAAAATGATTGACCAGTTGCGTTTACATTTCCCGCTTTTTTGTTTACTTTCAATTCCAAGCTATAGAGGTAGCTGAAAATCGTTGCCAGCTGACAGCATTGGTTTCATAATTTGACAGATATTATTGTTTGCGACCTTTACGTGTGGTCACAATGTACTAGAAAAGCTTCTCCGATCTTTATCATTTCCGTGGAGCGTCCTATGGAGTAGATGGTCTGTGTTGTTAGTATGCAAAGCTGATGAGGCCTAAATTGGTGATGGAGACATTCTCGCAGTACACCCATCAGTGAAATTCTATTGAACGTACTATTTATAATATTTTGTATATAACGTTAGATAATTCGGTAAATAAAATTCGAAATTCAATCCAATGTCGATATCCTTTCTTAAAAACCAGATTTCGGAATTCATCATATCATTAGCTTTATTTGGGAATGGAAGGTATTCAAATAAGGAAATAAAACTGATAAAAAACCATCAACACGAAAACAACACGTGTTCTAGACAATCTAGACTACAAGCCCATATGACAATTTGGGGGGGTCATTTGACCCAGGATGAAACATATTCAGAACGATGCTGCTATATGAAAAATTACTTTAGGAACTATGCCGTCAATTCTTGGTGGTGCAAATGACTGTAATAATAATAATAATAATAATCATTTTTCATTCGAAGATATGCTTTTCGACAAAATATTCTTGTACGGCATTCCTCACGTTGGTAGATTATGAAATAATAATCTAGAACCCACTCCCGTACAAAAATAATGGGACCGGAAGCCAGAAATAAATTTCAATTTCCGAAAATAAAAAAAAAATCCTGGATTCCGGTCCCATTATTTTTGTACAGCAGTAGGTTCTAGGAGATTATTATCTCATAATCTACCAACGTGAGGAATGCCGTACAAGAATATTTTGTCGGAAGAGCACATCTTCAGATGAAAAATTATTATTATCATTATTACAGTAATTTGCACCACCAAGTATTGTCGGCATAGTGCCTAAGGTTATTTTTTCATATAGCAGCATCGTTCTGAATATGTTTCATCCTGGGTCAAATGACCTCCCCAAATTGTTATATGGGCTTGTAGTATATCCTTGTGTCTGCAAGAACATTTCCGAAATATCATTACAATCTAAGTGACAGTTTGTTGATTTCTTCACATTTGGTTGTCCCCATTCACAAATAGATCAACGTCTTGTATTTTCAGTGATAAAGAACAACAACTACAGTGAAGAGAAAAACACATCAACTACGATACTTGAATCGTTATTTCGTCAAAATGCCTGATGGGGTGATCTCAAACTTTAAATATAAAATTGCCAGCTTTAAAATTTTGATGCTTCCCGTAATAGATTAGAATAATTGAGTTAAGAGTCGGTAAAATGAATAAAGTTTTGTGAACTGTTTCATACGTCCCTAATCATTTCGTGATCATGTGGACCAAAAATAAATGCCGCGAACAAATACATAACAAATGAACTGCCAGGAAAATTCTAATGAATCATTATACATGTCTGGTACATGATTGGGACAACTGTTGCCTAAATGACTAATAGCTGTGTGATTTGATTGAAATCTGTTTTATTTTTATACGTTTTTTTATAGTGGTCAGAAAAGCGAGAATGGAATGATTGATTGTAAGTGATGATACAGTATCGCGTAGGAGACCGAAGTATTTCGTACAGCGATATACAGGGCAATTCAGATTCGATTTGCAATATGGAGAACGGTAAGATATGAAAAAATTCGACAAAATCGAAGTACCCTTTCTCTTCAAATATTTCCACCACGTGGAAAATATCTGGCAAAAATCTAACAGAAAACAACTACTTTCCTGGTCACGCCAGATATTGAAATACATCTGACAGCTATTTGTGCAACGTTCTTCCAAGAAGACTCGTTATCGTGAACAAACGAAAGATGATCCTTCCTTCGGATGGGGCTGACTACTTGCTGACATGAGAGGCAATTAGCCAGGAAAGTATTTATTTGTTAGATTTTTGCCTCATATTTTCCACGTGGTGGAAATATTTGGAGAGAAAGGTTACTTCGGCTTTGTCGATTTTATTCAGATTATTCATTTGTACTCTCCGGAAAACCTTCGAACTTGTTCGAATTTTCGGTGGGAGTACTATTATTGATTATTGAGTTGCGGAAGATACACATATCATAAAACTAGGAATTTTCTCTATAAATGAAATTACCGCACTGATCTGAACAATATGAATATTTTGGAATATAACACAGGAAAGATTGTAGAAGTTTTCAATTGCAACTCTTCCTCATTCTCTATAAAATGATTTTAGCAATTGTCAGCTACAACGTTGAGTCTCATATCTGCCATCACCAACTAGAATTTCTTTCATACGTACTCTAATTTCAATTTGTCTTATCAATGCTTTGACACTTGAATTCATTGGCATATGACAACAATTATCTATGTAGGTCACCAGTTCAACTGGAATCTTTGATAATTTGTAAGGCAGTTAGGCCAGATACTACCTACAAGGCAATACTATGAACGTCAAGTTATTCTTTTTTGCCGTGGGAAACTGAAACACCAGTGAATAAAAATATCGACAACAAACTTTGTACACAAAAAACTTGGACATAGTTGATTTGAATATTTATTCAGATCTGAGAAACATTTGGAATAATTGACCAAAATAGTTTTCTAAGTATTACGTTGATTTATGATAACTAAAAACAAGAACTACCTCAAGCGAGTCCCTGTTTTTTCCTCAAACGATGTAGTTTATGGATTATGAACAACATAATTTTACAAGAAAATACTTCAATAAATAGAAAACGTCTGAGAAAACATAAGATATTGATAAAAAAAAATTATGAGATCAAATAAAAACATCACTCTTAGAGAGAATTCAAAGAGGCAGCAACAAGCGCAGTAAGCACAGTTCTATTTAGCTCACTAGATTATTATTGTGGATATATACAATGTTTGCAAACATGCATAAAACTGATTTCAAAACAAAGCAATTTACGACTCGTATTGACCATAAGGATGTATCTTGTTAACCAAAAATTTATTCTTGAAAATATTTAGAAAATATCCCTAAAAATTATGATCTGCCTGATAGTATTTTATAAACTTCTGAGTGAGGTTTTCATTTTGTCAAATCAGTATCTCCAGATTTTTTCATGTTGATCTGAATTCAGAAGCAGAGGACTAACTTCATGAAACAGTTGAAATTTTAGATACCTCCGAATGAATATCGAACACTTTTCGTATTTCATCGGCAGGTGTTCATAATTGCTAAACGCTGCCAAAAATTATGTTATTACAGTAAGCAAAAGTAAATTAATTTCGATTTTTCTGTTGTTGAAAGAATGAAGGTAAAAATAATACACCAAGTGAATATAATCGACTATCAAAATTCCTTGGATTTTTCATGAAAATTCAGAATCCCAAACCTCTATATTGTGTAGAACGCAGATAATGAAGGTAGGAATTTCACGTGGAATGGATATTTTTAAATACCACCAACGCACAAAACATTTTTTCGAATTTATAATGCTTGTTTTCATAGGTCCACACCGGTTGCAAAATACTTAAAAATAACATTGTTTCTAGGCTGAAATGTTTCAGCGAATACAGCTTATGGATTGGATCGTTTCCACGAATTTTATTTATCGCATCTGATATACATACACTGTGTAAAATTTTAAAGTCGCTAGTTGAAATCTCTCAGAAATGAAAAATTATATCAAGAAATACCCAGGTTTGGAGGACAGGTCAGGGATACCAAAATAACGAACCTCGTTACCCTCTCCTACTAAACCCCATCAACCCCAACTTCAAATGTTTTAGAGGGAATGATACATAATTGAATAGATATAAAATTGTTTGGCATTTGTGCCGGATTATGGGGGTGTTGAAAATACCTAAAAAGAACCAATCAACAAACTGTGGAACGCTAAAATAATTTTTCTCTGTTTCTTCGACCTATAGGAAAGAAACCAGTGGACCCCATAGTCTGCAAAAAACAACAATAAATAGAAGAAACTCACAAAACGGGGATTATTTTACATTTCATTCATTTATCCGGAGAGTAACAATAAAAACATAATGCGAATCAAAATTAATTTATGCTGATTAGAAAACTTGAGGTGAAGAGTTATTGATCATTGGAAAAAGATTTTTGAAATCTCTAATACTGGAGTTTTGTTTCGGTTTCACAACTTTTTCCATTGAATGTCGTTACTTGAATTTTGTTGGAGTTTTATTGGTTCGCGACGATATTCATTTTATTTATCAAATCTTCGAAATTAATAATCCATATGCGAACCAGGATAATTGAGTCATTTCATAAGTAAAATTATGGATTTACTTTACATTGTATATTATTTCCTGAGATTCAAAAACTAAGTTTTGATCATTTATTATTTCAAATAATATAAACCAACCGAATGTAATTTACGGCGAAAGAGGAAGCTGAGTTTATGAATCCATTTTCAGAAATGAAATATAATAGCTCAACTGACTTGTAGTATCATTCAAAATAATTTTCTATTCAAAAATAGAAACACAAAAAATCATGAAACTATCTAATTGTTTCAGGAGAACTGCAACCGTTTTCAACGAAAGTAATCCAGAGAAACATTTTAGCTTCGACGACAAATTTGAGTTGGTGTTAGAGAATTCTCCAAGATCTTCAGATTTTGTTGACAGATTTTTTCCGAAGGGTCATCTGAAATCTGCAGTTCATGAAACTCAACCAGATTCAATTGGAGAACTTAAGCACCGCATCAGTCGAGAATGCTAAAATATCTCCGGGGAAGCTTTGGCAAAGTGAACACAAATTTGAAAACTGGCTCATCGTTTCTAGATTAACGACAATAATTTTAAGCATTTCGTTTGAATAGGAAAAACTCGTTTTTGAAATACTCTAGGATATACTTACTGTCAGATTTGCTTAGTGATGCTGGAAACATGATTCTACATATAGTTTTGTACAGAAAAAAAACAAAAAGGATATTTCCACTCGACTGATCAGGTGATGTATTCTGAAATTACCTGATGGTGATAGAACGAGATGGAACGGTTTATCTCATCAACTGACTTTGATTTTTTTCCATCACACTCCCAAAACTGGACACCACTGAAAAACATTGTTGAGGGACTTGCCAAAGATGTTCCACACATATGGGGTAGCCATCTGAAGTTTTGAAGTATGACTTGATGGGGCAGAGGGCGTGAGAGTATCGAGGTTCGGTCATGCTATTTTAAACGTGTTCGGAAGTTCATGATATCTTTTTTCGTTTCCGGTAAATTGAGTCTGGCAACTTTTGAATAACCTAGACGGAATGCTGATACTGGGCAGGTATGAAAACTTACAATCTGACTTTAAAAATCACCTTCATTGTTGAAGTACATTAAGAGATTAATCATTTACAATAAAGGTGGGTTACAAGCAGATCTATGGAAAAGTGAAATTTCAAAATAAAATGGATAAATACATTGGTAGAATTTATAACCCACCATTTTATGGTGAAAAAGAATTCAAGCTGTGGTGAACCTAAAGTTACCTATAGTATCGGCAACAAGTGCGGGGTCCACAACTGTTATGGGTGATGGTTGATCCTCCAAAACAACTCATTTAAATCAAAAAATCAAATTTTATGTAACTTGGCATGAATCTGGAAAGAAAAGAATTGAATGATATCTATCATACCAGACGTCAAGATTCAAGGTGGCAGAAAAATGGCTGTTCCATGAAACAAAAGAATTTTTCATCGTCCACTATCAATAAGACAGAAGTATCTTATTGCAACGCAGAAATGTGTGATGATACTTGGTGCAGAAATTGGTGATCAGATCAGTAACGACTTGAAAAGTTTTAGGCTATCAAAATTAGTCTGTTCATTGATCCATAGTAACAGACTCCTTTTGATAGCTTGGAACTTTCAACTAAATATCATCCCACATTTCTGCGTTGTACTCATACATCTCTGTTGTTGATGATGTATGATGATGGTTCTTTTCTTTCATAGAGCAACCATTTGTCTGCCACCTTAGGAGCGTTCAATTTCATATTTCTGGTCGCACATTTTTCTCTGACAGCAAGGTTTAATCTCGTCTGCGTTCGTTTATGACCGAGGGAGCCAGCAGAGGTTGGTAAGCAGGGAACGGATTTGATTTGTTGTCAGTTGTCACTTCCTGACTGTTTCAACTGTAGTATTTTTTTCCAGGCACCTGCATGGTCACATAATCAAGTGAATTTTATTAATTTTTATGTTTCTAAGGAGGACCGAACATCGAACTTTTTGCGGATACACCTATGTAATTATAATGTAGATATTGACGGCCGACTTTTTTATAATGGGTTTGAAGTATCACTTAGTTTCAGTAGCTGTTAGACAGTTACAAGCTTCCAACTGAAACTCAAGTGGAAGTCACATTCATATGTACTTTTTACTCTAAGGATACTTTAAGTTGATTATGAAATTGGTCCTAGTTAACTTAAGGTCTATTTTACTTATAAAATGGTAGTTTGGAGTTCTAGAAAGTTGCCTGATAGTTATAAACAAATGAAATAAATAATTTTGATATTGACAAAGTATTCTTCCATCCAAGTATTCCACAAAGTGTAATTATAAGGCATCTTAAACAAAACTGCCACTTTCCAGGCTAATATCAGGATGGATATCGAACTGATATATATTTGTATAATGACTAGGTAGGTGAATAAACTTTCAGCCTATCTTCACCAAAAACTGATATAGATTATTATTTTTGATGGAGTTAAACTGAAAATTTGTTCACCTACCTAGTTAAATCTCACCTCCACTGTACGTAATGGATCGTCTCCGACGGGTTTGTATAATGTTTCTCAAGGGACACACTTTTGCGAATAATATCTATTAAATGGATCGAGAGATTCTAAAGAAAAACATTTTGTTATGTTCAAAGAGTGTAGTGAGGAACAAACAAAAACAAGAAAAGTATGACTTGTTGTAATAGTTGGAAGCTGTAGAATGGTGGTAGAACAGGTATATTTATTGAGGTAAAAACTCGTTCATCATAAATTCATGTTGAAAATTATATTTAAAAAATTTAACAAAATACTCGAGTGAAAGTCGATTTGAACAATACAACATTTTTTTCCAATTACTGCCATGGATTTTTGGGAATTTCAATCTTCCAGTCTGAAAACGAATTCAAGGTGTGTCGATCTGATAGTTGCCAAATCTAATGAAAAATAGAGTGTTCAGCAATTTTGATAACGGATGAAGATACAGTCTCCGAAACGTCATCGATTATTGAAAAAGATAAGTATCATTTTAGAATTGATTTGAACTTTATTTTCTCAGATAGACAAATTTTAGAATACGATACTGACGAAATTAAATAATTTCTCTCAACATGGTTGTTCACCAGAGCACACTCACTTCAAGTTTCAATCGAGAATCTGAAAGAGACCGTATGTTTAATAACTGAAAAGCGCGATGAGTTGTAAAATGTACCAGTAGTAGAATACTCAGTGCACTGGATAAATAACAGATCTGAACTCTCGAACAAAAATAAATAAACAGTATTAATCACTGCCCTACTTCCAAAAATATGATTTGAAACAAGCTACAACTCGGTATCGAGTATCAAAAAAGCATAACCATATGCAAAATAAAACTCACTCACCAGGATTTTTCGTCGCCGCTTTTTCACAAGATCGCTGAGATAACTGACAAATTATGCGTTGCGGTGCTTGAAGTAGCGTCGTGGGCGTCGAACTAGAGCGTCATGTGGTAAATTTAAGCCAAAACTTTGACAGACCATTCATGCCCTCTGAGAATACTTTAAATTCTGTGACTTGTTACGAATTTGAATTCAGGTGCAATAATAGTCCGATGATTGGATGGTGGAAAGCGTTCCCAGTAAACAAAAGGTTATACGAATGTGAGTATCATACAGGGTGGGCTAATAATCATACTCTACGGAATCTAGCACCATAAATGATGAACACAGAAGAAAATCGCATGATGAACGTCGTTCATTATCAAAAATACTACGTTAGGAAAATAGTTTTCAGTACTCAGGGTCAAAACCAATTATGAAAAATTATATAGCATGCTCTCCCCACAAAAAGAAGTAGAAAACTAAGTAAAATTTGAAAACTTGCACCAGAAATAATACCTGTACGCGTACGTGTACGCGTACTGGATGTAATCCGGTGGTCAATCACAATCAGAGTTGCTTCGTTTCTCGGCATTCATCAAACGTAGGAATGAAGCTGGTGATTCAATATGAAGTTTTTGTAATGCGATCACAATGCGCCTTTCGACTACAAATAACTTCAGAGCCTTACGTATCATTGCCTTTTTAACGTAAATACGCCGAAATCTTGTTTCAGTAAACACTGTAATAAACGGAAAATTACAGACAGTCGTAATGTGTTTAGAACCACGATCAATAACATTTGTGGAACATCGGGAGATAGTAATCATAATAAAAAAGGTCTTTATTTCACAAATCTTACCTTGTTAGAAATAATAATAATAATAATCGATCTCACATCAGAAGACCCAGAAGAAAGGCGAAGATCACTTGATAACGACTGTAGATTTTAACAGTTGAAACGTCGATTAAAAATTGCAGTGAATTGAATTTTTCTTTGTTCTTTTTTAGACAATGGAAGTCCAGAATAACCTTACTCAAAGTGAAACATTGTCAACCACTTTCAAACAAACGTGGTTCACATCTATTGAACTTGTGAACATTTTGAAACAAAGAGGGCTAACATGTATTGGCACTATCAGAAAAAATATGAAGGAATTTCCATCTCAATTTCTACCCAATAGGAGAAGGTTGGTTGGATCTTCATTGTATGGTTTCACCAAAGGCATAACACTAGTTTCATACGTACCAAAAAAAATAAGGCTGTTATCTTAGTGTCATCTTCCCATCACCATAAAAGTGAAGATCCTGAGTCAGGAAAGCCTGATATAATTCTCGATTACTATTCAACAAAAGGCGGCGTAGACGCAATTGATGAAAAAATGTTCGAAATTTTCCTGCAGTCGTAGGAGCCGTCAATGGCCACTCACTATATTTTATAGACTCTTCGATATAAGCACTGTCAATTCGTTTATTTTATATAACCGTTATCCTGAAAATTCTGAGAAAGAAAGATCTGATTTCAGAAACTTGCTTTACAATTAGTGGCACCTCATTTACAGAGGAGATCAAAAAATCCGAAGGTGAGCCGAAAATTGCGACTTAGTATTTTCGAGATCCTAGGTGAAAAAAGTGGTGAAAAAAGTGGTGAAAAAAGTGATGAAAAAAGTGGTGAAAAAAGTGGTGAAAAAAGTGGTGAAAAAAGTGGTGAAAAAAGTGGTGAAAAAAGTGGTGAAAAAAGTGGTGAAAAAAGTGGTGAAAAAAGTGGTGAAATCCACCTGAAACTAGAGTAGAAACGTTGGGAGAAAAGAAAAAATTGTTCTCTTTGTTCTTATCGGAAGAAGAGACGAACCGCATATGTTTGTTACGATTGACAGAATCCGATTTGCCTAGAGTGTGCGAAAAAAATGTATCCAGATTGTGCGTCAACTTCATAATATCAAGGCATTGTCAATTTTTTATTTTTTTTTTTGTTTTTGACTCAGTTTTTTGCTGTGTTTCAGTTCATCTCTTAATGTATCCAGAATAGTAATAAACTCATCGATAATTTTATTATTTCGATTTTTTTCACCAGTTCGATAGATCATGTCAAAATGCTGAAAATTTGAAACTCCTCTACGAAATATTGATCTTCACTTAAATTTATATTTTTATTCGTTTTCTGAACTACATATTTAGTTCGCCAAATATATGAAGAAAATATTTGAATAGTTCTCAAACAAAAAGCTGCGAAAATTAAAAAAATATGTACATTTATATATGGCCGTCTGTGAGACGTATGGTTAGTGACAACGTGACAATTTTGGTACTTTAGTAGTTAAGGGTTAAGCCTTATGCGGGAGCAACATAAAAGAAAACTGATATCGGACTTGGTAGAACTTTTTTCCTCTAACAAACTGTTGTATCTTTTGAAAATCACAGGCTTCTTTGCTACAGGAACGATTCGAGAAAACAGAACAAGTAATTGTCCTTTTGGCAAGTGAAGTGCTTTCGAAACAATGAAGGGGCACTTCATCATTCACAATTCGATGTATCCACTGAAATTTCATTGGTAAAATGGAACGGTAATTCAGTACTCATTATAATATAGAACCTCCTACTTCTGCCAAAAGATATGATAGAAAAGCGAGAGAAGAAGTGTCAATTCCACAACCAGCCGTAATTCCAGCATATAATAAATACATGGTAGCGGTAGATTTGCATGATAATGGCGTGGCCATTTATAGAATTTATTTTATTTTATAGAAAAATGGTGGTGGCCTCTATTTATGAATACAATCGACAATACTGTCGCGACTAGGGCTCTATAGGGAAGCTATAGGCCCTCCGCTTGGGACGTAGGTCAGCAAGACCCAGGGGTAACCTGATTCTTACTCAGGGTACCCTCTAACCCTCTAATAAATCAAATAAGTCACAAAAACACTTCAAAAAATTAACCTGGTGCACACAAGACCTTATCAACTAGGTACACAATAAAGGGACAACGGGCAAAGGGCAATATAATACACAAAAACAACAAAAGATAATTTGTTCCAAATATAAAAGGCTCTTTCTTACCAAATGAAGACACTCAACGAACTTGGGTACATCTCTCAGAGGAAGGGGTTTGTACGAAGGGCTTTCGGAGATCGATCTATCTTCCCAATAATTACCAATGACTCTACTACGCTGGATCTCTCGGGGACTCGCAATACTCGCCACTGAGAGCTCATCTTTTCGGTTCTCGTGTATTTATTCAACTTTTGTAAATGTTTTTGTTTTTATTACGTGAAAAATTATTCAATGTCGAGCCACTGACATGCCGAATAATATCATCAATAGACTGCTAGTTTATACTTTCGTAGGTGACCCCGGTGTTATGTTTTGTTTATCAAATTATAAACTTCAATAACTAATTTGTTTACCAATTCATAAAATGTGAATTTTGGCAAAATAGATATGATCTGATAATATTTTAAATTAATTAGCGCCTTCTTGACAATACTTTTGTGAATTCATGGAAACTCTACAACATGGTAAATCAGAATGAGATGTCGCAACTGAATTTTAAATCCTTGAGTCTACTAAAAACAAAGAACTTTGTTCCTAGAGCACTTCCATCAGAAGTAAAAAAAATTATATTTGTGAGCGTTGCACAGCTCATTTACATACCGAATGTTTCCGGCAGATTCACTCAACACTACAGACCGTTGATGCGTTTCTGCAACACCGTTTTTTTATAAAGCAGACGATTTATTTCTTTGTTGATGGAACATATGTATTATTGTAATGTGTTTTGATAATTGAAATACATCCATTAAACATTTTAAGTTTTATTTCTATCCTTGGCTGAAAATGGGTAAGAAATGCTTTAATACAAGCATATGGAAAAAAAATAGCCAAAAAAGTCAGAAGACTGCAACTATCCTTAGCGTTACTAGCTAGGATACTAGGAAACTAGGAAGACTACAAAAGAGCTTTTTCTGAGTAAAGTACTCTAAAGTACTCAGGAGATCATGAAGGAAAACATGGAGACAAATGTGCTAATGGGTTTACTGAATTTGCCACAGCACAACGTTTTCAAAAAGTTCTTTCAAAAGAATATTCCAATGGCATCGGTTAGAGTGAAAAATCGAACAGAGATTATACTGATAACTCTAAGAACAGCTTGAGTGTTCTTCTGCAGACATCTTTGGTTACATACCGCAAACTTGGAGAGAGGCTGAAACCTGAGGAGAGAAGATATTATTTCTACTAAAGGCAATGGAGAAAATTATTGAATTTTATAAGAGCAGCTGTATCAGTTTCTATTGATTAGGTGATTATCAAAATATAAATTTCTTCTTCAGAAGAGTCATTTCAGTGAAGCCAAGAACAGAAATGGAAGGAGCAATCTTTCCTGTTCACCCTCTGTTCACATTTTAAAAGAAGCACTTTGTCATATTCAAGTGTCAACCAAAACTAAAGCCAACACCTTGTCCATTCCTTCTCAATAAAACATCACATGTCACAATCGGAATTAACTCAGTTTGATATCTTATTCACATCACCATGTTCAAAGGTAAAAATTAACGTATGGAGAAATTCAAATATTTTGATGTGTTTGATATGTTTGGACGTCACCTCATATCAAACACTGTGAGACACCCGATGTACGAACCAAAGGCTTATAGCCATATCAGTCATACCTCTTCTCTTTTAACGCAATGGTGCACATAATAGATTATGTGAGAAGCAAACGTAAGTTGTCAATTTGGAGCGAATAATACATGCCCTTTTTGGGGGTTCTGAAACAGAAGCTCTTGACCACAGAAGCTAAAAAATTCATGTTATGAGAATAAAAACTCTTTAACAACCAAAAACTCTTTATCAACCGGTGATATGTTCCTAGCTAAGTATTTTTCAGTTCACACATGGAATTTCTGCATGTGTCATATTTCTTACTATATGATTATCTACTTTTCTTTTATTGTATAACATGGCGAAAGGACCTCAACATTTGTTTTGCCTCATTCTGTGAAAGGCCCTGGCTGTAGAAAGATGTACTCAATGAATAAATAAATAAATAAATGAATAAATATGTGGCGATGTTGTTTCTGGCTCCTGGAAATCTGAAATCCAACAGCTTGATATCGAAATCACTGATAGACCAGCTGTAGAGATTTTTTCCCCACAAAATAAAAGACGCAAATGGCCTATACTAATTTTTATAGGAAAGTTCGTTAATGAAAACCCCAGTTTTCGTCCCAGCAAAGTCGCTTTGTGGAATCTTTTAAACAAGCAATAGTGAAAAAAATTACAACCTTTTTGGTTTTTTGGAAATATCTCAAAGATGAATGAATCGTTTCACAGTCAGTGGAACTTTTGTAGAGATTTATAAAACCTTCAAAATAGATTTTCACACTACTGGATCGGTGCATTTTCCTCTGAGAAAATCCGGGAAAACCTCGAAAAAGAGACCATTTTTCAAAAATTTATGATTTTCATAAATCTGAAGCTGGACAGACAACATTGCGGAAACTGATAGTAATATGAGGATCAGTTGTGCGCGAGATGTTTTCTGTCCAATGTGTAGTTTTTACACCATCGCGTTATAAACATTTTAAGGCACATATTGCAAGATGCGCCGATTTAAGGGAAATCGTGTTATTCAAATACTGTAGACGGCATCTGGAAGTAGAGACTTTGTATATTTTGGATTTTTACCTGAGAGGTGGGAAATGTGTTGAACATATCACTGAAAGTTACTCTAAATGCTTCAAAGTGCACCTGAAGTCGCTCGATCTCAACTAACATCAGTGCAATTTCGGGTGACTTCGGGTGACTTCGGACGCACTTTGAAGCATTTATAGTAACTTCCAGTGACATTTTCAACGCAATTCCCACCTCTCAGGTGAAAATCCAAAATATACAAATTGTGGATATTGATCTGTACTGCTATATGCCGATTACAGAATTTGAATAAGATGATTTTTAGATGGGCGCATTTAAAAAATTTGCCCTTGAATTGTTTATAACGGGATTGTGTAAAAACTACATAACGTACAGAAACCATCTTTCTCACAGTTAAACCAAATTTTATTATTCATCAGTTTCCGCAATATTGTTTGTATGTAACAAGTCCAGAAAATACTGTTTTTTTGGACGAGTAGACCAAATTCTAGGACGAGCGTTAGCGAGTCCTGGAAGTCTACGAGTCCAAAAAAACTGTTTTCGGACGTGTTGCGTACACTATTTTTTCGGCAACCATGTAGAATAACAAATCAATGAAACGCATTTAGTCTAAGAGACGAAGAGAGGTCGACCTTCACCCATCTGTTAACCGGATGACATACTTTTTTTTCAGTTACATAAATAGACGAAAACGCCTAAAATGGGTTGCCATATACAGCGAGTTTCAAAAATTTGCACCATATGGTAACATTTTTATTATCGATTTGTCAGAAAATTTTATTCTTAATAAAAATTGGTGCATTACGAAATACTTATATTCAGGTTATCAAACTTCTAAATTTTTCAACGGTGTACAGGGGGGAACAAAAAATAGAATTATGACTACCCTGGCTGTGATTCCAAATTTGAATATTTCGAACATTTTAGTTCTTATTTGTATTATGTATTGAAATTCGAACAGAAGATAAGTACCAACAGAAACATTCTCATTCTTATTTATATTCAATTTCGAACACTTCCAGACCTAGTCCGGGAAGTACGTACTTCCTGGACTAGGCCGGGAAGTGCTACTTTCCCAGAAAAAAAGTGTCCGGGAAGTGAACACTCCCCGGATGGTTGCCGAAAAAATGCACCGATCTGGGCGGATGAATGACCATTTTGTAGGATTTATAAATTTATACAAAAGTTCTAATGACTGTAAAACGATTCATCTTGAGATATTTCCAAAAACCAAAAAAGTTGTAATTCTTTTCACTATTTCTTGTTTAAAAAAGTCCACAAAGCAAATAGTATAGGCCGTTTTCGTCTTCTATTTTGTGTGAAAAGAGCCTCTTATATTTTTCTATATATATATATATATATATATATATATATATATTTATATATATAGATTATTGACAGAGAAAAATATTTTTTGAAATGTGGTTTAGTTGCACTAGAATATTCTTTATGGTGGACACTGAAGGGCACTACAGATGAAAAGTAAACTTCATCTCCTTCCACGTCATCTATGTTAGTTACTTCTTCATTTTTCAATCACGGCCCTTTGTCTGATCTCTGGAATTCAGGTACAATAGATATTTCTGAACCTTGTGAGCAAAAACTCGAAAGGAAATTGATCAATTCAGTATGTAGTCAGACAGTCAACGTCAATAACGAAGGATTGTACGAGGTAAGTTTACCTTGTATAGAAAGCCATACTTCATAACCTTCATTACTTCATTACAGTTATGTCCTTGCTAAGAAAAGATTAAATAAACTTATGGAAGAGTTAGGAAAGGATTGATAAAACAGTATGTATGATATATTCAAAATTTTGATGAATAAAGGAGTGAATGAAAAAGTACCCAGTGATGAAGTGAACTTTTAATGCCAATATCTACCTTTCAGACATGTGATCAAATTGAACAGTGCCATTGCCACAACTCAATTGAGATCAACTTTTGATACTTCGGGAAAAGAAAATAACCTCGGTGCTAATTCGTTATCGATTATCGAAACTATGGGTAATTTCTGATGTCCGAAAAGCATTCCTTCAGATAAGTTTGAGTAAAAAGTTGATACAAATTTTCTCAAATTATTATGGATTTATAAAAATGGCACCTTGCACATTTTTTGACACTGTAGAATAGTTTTTTGAGTAAACTGCAGTCTCTTTCTGGTGGCGTGATTAAGTTTCTTAGGTCCTGAAACTTCTTCATACTGATCTTTCAATAATAAAACTTCTAGGGGGTTCCCATGTTGATCATTATGTGATGAGTGTCAACTGTGAAGATGGAATTCAAAATTTCATGAAAGAATCAAATCATCAAGTTCTAGCATTGAATTGGGATTGAAAAAGATATTCTCTAGAATTTCATTTTGATTGGTTTCTAAACGTAAATATTGAAACTATAACTAAAATAACCATTCTGTCTGTTGCACAGATTATTCGATTTGATAGGATTTACATGCTTTGTACGAATTTGTCCTAGGTTATTATTACAAAAAATTCGGAATTTGAAATTGAGTTGGGATAACGAAGTACTTGATGATATCAAAAATGGATTTCTGGATACACGTTAAAATTTCAGTATTAATGTAAAAACCATCTCATATTATGCTGAAAATTTGAGTATTCGTTTATTTTGTGATGCCTGTTAAGAAGCAAACGCGTTCAAAGTATTTCTGAGAAGTGAGTCACTTGATAAAAATTTCTAGGTTCCATTAGTCTTTGTCAAAAATGGGATGTAACCTATGAAATAATTGACAATTCCTAGAATGGAGTTGGTGGCTGCGACGATAGTAGCAGTTCTGGTCAGCTGAACACCTGTTAGGAACGATATGGTGAGAGGAGCCAAAATGTATGAAATGAAATCTTACTCGATTAAAATGCAAGGAAATGCCATATCGACAAGGAGAGCTTAACAGCTTTTCGTGTTGGATAAGGAATACTAGAAATTGCACTCTGGTGTGAACCTCAAATAAAATGGACAAATCAAAGGGGGCTAGTTGCCGCTACTGCGAGAACTTCACTGAAACTGCAGAATATTTGATTTGCAAAGGAAATGATCTTCCAGAAAAATAATAAACTTTATATATATATATATATATATATATAAGTCTTGGAATCCCGGTCCTCGATTACATTAAGGGTTATGCACAGGAAATCTAAAAGGTCGAAGTCTAGTATGTTTAAAATTGGAAGGGGGAAAGCCCAACTCTATGCGGTCCCTTACAAATTTGGAAAAATCGAAAATCATACTGGCCCAAAATGAAGACAAAAAATAGATGACAAATCAACTTGCATATAAATAATAAAATAAAAATTAATGCATATCGGTCTATGAAATTGAGTAGGGACATCAATCAAATATCTAAACAATTGTGGAGGTTGTGTTAGGTTGGGAAGATGCTGTGTACGTTCCATCGTTCAACTACAAATAAGTTTCATTCAGGCAGAACACTCTGGCATAAAGCTTTAAAAAAAAATATCAGTTTTAAAAATACTTTACACTGAGCCAAAAAGGTACGTAAATACAATGAAATAGTTCGTGTAAATGACAAAATATTACTTTAAATTTGGTCCAACATAGATAGTTATTACAACGAAAGTGTGTTCGTCAAATAACGGAATGCTTATTAATCAACGATCGCTTCGTTGTTACAAGGTTGTAACGAATCTTGTTCTCGTTAACATTACTAAACTGCGTTTGTTAATTAACGAATGGGATTTATTAATATTACGAATATTTTGTTATATTGGTTAATAACATGAACCTGTATTCGGTAATTCAACAACAAAATTTATAAATATTATGAACTTTAATTGTCAAACCAACGATCTGCATTCGTTAATATAAATATATGTTCCGTTAAACAATACAAATATACAGGTTGTCCATTCTCGTAACGTTATTTAACAGGTGTAGTAGGTATATGTGTTAAGAATAATACAAGAGTAAAAAAATTAATAAATACAAAAATAAACAAAAAAACATGTAATCTGTTTAAACATACCCAGGGGAAGTGTACTTAAAAGGGATACTTAAGGTTTCAGTAGTCCTAAATAATGGATGAATCAGGGAAATCACACAAATAATATATAAACATATTTTCTATGGTATTTTCTACTGCATTATGTTAACACAGTTTTTTACAAAGAAATAAGAATACTAAAAATACAGTGTTTCATTTCTCATGGAAACCCCCTCTTCCGTAATTTTTGAAGTAGAACCATACAATTTTCAGAACCGATAGATACACTAGAAATGAACTCATTGCACAGATATACACGTGATATACACTGCACGCCAGCAGCGATGGAACCACCCATTTATCTGGAAAGTTATATTAGGGGGCAAAATTGGACCGATATTTTTTCGGATTCGTGTGCAGGATCTCCAAATCACTACTATATATATGTTTCCTGGAAAATTTACGGTCCTGGAAAATTCTATTTTGTTTCACTTCTCATGGAAATGTCCACGTATCTTCTGTGATTTTAGACGTAAGACCATGAAATTTTTAGGATAGATACACTAGAAATGAAGTCACTGCATAAAATGAGCCATCCTACGTGTTATACAATGCACGCCAGCGTCTTGACCATCTAAAAAATAAATTTGTTTCTATAAAAACATATCCACATCAAAATATTAAATGCTTCAATAAAATGAATAGGTTATTTTCACTCACTTTCTGAATGAGAGTCGTCAGGAAGCACTTCATTAATTTATTTTTGATAGTGTTGTTTGATTTCGGAAACGATACAATTTTAGGAATACATGTCTCCCTCCCAATTGTCTAGTAAGCCATTTCCCGTCTCAAATTCAGTTTCGAAATCCATATGAATCTATAAAATTCTAATTTGAAATAGTAACTCACAGATCTATCTATTTAGAGTGTTAAAAATTCACCAATCAAAATCCTGTTGGAGTGGTATACATAGGCCATTTTTTAAAAAGGTTTGCCAAGTAAGCACTATCCTTGATCTCTAGTGACCTATATTTACTACAGGCATTTCAGCAACTATCGAATTGTTCTGCAGTTGAATTGTCAAATTTTAAACTTTGAAGACAACTTTCTGCATCCGTTTCTGTAACTGAATGAAAAAGTTGAAAATAAGGAGAAAACTTATCTTTAAAAAAAACTAAATCACATCTTGAAATATAAAATATATTTGTACCTATATCATTATTCAATCGTGGATAAATGTTTTGTAAGAGAATTTTTTGGGGATTTGTAGTCTTCTGAGTAATAGCCTTAAATTTTTTTCAAATCCTTCCTTTTTTGGTCCTATAATATTCCTAAAATAGCAGACTATTAATTTTTGGCACAAATTGTAGAAAACAATTCAAATCTTCAGATGTGATTTTTCTGTCGTATCATCCCTTGAATTTACTAAATAAATATTCAACATTTCCAATAGTTCATTTATTTGTTATTAACATTCCAGTTCTTCACTAGGAAACCGTTCAATTCAAAGTTATCATCTGATATGCGAGATATAGTCTTTTAATTAACATGTTTTTGAAAACTACTGAAGTTTGTCCATAATTGTGTTCACAACATCGAAATAATGAATTAGTTTGAAGGTGATGAGTTCTCCTTAAATGTAAAATAAGAATTTTTAACGAATTAAATGTTCTTTACAAATAAAGCATAACATTTTTATATCTTCCTATATTTAATGTACTATCAAACATAAACAGAAAATAGGTACTCCTTCTTAAATAGATATAACCTGTAATCAACAAATCAACATTACTTACTTACACCAAATTATAATTCGAAGAATCAACTGAAACACTCACCAATGTTACTAACTATTTCCCACAAAATTCACTGATAGTTTATTATTAGCACTTACAAGGACACGAATCAAAGTTTTTAACCAATAAAATATATTCATTCGCACTTCCCAACGTACTGTTTGTTGTCTGAATGTATATCGTTCGTTGGGTTAGAATTGAAAAATCAATGTACGCAGTTGTCGTCCTTACGAGATATTTCGTTATTTGACGTCTTTGCAATGAGCGTATTCATTAATCAAGGTAAATGATACAATAAAAAATTAATGAATAGTTATTCGTATTATTAACGAACCACTATGTTAATTAACAGAAATAATTTACGTTTTCGTTGTAGTAACAACAAATTATTTATTGAGTCAACGGAAAAACAGTTTACCAACAGTGTTCGTCAATATTACGAAATAAATTTTTTTCAGTGTATAAAACACGCGTGTTCTACATGCTTGCATCCTACAAAATATATGGGATCACCAGCTTAGATGACACTTAAAACAACTTTCTAATTTGAAGTTTTACTCTGAAAGTGTCTGAAACTGAGTGTAATATAGCCTTTTCATAAAATCAGCAGAGCTACGAAACAGTTGCGTGACTATAGTACTAGATAGACGATGGTACATTATTCTTATTTATTAATTTTATTCACCCGTACCATTTGTCAAGAAAATAATATAACGACGAAGTGGTGGAATTAACTATATAATTGAAACGTTCGAGACGTAAGTATTAGTGACAGATACATAGGAAATATCTAGCACAGATGTTCAAATTTAAAGAAGATTTAGATTGCCAAATAATATTTGCGCACATTATGCAGTCATGCGTTTTTCCTGAACTGACAGAAAGTGATCCTTGCAGTCTAATAATAATTACACAAAGTCATGGTATCGTAGATTCAGATATTATTTTTGGAAGTCAGACCATCATTGTGTTTCAGCACAAAGCACATATTTTTTCAGCCAGTGATAAATATACAGGGTGTTTCTCAAATGATGTTAGTAATTTCTGGATGTCAATCCTTGTAATTTTTCGTGAAAACAAGTTCTTATAAGGTTAGTGCTAATTTGCTTCGTTAACAAGTGACGAAGAGTCAAAGTTTAATTTTTTTTTAAATTGATATTGGTGTTCTTGTTAGCAGTAAAATGGGGATTCTGTAAATAAATTAACATTTCGAATAATAATTCCAAATGTTACCTGTTTGATATTTATGGTAAAAATCTTTGTAAGCCGCTGTTTTTCTCTAAGTTTCATATCATATTATCTCAAACAATTGAAAATGCAACATTTCTACTGCAACAAAATAAGCATACAACCAGTAGCGTACAATCATTTTAACCGTGAATATCAATCAGGTAACAATCTGCGACGAAACTGGAATTATAATTGAAAATCCTAATTTATGAAAGAAGGCCCATTGTTACTTTCATTCAAACTTTGCTACTACGTTACTTGGTATCGAAACAAAATAGGACACACGTTTATATAAACTTTTTTCTAAAATATGTCAAGAATCCACCACCCAGAGCTCGTAGCTCTTTCATGGACCAGTGCTTAGTGCTTCCAAAGATTTACCGAAACGGCTTACTAATCCCGAAAAGTGCTTGCGAGCAGTTCAGTGCTCCGGAGCACTTTTCGGGATTACTAAGCTCTAGGCCATTCCATATGAATGAGTATTGTCGAAACATGACAATTTGTCTCGATATGTTACTGCGTTTACAAGAAAAAATAATCCAATTACATTAGTAACTACGCCTATCTAAAAAATTATGTCAAAAATCACTACACTACTTCTCTTTTTTAAACTACGTCGAAGTTCTGGAGACCAAATCTGTCTCCGTTATCAAAACCTTAGATTTTTTAATTATTTATTCAGTTTCGAGTCAAAAAGGTATTTCTTTGACGAAAGTCAAAAAAAAAATACCAAAAATTTGCTATCTCGATACAGGGAAGTGCGGTATGTCAGTCACCATTATGCTATTTCTTACTTCTTCTATGTGAAGAGGTTACTATTTGCGGCCCATTTCGATTTGATTATAATTTACAAATTTTCATATTCAGACTGGGGGATGTTAAACACCCACAAAACGTTATCAAAAAAACCACAAAACCAAACATTAAATCAATAATCGTATTGTATTTGAATCAAACTATTGATTTCTACACTTCTGTTTCAAAATAGTATATATATGTAATATGTGTCATAAACGACTTTTCAGTAACGAGTGTTTTGATAACTAGTGTAGCGTAGCGAAACGAGTGTTTAATAAACAAGTGTTTCGAGGAGTTTATAAACGCTTTAAATACTGTACTCTTCTACGGACTCATATTAAAACCACAAAATTGTTTTAAGTTGATTTTTTTATCAAAACTGTTTCAATTGACAGGTCAAGACTGTTGGCTATTGAGGTTATTATCAAGTACAGCCGTAAATGTAGTCACTCTTGATGTCATCTCTCTGCTGTACAATGTTCCATGTTCTATGCTTGTGAAATGTGACAAGTGACAATAATAAAATATTCAGTTGATAAAGTACTCCCACGAACCTGACATCGTTGTTTCATTTTATAAATCTCTGCAAGTAAAAGTATTAGTAGCAACTTAGTAACAAATTAACTTTAACAGGTTATGGGCCCAGTAAAGCTGTTTTGGGTTCATAAAGATAATCTGCAGAAGTAAAATCGTATTTCGGTTGAAATACGGATTTGGTCAGGACTGAAACGAAAAAGCAAGATGGCGTCGTCAGCCAAGTCGTTACCTCAACTGAGTGGGACAAATTTTTCGAATTGGAAATTCATGGTTGAGGTACTTCTCGACAAAGAAGAAGTGAGCGATGTTCTGGGAGACTCATGGGAAATTACGGAGACAAGTGCGGAAGCTGAGCGCAAGAAGGGGCAGAAAGCCAAATTTATTATCGTTCAATTACCGATAAACATATTGAGTACATAAAAGACTCCCCAACAGCCAAGCAAATGATGAAAGCGCTAGAAAACGTGTTTCAAAGGAAAAGCCCTTTGTCAAAGCTTTTCGTGATGAAGCCGCTATTGAAATTGAAATTCAAAAGTGGAGATCTTCAAGACCACTTTGTGGATGTAGAAACTTTGTTACGAGAACTGGAATCATTAGGCTCGAAACTAGATGATAATGATAATGTGTTTTTTTTTCGCACTCTATCCTGAAAACTCTCCCAGATTATGATGATGGTAGAGTCCACAATGAGGAAGTTAAGAAATATTGCTGGAGTGAAACTGGCCCTGGACAACCGGAAAAAATATTTTGACCATGTGTTTTTTTCCGCACCCTATCCTGATAACTTCCCTAGATTATGATGGAGGCTGAGGAATATTGCTGGAGTGATAGGAGAAGTTTAGTTGTTTTTTCTCGTGTGAGTATTGAATCTTTCCTACAACTGGTGATACTCTTATGCGCTTTTTAAGCCATCTCCAAGTGCATTTAATCCAGATATACCCAGCTAAGAATATCGGTACTGCATATAAAGGGCCCCACAGACTATCAGTTCTGCCTTCAGTGAAATCGTACAGTTAAAACGCATCAGTTTGAACTGATCGGACCATGTGCCCACACATGTGCAGTTTAACCTTCAGTGAAATCGTATAGTTAAAGCGAATCAGTTAGTTGTCTTTTTCAATTCTCTTTATTTAGTCGCTGTACCTACGTTAAAGTGTAAATAATGGACGAATAATGGATGGAAGACGAATTGTGCTATGCTGCATAAGCTATTGCCATCCAAAAATACAAGGAAAAAAAGTTGAAGAATAGGAGAGTATGGATGAAGGAATGGCTGCAGAAAAGAAACAGCTTTTCACACACTAATTTGTTGAATACACTGAAAGTTAATCCGAAGGATTGGTACAATTATTTGAGGATGGATGAAGAGACATAATTATTTAAAGCTGTTGGCAATAGTAACTCCGTTAAATGAAAAGCAAGATACAATTCTTAGACAGGCCATAACACCTCATGAACGGCTTAAGGCTTCCTTAAGGTTTTTGGCAACCGGAAGAATCTTCGAAGATCTATCTACTCTTATTTCGCCTCAAGCGTTGGGAGAAATTATACCTGAGACGTGTGACCCAATTGTTAACGGACTTAAGGACTTCCGCTAGAAGAAAGTAAACAAATACTCGCCGGCCGACATCTAGGAACTGAACGATTTAACTGATAGCGAACACACTCAAATTTTACTTCCGTTCAGTTGGTCGTACCGACAAATCGATGGAATGTACTTCAGTTCTTCCGTCGGACTGATCAGTCTAAAACGGAACGATAAAACTACCACACACTATCCGTTTATTAGATCAGTCAAATCGGTTCAGTCATATCTGCAGGTAAAACTGATAGTCTGTGGGGCCCTTAAAACCTGACAAATATCGAGAACATATTTTTTGCGGTATATCAAGGTAAAAACGAAGGCAAACAGTTTTTGTCAATATACCAATTTATATTTCTGTTGATAATTAATTCATCAGTGGTGGCGTCGGGATATTCACCTTAAAATGAGTTGCAAAGGCTTTTCTAATAACGACATTTATGCCCTACTGATGAAAGTGGGTAAAGACGCAAAAGACACCAGGGCGGAGATTAAAAGTTTGAAAGACGAATTTCAGAATAAAGTGGGGTCGTTACAAGCATCTCTCACGCAGTTGGAGACAGAAAATCAACTTTTGAAAATTAAGCTGTTGACTGCTGAAAGACGCATACGCCGGAACACATTCTTGATTTACGGACTCCGTACCAACGAAACCCCCGTTATCGACTTCGTGATCAAATTTCTCTCTGAAAAATTGGAAATTATTCTCACTCGGCAGGAAATCAACACCAGTTACACGAACATCAAAATAAAAAATACGCCGATCACTTTGGAATTAGTTTCCAACTTGATGAAGCCGAAATCCTCTCCAAACTTCATTTGTTGAAAAACTCTGGTATAGCATCTGACTTTCGAAGATATGCAAGAGCGTAAGGAACTTGTGACTCACCTCAAGACTGCTAAATCAAACAATCTAAAATTAGGAAAAACACATTAATCATTGATAGCGAAACTTTTACTATTGCGGAATTGAGAGAAAATTCAATCTTTGCTGCTGAAACTCATGGAATACAATCTCGCAGAAATTCTTCAACTGTATCAACTGTCAATTCGGACACTGCTCTATCCAGTCACAAATCGAATAGTGAATTACATAATCGTCATAACGCCAAGCATAATATGATATTACGTCGTTTACAATCATAGAATAGTTGTATCGCATTCTTCTTTAAATTGCTTTATAAATCTCTTTCACTATTTACATAGGTAAACTCATTTGTACGCCGCTGTTGGTTTAAAATTGTTATACTGTTACTGTTTAAATTTTCGAATAATTTCTTTGTTGTTTTTCTTCATTGCACTGTTGATCTTTTCCATTTTAATAATTTGTTAACTGAGGGTATTGAATGAATAAGGTAAAATTAGCTCACCTGAATATCAGGTCTTTGGTTCCTCATTTTCAGGAGTTCAGTGATCTGGTGTTGGATAAGTTTGAAATAATCGCGATATCTGAAACTTGGCTCTCTGTGAATATACCCAACGCTGTTGTTTCTCTTCAGGGCTACAACATTTTCAGAAGAGACAGATCGGCTGGAAGAGGAGGCGGAGTGGCTCTTTATGTCAAAAATGGGTACAGGGCCAGTCTGTTGAATTTTCGTAGGTAATACCACAAGTGTATCGGTGATTATCGAAATATATTTGAATTTGATTCGAAACCGAGA
Organism: Chrysolina oricalcia; assembly: GCA_944452925.2. Taxonomy (NCBI): domain Eukaryota; kingdom Metazoa; phylum Arthropoda; class Insecta; order Coleoptera; family Chrysomelidae; genus Chrysolina; species Chrysolina oricalcia. The sequence goes on along the minus strand of OX101823.2, from coordinate 29,217,545 downwards.
AGGAATTAACGATAATCGCCGATAACACGAGTTGTATTTGTTAAGATTATTTCATGAATAAAATCGAAACCATTTTTATTTATTTACTATTCAATTTAAATAGGAACATTAATACCGCATTTAGTTCTGAAATTATGCAACTAACAAAACAGTTACTTGATATTTCAAACATCCCTCTATTTCAGTTACCAATGACAGAGCGCGTCATTCGTAGCTTCGTCATTGCATGTCTAGTCTACGGCTCGAGGTTATGTTCTTATAACATTTTGATTCAGTGATTTGATTAATCAACGAGTATGCAAAATTTGTCGAAAATTGTGAAGTTGATATGAATTAATAGTGAGTGCTTATTTAGTTTTGGTTAAAGTTTGGTGTTGTGTCATTATAGCAGCTTGCTAGTGGTAAGTTTGTGTTTTGATAATAACCAATCAGGAATCGAACTACAAAATCAAAAACACATCATATACACATCCAGTAGCCAATCAAGAGCCGAACTACAAAATTGAAAACATGATGTTTTCATTTATCAACAAAAAAATTTCAACTAATCATAACACGCTATTTTAGCATAAGTGAAATAATCCCCGTAATAATACTGAACAACTCTGGATATCTCTTGAATTATGTAATAAGAAATATGCCATTGGAGTTTTCTACCGCCCACCTTTTTGCGAAGAAGAGTTCCTTGATGACTTTGAAACTTCGATAAGCCTGATTGCACCAAATTTTGATGAAATTTTGGTAGCGGGAGATTTGAATATAGATATGCTAGCCTCAGAAAATTACTCCTCCATACGACTTGGAGATATCTTGATTTCATATACGCTCGAGCAGATAATCTGTGAACCCACTCGCTATGGACCAACTTCTGCCAAAATCATTGACCTCATAATCTGGTCTGAGGAAATTCCAGTCGAAAACAAATCTGTTATCGATGCATCAAATGTCTCGGACCACTGTATGGTATCCATCACCATTTCGGATAAACCCTCTTTATACACTTTTCGCAACTTCAAAACCTTCGACAAAAATATCTTTTTGGTTGACTTAAATAATATCGATTTCACTTCTATTTTTCGCTTAGATAATATAGATAATAAAATATAAAGGTTGATACATTGCATGAAATTTTGCTTGCTCTTTTTGATGTCCATGCTCCTATGAGAACTGTGAAAATAAGTCGGCCGCCTGCCCCCTGGATCACAGAGGTCATAAAAATAACAACCTAAGTGCTCGGAAGTTGAGGAGCTCGGAAGTTGAGGAGCGCAGAAGTTGAGGAGCTCGGAAGTTGAAGAGCTCGGAAGTTGAGGAGCTCGGAAGTTGAGGAGCTCGGAAGTTGAGATGCTCGGAAGTTGAACTGAATGACTCTCGCGCTACGAGACCTCAATGCTTTTTGACTATAATTGGATACCAATAATATGAATACAACGACCTTAATGCCTTTAAAACTATAATTGGATACCAATAATATGAATACAACTACCCTAATGCCTTTAAAACTATAATTGGACACCAATAATATGAATACAACGACCTTAATGACTTAAAAAGTATAATTGGACACCAATAATAAGAATACAACGACTTTAATGCGTACATCAATATAATTGGATATCAATAATATGAATACAACTACTGTAATTTGAAACTATAATTGGACACCAATTATTTGAATACAACGACTAATGCGAGACGACAAAAAATCCAATTATATTTTTCAAGACATGACTGTCTTAAATAATTTTCCACAAAAATACGTGTTTTCAACACATGACTGTCTTAACTAATTTCTCACAGAAAAAAGCGTTTTCAACCTATGACTGTCTTGAATGATTATCCACAAAAAAACGTGTTTTCAATACATGACTGTCTTGAATAATTTCCCACAAAAATACTTCAATACATGACTGTCTTGACTAATTTCCCACAAAAATACGCGTTTTCAATACATGACTGTCTTGAATAATTTCCCACAAAAATACGCGTTTTCAATACATGACTCTCTTGAATAATTTCCTAAAAAAATACGCGTTTTCAAAACATGACTGTCTTGAATAATTTTCCACAAAAATACGAAGGAGGTGGGGGAGAAGTAAATATCCAAAAATCCAGGCGCTTCGCGACCGGAAAAATTCAAAAAAGGGGGGGAAGTAAATATTCGAAAATCCGGGCGCGAAGCGCACGGGAAAATTCAAAGGAAGGGGGAAGGAAACATTTTAAAATCCGGGTGCTTCGCGCCCGGGAAAATTCGAAGGAAGGAAGGAAGTAAATATTCAAAAATCCCAAATTCCCAAATTTTTTCGTTTTTGTTAGATATTTCCCAGACTATTGATATTACGGAAAAAATGGAACGAAACTTTTTGTAGACTTTTATGAGATGATCAAAAGAGGTTGTTTGTGAAACTTGAAAATCTGTCGATATCTATGAGTTTTTGGTGTTTTTATAAAAAAAAATCAATATTCTTTTCATTTTTCAAGATATGGGAATATGTCATGGAGACTTTTTATAGGCATCATTGTGTTCAATAAAACTGCACCCACACATTTTTTTGATATCTTGTTTAGTTTTCGAGTTTTTGGTGTTCTTAGAAAAAAATGTGAAAATTTTTCCAAGTCACTAATTTTTCGTTTTTGTGAAATATTTCCCAGACTATTCATATTACAGAAAAAATATCAGAACATTATTGCAGACTATTAGGAAGTGATCAAAAAAGTAGAAATAAAAAATTTAAAAATCTATCGCCATCTTGGAGTTTTTGTTGTTTTTTTTTTAAAGAAAACCAAATATTTTGTTTATTTTCCAAAATATGCAAAAATTTCATGGAAACTTTCTGTAGACATATTTGAGTTCAATAAAAATGTTCGAATACATTTTTTCGATATTTCGTTTAGTTTTCGAGTTTTTTGTGTTTTACGAAAAAATTTGAAATTTTTTCCAAGTCCCGAATTTTTCAAATTCGCAATTTTATTTTTCAAGTTACGGAAAAATTTTCTACTGAATTTTTTGTAGAACTTTATGGAAACTATAAAATTGATCATATACATTTTTTCGGTATCTCGTTTATTCTTCGAGTTTTTGGTATTTTTGGACAAAAAACCGGAAAACATTTCCAAGTCCATATCTCCATCGTTATTCAAGATACGGGAAAACTTATTCAAAACTTTTCATAGAACTTTTCAAGAGCAACAAAATTATTTGTATACAACGTTCCGATATCTTGTTTGGTTTTCGAGATTTTGACGATTTTATAAAAAAAGTACAAATTTTCTATTTTTTTTTAGTTTTTTCAATATTTTTCCACTTTCCTAAAGAGTTGGAGAAAAACGGTTCAGAAATATCAATGTGGCTCGTGAAGATGTATCCGAAGCATTTTTAAGATTTTCATTTGTTTCATTAGTACGGTCAATATCTCGAATTTCCATTTTTTTTTTTCAAATATTTCTCGTACTATTGATTTCAGGATAAAAATCAATGATCATTTTTTGTAGAATTTTGAAAGTCCACAAAAAAAGGTATCTTGGTGAATTTGAAAGAAATCAACCGTTTCCGAGATAATTCATAATTTTCAAAATTAATTTTCTTTTTAGATTTTTGGAATTTTCACCATTTTCCGATCGGATTTTCGAAAAATAGTTCTTTCAGGATTTGTTTAGATTTCGGTGTTCTATCGATTGCAATCCAAAAAAATCGGGTGTTCAAATATTGACACGTTTCGAAAAAAATTACCTCCTGAACCTGTATCGAGTAAAGTATAAACGTCAAAAAAACAGGAATAACCCATTTAAAATTTTTCCGGATTTTCCGATAACGAAAAAAAAAGTTTGGGAAATAGAGTCTTCGAGTTATTAAAATGATCCAAATTTCAGAGCGATATCTCAAAGGATGTAGAAATGCGAGCGTTTTGAAATTTTACACCAAAAAAAAGCTACAGACAGACAGACAGACAGACAGACAGACAGACAGACAGGCAGGCAGGCAGGCAGGCAGGCAGGCAGGCAGGCAGGCAGGCAGGCAGGCAGGCAGGCAGGCAGGCAGGCAGGCAGGCAGGCAGGCAGGCAGGCAGACAGACAGACAGACAGACAGACAGACAGACAGACAGACAGACAGACAGACAGACAGACAGACAGACAGACAGACAGACAGACAGACAGACAGACAGACAGACAGACAGACAGACAGACAGACAGACAGACAGACAGACAGACAGACAGACAGACAGACAGACAGACAGACAGACAGACAGACAGACAGACAGACAGACAGACAGACAGACAGACAGACAGACAGACAGACAGACAGACAGACAGACAGACAGACAGACAGACAGACAGACAGACAGACAGACAGACAGACAGACAGACAGACAGACAGACAGACAGACAGACAGACAGACAGACAGACAGACAGACAGACAGACAGACAGACAGACAGACAGACAGACAGACAGACAGACAGACAGACAGACAGACAGACAGACAGACAGACAGACAGACAGACAGACAGGCAGACAGACAGACAGACAGACAGACAGACAGACAGACAGACAGACAGACAGACAGACAGACAGACAGACAGACAGACAGACAGACAGACAGACAGACAGACAGACAGACAGACAGACAGACAGACAGACAGACAGACAGACAGACAGACAGACAGACAGACAGACAGACAGACAGACAGACAGACAGACAGACAGACAGACAGACAGACAGACAGACAGACAGACAGACAGACAGACAGACAGACAGACAGACAGACAGACAGACAGACAGACAGACAGACAGACAGACAGACAGACAGACAGACAGACAGACAGACAGACAGACAGACAGACAGACAGACAGACAGACAGACAGACAGACAGACAGACAGACAGACAGACAGACAGACAGACAGACAGACAGACAGACAGACAGACAGACAGACAGACAGACAGACAGACAGACAGACAGACAGACAGACAGACAGACAGACAGACAGACAGACAGACAGACAGACAGACAGACAGACAGACTTTTCGGAAAAAATTTTTTTTCTCGACGGCGATCGTTTTCCTAGAAGTAACTATGGGTCTAAAACGTCAAATAAAAAAGTTGATGTCCGTCTAGGAAGACGGTAGGAAATACAACTTCTTAAGAGGTCGTTGTATAATGATGTCGCTCAGAGATAAAGCCCTTAGTAGATATAAAGCGAACTAAGCGACTAGAACACTGGAACTACTACAAGGCTTTGAGAAATGAAACTAAATATGTTCAGAGTGAACAAAAACAAAAGTAACCGACACTTCTGGAAAGAGCTCAAATATATTGGCATTCGTTCCAAAAATACTTCCCAAGTAATACCAGACCACCTGAAAAATGCTTCCGATATCAATTCATATTTCGTAAATTCCTCCAGGAGCGATCTCTTCTTGATCTTGATATTTTGAATTACTATTCAAGCCACTTGCGACTTGGCGTGAGCAACTTTTCTTTCTCATTTACATCAGAAACTGAAATATATAAAACACTTTTGTCTATCAAATCCAAGCTACTGGTGCCGATCAAATCAACATAATTATGTTATTGCATTGCTGTCCTGTTATTCTTCCAGTTGTTTGCAACATTTTCAACTTTTGCATCGACAAACAAGTATTTCCTTCGATATGGAGAAGGTCATTCATTCTGCCACTGCCCAAAGTTATTAATCCTAAGGATATGAAATCGCTACGTCCAATCAGCATTCTGTGTACGCTCGATAAAGCATTCGAAAAAACAAATTTTTCTCGAATGCAAATGCACTTAGAAGAAAATAATATTATACCCTTCTGCCAATCTGGCTTCAGACCCCAGCACAGCTACGTGACGGTAACGTAAAGGTAACGGATGACATACTAACTGCAGAGGACCGAAATCAGCTGACAGTCATGGTTATGCTCGATTGCACTAAAGCTTTTGATAGAATTAAACATCAGCTTCTGTTAGCAATTTTTCACTTTATTGGATTTTCTGCAGGCGCAGTATCATTAGTATACTGCTACTTATCTGACAGAATGCAAGCAGTTATGGTCGAAGGTGGCATCTCAGAGTTCCTGACTGTGGAGAAGGGAGTTCCACAGGGCTCGATTTTGGGTCCCTTACTCTTCTTTCTCTATACTCATGAATTCTACAAGCATATACAATTTGGCAAGTGCCACTTTTATGCCGATGACACGCAGATTTATTTGTCATTTCCTGAAACTGAAACTGATGGAAGCTAACACCCAACTGAACTCAGATTCAGAGTCAATAATAACAATTTCAGAAAAATTTTGTCTATCCATAAATCCTGGAAAATCAGTAGCAATGTTATTCGGCAGGAAAATGGCCCGGAACCGTTGTCTTGATGCCCTGAATATCAAAATCAAAGACACAACAATTATTCCTAGTGAAAGTGCTAAAAACTTAGGGTTTCTCTTGGACTCTCCTCTGAATTTCACCAAACACATCAACTTAGTTATAAGACGAGCTTTCTGCAATTTGAAATTGATATACGCCAACAGAAAAATACTTGACAAACGTAGTACATCTACCTTATGTGAATCCCTTGTTCTCTCGCACCTAAACTATGGCGACATTATATATGGACCAGCCATTTCGAAAAGAGATGTTCAACGCATTCAGCTCGTCCAAAACTCTTGCGTTCGTCTAATTTGTGGTATAGGCAGACGAGCTCATATATCTGGTCCATTGAATGAACTAGAATGGCTAAATATCGAGAGGAGGAGAATACTACATGCACAAAAACCACCACATTTATACGAAAAAATCACTTTCCGCACTGACGTCTACAATATCAATGTCCGGTTTAAATCTCGACTTACTCCACCCAGTCACACCACTGCTCATTACCGGTCCTCTTTCTCTTATATGATCGCAAAACTGTATAACTAGTTACCAGAATCCTTGTATTGAATTCAAATTTTGGTTTTGTAGTCTTTGTTTATTGAAAGTAGTTTGATTGATAGTAGCAATGGTAATAGTAGTAGTAGTTAGGAATTTGTTTCTTTTTATTGATATTTATAAGCTGTTATGTAGAAAATAGATAAAGTATAGTATTCAAATAGTATTTCAGAACGCCCTTACAAATACTTACTCATTGTTCTTAGATATTACCTTTCTCTTACTTTTCAGGTGCTCCAGCTGCTCTCTCGGTACGCCACATGAGAAAACTCTCAATCTCAAGGTAGAATTCAGGAAAAAGGTGTTGTCAAGAACGATATATTATAATGCAATGTACTTTACCTCAGAAATAAAGATATGAATTCACTCAAATATTGTTCGTTTTATTATAATTTTCAAAATTCATTCAATGTGATGACTTCACAACTTCTGAAGATTGCTAAACTCTTATTCTACCTAGCTCTACGCAAAATAACTTATCATCTAATGGAACTTTGTCGAAATTAATAAACTAAGGGGTTACGGTTACGTTACCGTATTAATAGACACTGATTTACCCCTTTCTTGATGATTATATTTACATGAAACTGACCTAACCTAAAATTGCTAGTAAGCAAAGTTCTTGTTGAAATGAAAATAAAGAATATAGATTGATAGATTGATAATAAAAGACTAATAAAGTTCTTAGGTGGATAGTTTATGCACTGTTTCGTGGAAAATTGTTTGTTGGGATTATTTAAAAGTTCGGAGAGTTAAAAGTTAAGTTCGTGCACAGGATTTCTGTTTGTTAGTGGAAATTATGCAAGGATAAAATACCTTTTCAGCATCTGGTGGACTTCAGCTTGTTGCATTCGGCTTTCAAGGTGAAATTTTCTTTTCATTAGTCGGTCAAGGTAAGTTGTCTTTGATTTTGATGTTTTCTAAATGGTTCTGGTAGTTTTCCGTCTGGATGTTTGTATGTAATTTTGCAATTTTGATAGAATTTTGAATTTTCTTTTCTCTGCTCTCCAAAATAAAATAAAAAAAACCTCCTTCCTTCTTCTCGCTTGTTGATAACTCTCCTCCTTTCTTTTTTTTATCACTAGGCTCCTTCTTTCTCCAATTTTCACAAACGCACTCGATCACTTCTGATTAGCAGTCACTGTTTTTAATTAATTTCTTATAATTACTTAACCTATTTACACTTATATCTATATGGTACATTTTGTTTACTTTCAACAAGATTTTACTTCAGTCCTCACATTTATTTTCATGATATTTATTTCCTCTTTAGTTACTGATATGACTTTTCTTGACTTATTATTTCCTCGTCATCTCTTCCAAACTCTACCTGTGGTTGGCTGTGTGACAGTTTCATATACAAGATGTTATAATTTTTATTTAATAATATTTTATTTTCAACTGGAAATAATCTTTTTCTAACTTTTTCCGCTACTTTTGGATCTGCTTTCCTTTGAAGATAGCTAAGTTAATGATTCTATGTGGCTGAAATAATTTTCTTTGAAGAAAAGTTAGCTTTCTTGATTGAGTTCAGAGTGTTACTTGGCTCGTAATCTTATGATTTGAAAATAACTCTTTATTTTGCAAGGTTTCTGAAGCATTTTTTTTTTTATATATAAATTGAAAGTGTTATATTTTGAATTGATAGAGGTTATATCTTTTTGACAAAGTATCAGTCAGGGTTGTTCTGTGAAATAATACTGTTATTTTTGTTTTTATAAAGTTCATTATATTTAAATTTCTATCTACTACTTATATCCTATTTTCATGACAATATATATATATATATATATATATATATATATATATATATAAGAGAAAAGTATTATACTATATATTTGTTTACAATATCTTTGTGAAGCCCTGTACACTGTCACTACGTAGTGTAGCCCTTGGATATTTTGAATATGAGAATTGACTTTTGTTTAGCCTCGCGATGTTGCCACTAACGAATGAGCCATTGCACACGTTCATTTTTGATTTTGCGATAAGTATTAACGAGTTCTTCTGAAGTGGCCGTTGATCGCAACGTAGTGTGTGTTTGGTGTTTTGTATTATTTTGGAGTATCTTTGAAAAAATGTACTGCTTCCAAATCAAAGTTGTCCATATACTGTTATCACGAAAAATCTGAAATTTGGCACACATATCCAGGACCTGTGACAATACAAGAATTTTATAATGAGAATGTAATAATAATGATATGAATTTTTGCATTCAATTTTCACCCACTTTCAATATTCCGAAAGATCTGAAATTCGGCACACATATCAAAGACCAAAGGCAATACAAGTACTACCTAATGTTAATGTAATAATGATAATAGTAATAGTGACAATTTTCAAATTCAATTTTCGCCCACATCCAATCCTCCGAATAATCTAAAATTTGGCCCACATACCGAAGACCAACTCAAATAGAAGAATTTCATGACATGAGTGTGATAAATAATGATAATAATAATAACAATAATGATTAGAATTTGTAAATTAAATTTTCACCCACTTACAACTTTACGAATGATCTAAAACTTGGCATACATATCAAGGACCAACGACAATACAAAAATTTCATAAAACTGATTCAATGATAATATTGATGATGAGAATTCCAATCATCCGAATAATATGAAAGTTGGTTCACATGTCAAGGATCAAAAACAATACAAGAATGGCAAAACGAATATCGCCGAGGTGGGAAAACGGACAAAATATATCGAAATTTACTCTCCGAAGTCCGCAGGCTCTACCCAGAACATTCTGTAAAAATGGTTGCTCTGATAATAGGGTCATTTGGAGGTGTGATAAATTCGCAACTCTCGAACCTGAAAATCATACTGGCATGTCGCAAGATGTCAGAAATCATAGACGGAAGAATGCTGAAGGCTGCCATCCTTAGTTCATTACGTCTGCTCAGGGCACACGATTCCTGGACCCAATAGCTGCTCACCCGATAGTTTTAGAAGTGATCATTGGGGAGACAGGGCCCAACCGGGTGATTTCAATTCAAAATGAATGAAAATCATGTGAATTCTAACGAAAAAGTTGAAAATAAAAATATTTGAGCTCTGGCGCCTGAGAACTCTGAATAGAATGTGTTACACATTTTGTCAATCACGTGATGCTTAATTCACGACATGCATAATTCAGTTTTTTCGGTTTTACCAGTGTCGGTCGAAATTTCTTGAAATTTGACCATATGATATTTGTTTTCTAACCCTGATGATTATTCTTTCTGACTTTTTCATTCTAAGTTGCTTGTACGAGTGTAACAACCTACTTTGGTTGTTTTACAAGGCTTATTAATGACAGTATTTATTTTCCTTTTTCAATGAATATCATTTTTTAGAGAAATATTGAATAAAACAATAACAAAGTAACAATGAAAAGAAAAATGTGAATGACTGATGTTGATCATTCAAATGGATTGTAGCTGAGCCATTTACATTGTCAGTGACGGTACTTAAATAATATTTAACAAAATATTTGAATTTTTTTGAGCGTTTTAGACTGTCCAAAAAATTGGAATCAAAGGCACCCTCCTACTGTGGCTGGTACAATTAAAAACTGAAATCGCACTTGAAGTTATCAGAATATTGAGCCGAGTGAAATTGAATGGAACATTAGGGTTAATTGATGTATGCAATTCCTGAAATACACACAATCTTTCATATGCAGATATATCAGATGTTAGCAGTTTGTATTTTTTAAGTGCTCTTCAGCTGAAGTAGTTGCCTCCAAACATTGAATACGCTAAAGATGCGCACATTTCAGTTGGCAAACAACTCAAAAAAAGTATAATTATGAACAACTGGTTTTATTTTGGCGTATCATCAATGTTAATTTATTGAGCTAGGATCCATTCTTCTTACAATATAAAAGCGAGAAAAGGTTTGGGAGGCTAATAAATGAGTATCTTTCCAGTACTTTATCTGCCCTACCAACCGTTATAGGAACAAGTCAAGAGTCTGAAAAACTGGAGATATAAAGGCGAGTGCTTCTGAAAAGGGTGAAATCTTTCATGGTGTTGTAGGTATACAGTGAGTCCAAGATAAAAATGATCCCAATGGGGATGTCTGAAACGGTAATAGATACAGTTTTGGTTGCATTAGAAGCAAGTTTCGTAGCACAATTATAAATGAAATATTGAATTTTTTAAATAATTTCGTTTTGTGGTTTTATCGTCAGAGCTGGAACAAAATGAAAAATATTTTTTCATAAATACTTTCCATAAGCTTTCTTGTGATGATATCAGGTTTCCTATGCGACGCTTCGTTATCGAACAAACATCATCGAACTAATTTTTTCAGCCCTTTTGTCTCCATATGACATTCTGAATTCAGTCAAGTATCATTTTTCACTTTTTTTATTTTTCAATCTAGAGTGCTATGGATGTGTTTAAACCACTGATTGCAGCTCTGAAATTAAGGGGACAATACAACTTCACTGTTTCCGGTAAAATGTATGTGCTATGTGAAATTTTATTTTCAGGTTGGAATTACTGATTATTTCCAAATGACAACATGGTGGCTCGTCGGGTTAGGAAAAAATACCATTTTATTACGATTAATCTGATAACGCACAGTGCACAAACTTCCGTTGAAAAACTCAAAAAAACTACATAAGTGCTTTGTTAAAATGAAGCTTCTCGTGGTATTGAAATAAGATTTGAATGAATCAAGTTACCTGTGACAAACAACTGATAAAATAAAATCATTCAGGAGATCGACTTCTTATTTTACCAGGGGCTTCTGCAGAAGTTAATTAGGTAATTATTGTGTGAATGTTTAAAAAACTTTTCATTCATAATATTTCTTCAAGGAGAAATGTTATTGTTCTTTGGATAATTTATTTTATTTTATCCGTTGTGTTGGTAGACCAGTGCTGATGCATTTTTGAGATAAAAAATTATTAACAGCATGAGACCTATTGGAAGTGTAGAAAAATATTGTTCGAATGACGGGAAAAATAAATGGTAGTCAAAAAATGGAGAAGGGTGAAACAGGGTGAATTTTTAGGGGGTTTTCGAAAATTGCAACGAAATTTGACCTCCTATCGAAAAAAGTCAAGTGTCAAAGTTGTTGATGATAGAAAGATCTGGTACTTTTGTATTTAACATTTATTCAAATAACCTCAAATTTCTCGGAAAACCCAATTTTTCACTTAATAATTTTTTTCTCGCTCAAAAATTAATTTTTCTTCACGTAAATTGGGAGAATTATAACTCATTATGTTTCAAGTAAGCTCTAATTTTTTTGTAACGGAATACAGATGTTTCCTTTTTTTTCGACAAATTCCGAAGAAACGACCTCTTTTTCAACTGAAAAGTTTCACCGAAAAAGTTCTTCTTTATAAGCTCGCCAGCTACCAGTTTTTTCATTGAAGCGACTACTTTCAGATTATGTAATAAAAGAGTAGCACTACTACTTCCGAGAATATTGATTTCAAGTTACCTAGATAGGTACATAGAATAAACCTTATTTAGGCCTTCTATATTTTTTGTACCTATTGAGGTAGCATGAAATTAATATTGAATTTTTTTTTACCGAAAGGTCTCAACTATTAATTTAAAAAATCTCAACAAATAAATATGAGTTTAGAACAAAAATTACACAAATTGATTTTTGAAAACCTGTTTTTTAATTTTATGGCGTTTTCTGGAAAAAAATTCCACAGTAGAGCTAATCTTTTATTACATAATCTAAAAGTAGACGCTTCAACTAAAAAACTGGCAGCTGGCGAGCTTTATCGATGAAAATTTTTAGTGGAAAATGAGGACGTTTTTTACACCTGTATATGTATTTAAATGCTTTCGAAAAGTCAACTGTCACTGTCTTTTACATCTTTTTCTTTCAAAAAGAAAACTCTTCATGTTCCTCTTGATAATAATTTTTTAATAATTTCATGTTAGTAAGTATCTATTTCTCAATGTATCTATTTTAATATTGATCACATGTAATATTGTAGAGAAGTCTTGATGAAGAAAATAAACATTTTCGAAAGCTCGACTGAAAAAACGAAGAATATTCATTGATCTCCTAAGGACACAATACCAAATGAGTCTCAAGGGATATATGAAATTCCGTGTTCCGAGTGTCCTTTAAACATACATTGGCCAAACTAACAGAAGAGTAACTTCCAGAATTTATGAACACGAACTAGCAGTCAGACAAGCATCTTCTTCCTCCGCACTTTATAAACATCGTGAAGAAACAGGCCACAAAATAGACTTCAAAAACACAAAAACAATTGGCATGGAGAAAACTCTGCAAACTAGGATCATCCATGAAGCCCTGGAAATAGAAAAGCGCCCCAAATTCCTTAATACCCGTGATGATGGACGTAGACTTCCTATTACTTGGAAACCACTCATTTCTCGTCTACCGACACCTGGCAACAACGCCATCTCCGCACCGCATCGCACAAGTCCGGACGTTGCCCCACCACGCACGCCCAATATGGCCGCCTTGACTAGTATAAATACAGCTGCACAACCGACAAATATTCAGTTTTCTCGACGGAGTAGGCAGATTGAGACCCCGGCGTCAAGTCACAAAATCCTGATGATACCTGAGGAGTAGGCAGATTGAGACCTCAGTGTAGAATCTACCCTCACCCCCCCCCTTTCGATCAATTCATCCTTATTTCTTTTTCTTGAAAGTGGCTCCAAAATCGGAGCCGAAACGTCGAATTTCAATAAATTCTAGAAGCGGTTCAACCCGAACTTCCAGTTTTCAAATATCTGACCGCGGAAACCTATCCGAACATATATATATATATATATATATATATATATATATATATATATATATATATATATATAAACACAAAATCAGGTGAACTCTATGAAAAATAACAAACTTTAAAAGTTATTCATAATGCTTAGTGATAGAAGAATCTTTTGAGTACCCTGTACTATTGGATTAGTTGAAACTTGGAATAATATGTCAGTAAATATACTATGTTACTTCAGCCTTTTTTCTAATGTTAATTTCCATTTAAAATTGCCAAGCTTCAAAATACGACATTTTGTCTCATTTTGTGGTGGGGGTAAAAATCAGGCTCACGTTCATCGTGACGTAGTCAAAATCAGGCTCGCGTCTCACAGGCTTATGATTAAAGTATGGTGGTATGGCGTATAGAAAAAATAATGGAAAACTTACAACTACCCCCGTTCACCCCTCCTACACCCTCATATTTACCGAAAATCAACCAATCATAACGTATGACACCTTTTTGAAAAGGTATTGTCGTATAGGGTACGAAAATACATGGCGGCATATTATACAGAGTGTTTCATCGTTGAAGAAAACACAGCATATAGGGTGTCCCAAAATTAATGAAAAATTAGTCAGTCTTGCGGGAGAGGTATTAGCTTTTGATCAAAGTATGGTCGTTCAGAGTACAGAAAAAAAATATTACTACCCCGTTCACCCCTCCCTCAGAACCCCCATATAAAAAAAATCAACCAATCATAACGTATTACACCTTTTTGGAAAGGTATTGTCGTATAGAGTATGAAAAAATATGACTGCAGATAATACAGGGTGTTTCAAAATACTTCGTTTAAGAAAAAACAGCATATCGTATAGGGTCTACCAAAATAATTTAAAATTAATCAGCCTCGCGGGAAAGGTATTAGCTTTTGATCAAAGTATGGTCGTTCAGAGTATGAAAAAATTATTACCACCCCCCGTTAACCCCCCGTTAACCCCCCGTCCCAGCAAATTTTTGATACTCCACTGTGAATATGCCGTAATTTGGGGGACCCTAACCCCTCGGATACCTCATAGAGAACATCCTAGCAAACTTTTGATACACCACTGTGAATCTGCCGTAATTTGCGGGACCCTAACCACCCGGGTTCCTCATAGATAACATCCTAGCAAATTTTTTACACTCCACTGTGAATCTGCCGTAATTTGGGGGTCCCACCGGGCCATAGAGAGCATCCTAGCAAATTTTTGATACGGTAAATCAAGGATCCCCAGTACACATCTCTAACGAATTTTTAACACCCAGCTGAGATTCACTGATATGGATTCATGTTATAGAAAAAATGTAGTCTTCATTATTCTTCTAGATGATCCCCGCTCACCATTGTGAACATCCTATCAAATTTTCAACAATGTTCATCACTCATCCTGCTACTAACCTAACCAGCCTTTATTTTATAAGTTCGAAAATTGCAGATGAAATGAAAAAAAAGATGCGGGTGGCTTGAACCAGCTACCTATAGCTTTGTTACCAGCCATCCTATCCATCCGGCTATGAAGGGTGTTTGTTTATTTAGATGAAATGGTTGTTCATGAAAGAGAATGTGAAAGGCGAACTGCGAGGTGCGTCGTTACTTCATCAATCTGTTTTTTGTAATGTGAATCTGAGTTATTCTGTGTATCTATATCAGATATTGTTAATCATCAACTGATTGAAACAAATAGATGCGTAATTTTGACCGTCCTATCTCCCAATGGGACATTCGAAATAAATATTTGGCAGTCCGCACCTTATTAGTGAAGAGTAATTCAATCAATAACTAATGAATGAGTATTTTGGCTGTCCGCTTTGCCATATGGGGCGTGTCTTAATAAATGATTATTTTTGATAATAAACAATTTTCTTTGGTTTAACGAAATGTTGAAGAGGGCCCTGTACATCATTCGAAATAAATATTTGACAGTACGTCCCTTATTAGTGAAGAGTAAATCAATCAATAATTAATAGATGAGTATTTTTGGCGCTATGTCATTTTATTAGTAATTTGGGAATAACAAATGGATTCAAAGTAATTTTGGAAGCTCCTTGTATACATTTTTGACAATAAACAATTTTCTGTGGTTCAACTAAATTTTAGAGAGAGTCCTATACTTCAATGAGGCATTCGAAACAAATATTTGGCAGTCCGTCCTTCATTAGTGAAGAGTAAATCAATCAATAACTAATAGATGAGTATGTTTGGCTGTTCGCTATGCCATCTTATTAGTAATTTAGGTATAACAAATCGATTCAAAGTAATTTTGGAAGCTCCTTGTATACATTTTGGATAATAAACAATTTTCTGTGGTTCAACTAAATTTTGGAGAAGGCCCTGTTTATCAATGGGGAATTCGAAACAAATATTTGGCCTGTCCCTTATTAGTGAAGAGTAAATCAATCAATAACTAATAGATGAGTATTTTTGGTTGTCAGCTGTGCCATCTTATTAGTGGTTTGGGTTTAACAAATCGATTCAAAGTAATTTTGGAAGCTCCTTGTATACATTTTTGATACTAAACCCCTTATATTTCAACGTGCGATACAGTCTACTGATATAAGAGACACGGTTTTAAAGTGTGATACTATGCATTAATTCACCTATTTTTTTTTCCTTGGTGTTTTGGCATCGAATGCTTTGGTCTTTAGCCATGTGTTCTGGATGGGCCTTACGTCACTTCAGGAGCAGCAATGTTAATTTTTAACGAAACAGTGAATCGTGGAGTAATTCAACTATTATAGGAGACATAGTCTTTTTATTTCAACGTGCGATACCCTTCATTCAGTCATATGCCTTTCATTTCCAGGTGTAATGCCCTGCATTTTATTTTTGTAGACCTTCATTTTTAAGGTGCAATGCATTCACTCAACTATCCTAAGAAGGTTACAATCTCAAATTCAGCCGCTGATAGGCGCAATTAACGTAGCGTGTGTCATAAAACGTCATTTTCAACTTAGATTCCTGCCGCAGTTATAGCCAAGAGAGATGTATTTTTTCAATAATCATCGTGGTATTAGCCGAGGGAGTAGTTGTTTTCTAACATGTATTTTCCATTTTAAGCGTTGTGATAGTAGGGAGTCAAAAAAGCAAAAAGTTATTATTGTACCTACGATCTCCCGAAAGAACCCTTAGCTTCGTGTTCAGATATAGGAATCTGCAAGTAATTATTTAGATGTGTAATATTTCAGCTAAAACCTGTGTGATGTATTCAAATAACAACTATGTATTTTCTGCTGCAAATAACCAGTATTCAACTGTTTCACCGATAATATTCATAGCGTCGTGACAATAACGTTCATTTTTTTCAGAAATCGTTGAATAATTTTCACTTCAATAATAATAATATAAGTATCCGTATCGGTGGGACCTATAAGCAAATTTGCGCTAAATAATCAAAAACGGTACCTTTTGATAGCTTTTCAATACTGTCCATTTTCAAGAAAATCTATGAAAAATGAAAAGTTCAATAACTGGTACAAACGCACATGAGGAGAATGTTTTTTTCGATTGTGATCGGAATTAATAATCTAGCTGTCATCAATGTGGTAGTAGACTCTCATATTGTTTACCTACTTGTTACATCAAAACAATAAACTGAAAAAAACTAGCTTTGTAGAAATAGTATGTTCTTTTCTGTCGCCTTCTCCCGGGCAATTATAGATAAAATGCATGTATTAAATAAAATAATTTACGAAAAATTCGACTTGAAAATATTATGATCACACACCCTGTGATGCAAACGAAATATTGAGGATTGTAGCAGTTTAAATATTTCCAAATCATTTTTTACTAATAGATTGGTCGTTCATTTGAAACATTTCCTAGTAACTTGTTTCCAAGGTTATTGCGATTAGTTGATGACGGCGAAAGGCAAAGAGACTGCTAGATATAACATTGAACGATTAGACAGTGGTGCTGTAAGATTGCAGTGGTTTATAATCAGTTAACTTACCAGAGAAGAGTGTTTTTATTGAATCTAAGGTAGGTACATTTCACAACTTTTTATATATACAGATACATTGTGAAAATTCGCAGTAAAAAACGTTGTCCGATAGGCTTTCAGAGCTGAAAACTAGCAATATATGCTCAAATGTTGAAGTTTTTGTGTGAATACATATTTTTTTGTCACGAAGTAATGTGGAATTTCACAGCTGTTGAAGTAAACGAGAGAAATAAAATAGCGGGATATATTAGGTTTATATTGAAAATATTTGAAAGTATGTTACAAGGATCAGTTCCATGGACATTTTTTTAACACAAGAATGGTAAACCCGAAAATCAGTTTTCTAGACATTTTTATAGTATGCACTGTATCATTTCGGTAAGCCACAAGGGTCCATTACATAGCTGAATTGTAGTGTTACACTTCTTAGAGCATTTTTATCCCAATGTTGTTTATGAACCTATTTTCTAAACATTTTTTGTATAAATTTTGTCATTCCGGTGTGCCGCAAGGACCCATTACATAGTTGAATTGTGCTGCATCTTAGAGCATTTTTCTCCCAATGTTGTTTATGAACCAATTTTATAGACATTTTTATAGCATGCATTGTTTCATTTTGGTAAGCCTCAAGGGTCCATTACATAGCTGAGTTGTAGTGTTACACTTCTTAGAGCATTTTTATCCTAATGATGTTTATAAACCAATTTTCTGGACATTTTTATAGTATAAATTATGTCATTACGGTGTGCCGCAAAGACCCATTACGCAATCGAATTGTAGTGTTACCGATTTTGGAGTTTTTTTTACAAATCTTGTTTATAAACCAATTTTCTAGACATTTTTATAGTATGCACTGTATCAATTTGGTAAGCCGCAAGAGTCCATTACATAGCTGAATTGTGGTGTAACACTTCTTAGAGCATTTTTATCCCAGTGTTGTTTATGAACCTATTTTCTAGTCATTTTTTGTATAAATTATGTCATTTTGGTTTGCTGCAAGGGTACATAACATGACTGATTTGGAGTGTTTCAGTTTTTGGAGTTTTTTTAAAAATATTGCTTATGAACCAATTTCCTAGACATTTTGATAATATCATTTTATATCTCCACGATTGTGGGTATTGTCTTGGCAATAACAATGTCCCCGTAGAAATTATACGGATGGTTTTCAAATTTCTGGACGTTTCAGTATATTAACAGATATTTTTATCTCCTTAGTGCTCCGAAACGAACACTATCTTCGTGAAAGATTGACACAAGAACGTCCTGTGGTACTTTTCAAAATATGTAAGTGAATTTGAATTTCTTTTTGTTTTCCGGGAGTGTTTGTTCTCAGATGGGATAATGATACATTGCTCTGGGTTATTAGGTGTAACTTAAAATTTAGCAACAAAACTTTTTCAACAAGTTTCAATAAAACGACTTCAGATATGTTTTTGTGGTATTCCTTGAGGAACCTAACATTTTGGCTAACAATTTTTTGTGGTGTAAAACTGCTATGAGATATGACAATTCAAAGCTGAATCTCGATTCATAAATATTGTTCTGCGCTTCTCATTCAGAATGAGTCAAAGAAATAATTTTATACTTTGTACTTTGAAAACCAAAAATTTTTTTTTTCTCAGAACTTTTAAAAAAATTCCACTGAGTCAGATATTATTTTGATACTTGAAACTTTGAATTTTTTTCTCATCAAAATTACCAATTTTCAAAAAGTTCACTGATTGCATGGCTGAAGGGGTGATTCCTTCAGAAAAACGAAAATTTACAAATTTAAATGAAAAAAATAGAAAATTTTCAAGTGAAATTCTATGAATATGAAAATAATCAATTAGAGAATTAAATGTCAAAATATTATTGAAGATTTGGGAATTCAAGTCAAAATGACCATGCAACAATTTGGCATTCATGGATTATTAGCACAACGATATTACTTAGAAAATAATAACGATATTACTGAGAAAATGAAGGCAAAATTTACGAAAAGTTGATAGTTGAATAGTTTCAGAATTATCAAATTAGAAAAGATAAGTACATTGTGCCACTTGTAATGAATATTAGTTAAGAGGAAAAGGGGAGAGTTAAAATAACTTGCACCCAATTGGCTGAAGTTGAAGTGTGAGAACGTATATCATGAAACAATATCAAGAAACTCCGTAGAGAAGGAAGGTGTCTGACAAATAATGCGGATGATTGAAAGGAGCTAAGAAATTTCTTTAAATCAAATAAACGATCTGATCAGCATTTGGTATACAATTCGGGAGTTGTATCATCATCAATGCTACGGCTTCAAGTTTATCAACCGTACAAAGACAAAAATCGAATTTTTGAGTAAAGAAGACTAACGTAAAAAATGCAGGAATTATTGCTGAATTTTATTTCGAATACTGAAATTTGGGAAAGAATAATAAAAAATCATACAAATGAGCATGTTTTAGGAGTTGAAATTAGCGGTTGAACAAGATGCAGTGAATAGATGTCTTATTCCGATACTGAAAGCAAAACAATAAGTGCTGACGAAAAAAATTTAAACTACTATTAAGATAATTAACAAAGAAAAACAACCTTAAATACCTGTCACTCGGATGTTTCATCTTTAAATCCTGATGAGGTGATACAATAGATTTATAAATATTACAATTTCAGAAATATTTTCATCAATAGGTAGTTATGAGCAAACTGATGCAAAATTGTCAATGGAAAAAATTATAAATTATTTTTATTCAGATTTTATTAAAATATGATATAACTGGAACTGCACTGAGCAAACACACTCAAAAATATAATTTTGATTAGCTCAGTTCAAGTGTAATCTGGTAGAAATTGCACAGCAGAAACTCGGTAACATGGATATGGTAGGATTATTTCAGTACAAATGAAATGTTGCCAAAACTACACTGCGCAAACTAGTTCAAATAAATATCAGTGTACCTTCACACCGATAAAAAGAGGCCGAACGATAGAGAAAAAATTATATACAAAATTATTTTATTCGCACAAATCGTCATTGTCGTCAAAACCTTTGAAAATTTCTTATTTTTGAATAATCTCACTTGGTATAAATATTTCATTAGACCACATGTTATAATTTTTTCATAGAATTGAGATATGATCAAAAGTCTTTCAATGAATGCAAACATCATAACCATCATTATTTTCTTTTTTCTTTTGGTTAACACAATTCCAACTCGTTTTATCATAACAAATGCCAATATCATAATTCAGTGCACTGAAATGTTATTGTTATCTTCCATAACTTGAGCCTATTTTCACTTTTCATACTCATATAATCGCGTTAAATAAAATGTTATTTAATCAAGTTTGATCATGACCCCGAAATGATTCGAACTACCGATTTAATTTTGAAATATTGTGCTCAAAAGCAGTACGAAAATTTTTTAAAAATGTAAATTTCGTAAAAAACTTGTTGGATTCGAAATTCCCAACGGGTAGTCGAAAAATTATCTCTTTATTGCAAATACTCAGATTCATGAAATAATAACCTTTGATGTGTTCAAAATCATTAAACTGTATGCTTTCAAACTGGTTTCAAACGCAAATATTCGGAATTTCAAGGTATCAACAAAATATTAGTGTTATTTTTCGAATAATTACCGTCGAGAAAGCATTCTGTCATACTTTCAAACTGATAAAACAAAATCAATCAACAAGGAGCACAGAACTTTAGAAAAAAATTATATGAAGTGGTTGGATGACTTTGAGGGAGACAAAATGACTATGTTTTTTCTGGTTACACCTGGCAACAACACCTCAATATTTTAAATAAAATTGCTGTAAAATAAAAAAACACTATCGTTATCAACAAATTGTAGCATTTGAATTCTAATAGAATTGATGATGATTTTATGATTCTTGGTATTTGGTCAAGTGAGAATATTCATGTTAATTTGCATAAAATTAAATTTGGTGAATTTTGTTGACAAAGAACAAAAACAATTTTTCATTGTCACTATGTCATTTTTCGAATAGATGAAATCATGACCTAAATTATTTTTTTTGTACTATTTTTAAAATATGAAAAATTTGAGACTTGAGATATGTTTACAATTTGAAATAAAATGGAAAGCTGTGTGAATTATTGTTTTATTTCATTATTCTCATCTTGCTGCTTGTATGGGTTGTATGGAGGAGCAACTATGTTGAATACCGCCCCCACGATATAAAATGTATTTCATTGTATTTTTCATGAAAATAAAGGCACATATCATTATTATTATTATCATTATTATTTTATCATCGTAGGGATGATAAACGATTTTCAATTTTAGTTTCTCATAGCTCATAAATCACAGTAAGCTTGAAATAACATACTGAGTGTTTGTTTCGGTATTTAAAAATACACCATTAAATAGATTACTTCGTCGGTTATATCACAATTCAAACAACAATTTTTGATATTTTCCAACATTATGCCCGTGAATATTCCATTGGATGACGTGGTAAAGAGTAAGTTCTCTCGTCGATGATTCCTCACAAACGTGCTTGCTTTTCTGAAACACTGCACAAAAGTTGTTTAATTAGAACCGATCTGATGAATTACACCTTCCCACCTGTTTTTTTTGTATGTCAAATTTTATTAGTTTTCTGCTGGAATTTTACTGCAATTCTCCTATGCGACACCTTCAATACCACAAGTTGGTATCTAATTTTGATGGATGTCATTAGAAAAGTCTTCGAAATGTATGTATCAAAGTTGATAATTTCCTGTATTTTTTTCAACCCAGCACGAATACCGGTCTCATGCATAGCATAACTCGTTAAAAGGTAAGGGACTCGTCTTCAGTCATGAACAAAGATATCCGTTCCAACGTCATCATACAAATATTTTTTTTCAGAGGTTAGCTTCGGTTAGACATTGGGTATTGTTTCTAGGCGGTTAGATACGGTCAGAGCACAATATTTTCCGGAGGTTAGCTTCGGTTGATCCGGTTGGCGCGCCAACCGGAGCTAATCCCCGAAAAAATAATACTATTTGTTTCTCGAGTTGTTGATGTTGCCAAGGTAACCATAAAAAGTATTATTTTTTCGGGGATTAGCTCCGGTTGGCGCGCCAACCGGATCAACCGAAGCTAACCTCCGGAAAATATTGTGCTCTGACCGTATCTAACCGCCTAGAAACAATACCCAATGTCTAACCGAAGCTAACCTCTGAAAAAAAAAAATATTTGTATGATGACGTTGGAACGGATATCATTGTTCATGACTGAAGACGAGTCCCTTACCTTTTAACGAGTTATGCTATGCATGAGACCGGTATTCGTGCTGGATTGAAAAAAATACAGGAAATTATCAACTTTGATACATACATTTCGAAGACTTTTCTAATGACATCCATCAAAATTAGATACCAACTTGTGGTATTGAAGGTGTCGCATAGGAGAATTGCAGTAAAATTCCAGCAGAAAACTAATAAAATTTGACATACAAAAAAAACAGGTGGGAAGGTGTAATTCATCAGATCGGTTCTAATTAAACAACTTTTGTGCAGTGTTTCAGAAAAGCAAGCACGTTTGTGAGGAATCATCGACGAGAGAACTAACTCTTTACCACGTCATCCAATAGAATATTCACGGGCATAATGTTGGAAAATATCAAAAATTGTTGTTTGAATTGTGATACAACCGACGAAGTAATCTATTTAATGGTGTATTTTTAAATACCGAAACAAACACTCAGTATGTTATTTCAAGCTTACTGTGATTTATGAGCTATGAGAAACTAAAATTGAAAATCGTTTATCATCCCTACGATGATAAAATAATAATGATAATAATAATAATGATATGTGCCTTTATTTTCATGAAAAATACAATGAAATACATTTTATATCGTAGGGGCGGTATTCAACATAGTTGCTCCTCCATACAACCCATACAAGCAGCAAGATGAGAATAATGAAATAAAACAATAATTCACACAGCTTTCCATTTTATTTCAAATTGTAAACATATGTGTTGGTACAAGTCTCAAATTTTTCATATTTTAAAAATAGTACCAAAAAAAATAATTTAGGTCATGATTTCATCTATTCGAAAAATGACAGTGACAATGAAAAATTGTTTTTGTTCTTTGTCAACAAAATTCACCAAATTTAATTTTATGCAAATTAACATGAATATTCTCACTTGACCAAATACCAAGAATCATAAAATCATCAATTCTATTAGAATTCAAATACTACAATTTGTTGATAACGATAGTGTTTTTTTATTTTACAGCAATTTTATTTAAAATATTGTGGTGTTGTTGCCAGGTGTAACCAGAAAAAACATAGTCATTTTGTCTCCCTCAAAGTCATCCAACCACTTCATATAATTTTTTTCTAAAGTTCTGTGCTCCTTGTTGATTGATTTTGTTTTATCAGTTTGAATGTATGGCAGAATGCTTTCTCGACGGTAATTATTCGAAAAATAACACTAATATTTTGTTGATACCTTGAAATTCCGAATATTTGCGTTTGAAACCAGTTTGAAAGCATACAGTTTAATGACTTTGAACACATCAAAGGTTATTATTTCATGAATCTGAGTATTTGCAATAAAGAGATAATTTTTCGACTACCCGTTGGGAATTTCAAATCCAACAAGTTTTTTACGAAATTTACATTTTTAAAAATTTTTCGTACTGCTTTTGAGCACAATATTTCAAAATTAAATCGGTAGTTCGAATCATTTCGGGGTCATGATCAAACTTGATTAAATAACATTTTATTTAACGCGATTATATGAGTATGAAAAGTGAAAATAGGCTCAAGTTATGGAAGATAACAATAACATTTCAGTGCACTGAATTATGATATTGGCATTTGTTATGATAAAACGAGTTGGAATTGTGTTAACCAAAAGAAAAAAGAAAATAATGATGGTTATGATGTTTGCATTCATTGAAAGACTTTTGATCATATCTCAATTCTATGAAAAAATTATAACATGTGGTCTAATGAAATATTTATACCTTTTTCCTCTTAACTAATATTCATTACAAGTGGCACAATGAACTTATCTTTTCTAATTTGATAATTCTGAAACTATTCAACTATCAACTTTTCGTAAATTTTGCCTTCATTTTCTCAGTAATATCGTTATTATTTTCTAAGTAATATCGTTGTGCTAATAATCCATGAATGCCAAATTGTTGCATGGTCATTTTGACTTGAATTCCCAAATCTTCAATAATATTTTGACATTTAATTCTCTAATTGATTATTTTCATATTCATAGAATTTCACTTGAAAATTTTCTATTTTTTCATTTAAATTTGTAAATTTTCGTTTTTCTGAAGGAATCACCCCTTCAGCCATGCAATCAGTGAACTTTTTGAAAATTGGTAATTTTGATGAGAAAAAAATTCAAAGTTTCAAGTATCAAAATAATATCTGACTCAGTGGAATTTTTTTAAAAGTTCTGAGAAAAAAAAAATTTTTGGTTTTCAAAGTACAAAGTATAAAATTATTTCTTTGACTCATTCTGAATGAGAAGCGCAGAACAATATTTATGAATCGAGATTCAGCTTTGAATTGTCATATCTCATAGCAGTTTTACACCACAAAAAATTGTTAGCCAAAATGTTAGGTTCCTCAAGGAATACCACAAAAACATGTCTGAAGTCGTTTTATTGAAACTTGTTGAAAAAATTTTGTTGCTAAATTTTAAGTTACACCTAATAACCCAGAGCAATGTATCATTATCCCATCTGAGAACAAACACTCCCGGAAAACAAAAAGAAATTCAAATTCACTTACATATTTTGAAAAGTACCACAGGACGTTCTTGTGTCAATCTTTCACGAAGATAGTGTTCGTTTCGGAGCACTAAGGAGATAAAAATATCTGTTAATATACTGAAACGTCCAGAAATTTGAAAACCATCCGTATAATTTCTACGGGGACATTGTTATTGCCAAGACAATACCCACAATCGTGGAGATATAAAATTGATATTATCAAAATGTCTAGGAAATTGGTTCATAAGCAATATTTTTAAAAAAACTCCAAAAACCGAAACACTCCAAATCAGTCATGTTATGGACCCTTGCAGCAAACCAAAATGACATAATTTATACAAAAAATGACTAGAAAATAGGTTCATAAACAACACTGGGATAAAAATGCTCTAAGAAGTGTTACACCACAATTCAGCTATGTAATGGACTCTTGCGGCTTACCAAATTGATACAGTGCATACTATAAAAATGTCTAGAAAATTGGTTTATAAACAAGATTTGTAAAAAAACTCCAAAATCTGTAACACTACAAGTCTTTGCGGCACACCGTAATGACATAATTTATACTATAAAAATGTCTAGAAAATTGGTTTATAAACATCATTAGGATAAAAATGCTCTAAGAAGTGTAACACTACAACTCAGCTATGTAATGGACCCTTGTGGCTTACCGAAATGAAACAATGCATGCTATAAAAATGTCTAGAAAATTGGTTCATAAACAACATTGGGAGAAAAATGCTCTAAGATGCAGCACAATTCAACTATGTAATGGGTCCTTGCGGCACACCGGAATGACAAAATTTATACAAAAAATGTTTAGAAAATAGGTTCATAAACAACATTGGGATAAAAATGCTCTAAGAAGTGTAACACTACAATTCAGCTATGTAATGGACCCTTGTGGCTTACCGAAATGATACAGTGCATACTATAAAAATGTCTAGAAAACTGATTTTCGGGTTTACCATTCTTGTGTTAAAAAAATGTCCATGGAACTGATACTTGTAACATACTTTCAAATATTTTCAATATAAACCTAATATATCCCGCTATTTTATTTCTCTCGCTTACGTCAACAGCTGTGAAATTCCACATTACTTCGTGACAAAAAAATATGTATTCACACAAAAACTTCAACATTTGAGCATATATTGCTAGTTTTCAGCTCTGAAAGCCTATCGGACAACGTTTTTTACTGCGAATTTTCACAATGTATCTGTATATATAAAAAGTTGTGAAATGTACCTACCTTAGATTCAATAAAAACACTCTTCTCTGGTAAGTTAACTGATTATAAACCACTGCAATCTTACAGCACCACTGTCTAATCGTTCAATGTTATATCTAGCAGTCTCTTTGCCTTTCGCCGTCATCAACTAATCGCAATAACCTTGGAAACAAGTTACTAGGAAATGTTTCAAATGAACGACCAATCTATTAGTAAAAAATGATTTGGAAATATTTAAACTGCTACAATCCTCAATATTTCGTTTGCATCACAGGGTGTGTGATCATAATATTTTCAAGTCGAATTTTTCGTAAATTATTTTATTTAATACATGCATTTTATCTATAATTGCCCGGGAGAAGGCGACAGAAAAGAACATACTATTTCTACAAAGCTAGTTTTTTTCAGTTTATTGTTTTGATGTAACAAGTAGGTAAACAATATGAGAGTCTACTACCACATTGATGACAGCTAGATTATTAATTCCGATCACAATCGAAAAAAACATTCTCCTCATGTGCGTTTGTACCAGTTATTGAACTTTTCATTTTTCATAGATTTTCTTGAAAATGGACAGTATTGAAAAGCTATCAAAAGGTACCGTTTTTGATTATTTAGCGCAAATTTGCTTATAGGTCCCACCGATACGGATACTTATATTATTATTATTGAAGTGAAAATTATTCAACGATTTCTGAAAAAAATGAACGTTATTGTCACGACGCTATGAATATTATCGGTGAAACAGTTGAATACTGGTTATTTGCAGCAGAAAATACATGGTAGTTATTTGAATACATCACACAGGTTTTAGCTGAAATATTACACATCTAAATAATTACTTGCAGATTCCTATATCTGAACACGAAGCTAAGGGTTCTTTCGGAAGATCGTAGGTACAATAATAACTTTTTGCTTTTTTGACTCCCTACTATCACAACGCTTAAAATGGAAAATACATGTTAGAAAACAACTACTCCCTCGGCTAATACCACGATGATTATTGAAAAAATACATCTCTCTTGGCTATAACTGCGGCAGGAATCTAAGTTGAAAATGACGTTTTATGACACACGCTACGTTAATTGCGCCTATCAGCGGCTGAATTTGAGATTGTAACCTTCTTAGGATAGTTGAGTGAATGCATTGCACCTTAAAAATGAAGGTCTACAAAAATAAAATGCAGGGCATTACACCTGGAAATGAAAGGCATATGACTGAATGAAGGGTATCGCACGTTGAAATAAAAAGACTATGTCTCCTATAATAGTTGAATTACTCCACGATTCACTGTTTCGTTAAAAATTAACATTGCTGCTCCTCCTGAAGTGACGTAAGGCCCATCCAGAACACATGGCTGAAGACCAAAGCATTCGATGCCAAAACACCAAGGAAAAAAAAAATAGGTGAATTAATGCATAGTATCACACTTTAAAACCGTGTCTCTTATATCAGTAGACTGTATCGCACGTTGAAATATAAGGGGTTTAGTATCAAAAATGTATACAAGGAGCTTCCAAAATTACTTTGAATCGATTTGTTAAACCCAAACCACTAATAAGATGGCACAGCTGACAACCAAAAATACTCATCTATTAGTTATTGATTGATTTACTCTTCACTAATAAGGGACGGACTGCCAAATATTTGTTTCGAATTCCCCATTGATAAACAGGGCCTTCTCCAAAATTTAGTTGAACCACAGAAAATTGTTTATTATCCAAAATGTATACAAGGAGCTTCCAAAATTACTTTGAATCGATTTGTAATACCTAAATTACTAATAAGATGGCATAGCGAACAGCCAAACATACTCATCTATTAGTTATTGATTGATTTACTCTTCACTAATGAAGGACGGACTGCCAAATATTTGTTTCGAATGCCTCATTGAAGTATAGGACTCTCTCTAAAATTTAGTTGAACCACAGAAAATTGTTTATTGTCAAAAATGTATACAAGGAGCTTCCAAAATTACTTTGAATCCATTTGTTATTCCCAAATTACTAATAAGATGACATAGCGCCAAAAATACTCATCTATTAATTATTGATTGATTTACTCTTCACTAATAAGGGACGTACTGTCAAATATTTATTTCGAATGATGTACAGTGCCCTCTTCAACATTTCGTTAAACCAAAGAAAATTGTTTATTATCAAAAATAATCATTTATTAAGACACGCCCCATATGGCACAGCGGACAGCCAAAATACTCATTCATTAGTTATTGATTGAATTACTCTTCACTAATAAGGTGCGGACTGCCAAATATTTATTTCGAATGTCCCATTGGGATATAGGACGGTCAAAATTACGCATCTATTTGTTTCAATCAGTTGATGATTATCAATATCTGATATAGATACACAGAATAACTCAGATTCACATTACAAAAAACAGATTGATGAAGTAACGACACACCTCGCAGTTCGCCTTTCACATTCTCTTTTATGAACAACCATTTCATCTAAATATACAAAAACCCTTCATAGCCGGATGGATAGGATGGCTGGTAACAAAGCTATAGGTAGGTAGCTGGTTCAAGCCACAGCACCGCATCTTTTTTTTCATTTCATCTGCAATTTTCGAACTTATAAAATAAAGGCTGGTTAGGTTAGTGCAGGATGAGTGATGAACATTGTTGAAAATTTGATTAGGATGTTCACAATGGTGAGCGGGGATCATCTAGAAGAATAATGAAGACTACATTTTTTCTATAACATGAATCCATATCAGTGAATCTCAGCTGGATGTTAAAAATTCGTTAGAGATGTGTACTGGGGATCCTTGATTTACCGTATCAAAAATTTGCTAGGATGTTCTCTATGGCCCGGTGGGACCCCCAAATTACGGCAGATTCACAGTGGAGTATCAAAAATTTGCTAGGATGTTATCTATGAGGAACCCGGGTGGTTAGGGTCCCGAAAATTACGGCAGATTCACAGTGGTGTATCAAAAATTTGCTAGGATGTTCTCTATGAGGTATCCGGGGGGTTAGGGTCCCCCAAATTACGGCATATTCACAGTGGAGTATCAAAAATTTGCTAGGATGTTCTCTATGAGGTACCCAGTGGGTTAGGGTCCCCAAATTACGGCAGATTCACAGTGGAGTATCAAAAATTTTCTAGGATGTTCTCTATGAGGTATCCGAGGGGTTAGGGTCCCCCAAATTACGGCAGATTCACAGTGGCATATCAAAAATTTGCTAGGATGTTCTCTATGAGGTAGGTACCTGATGGGTTAGGGTCCCATAAATTGCGGCAGATTCACAGTGGAGTATCAAAAATTTGCTGGGACGGGGGGTTAACGGGGGGTGGTAATAATTTTTTCATACTCTGAACGACCATACTTTGATCAAAAGCTAATACCTTTCCCGCGAGGCTGATTAATTTTAAATTATTTTGGTAGACCCTATACGATATGCTGTTTTTTCTTAAACGAAGTATTTTGAAACACCCTGTATTATCTGCAGTCATATTTTTTCATA
Source organism: Chrysolina oricalcia (assembly GCA_944452925.2). Lineage (NCBI taxonomy): Eukaryota > Metazoa > Arthropoda > Insecta > Coleoptera > Chrysomelidae > Chrysolina > Chrysolina oricalcia. Next base: position 29,187,463 of record OX101823.2, on the reverse strand, counting down.
CTCTATACGACAATACCTTTCCAAAAAGGTGTAATACGTTATGATTGGTTGATTTTTTTATATGGGGGTTCTGAGGGGGGGGGGTGAACGGGGTAGTAATATTTTTTTTTCTGTACTCTGAACGACCATACTTTGAACAAAAGCTAATACCTCCCCCGCAAGGCTGACTGATTTTTCATTAATTTTGGGACACCCTATATGCTGTGTTTTCTTCAACGATGAAACACTCTGTATAATATGCCGACATGTTTTTTCGTACCCTATACGACAATACCTTTCCAAAGAGGTGTCATACGTTATGATTGGTTGATTTTCGGTAAATATGAGGGTGTAGGAGGGGTGAACGGGGGTAGTTGTAAGTTTTCCATTATTTTTTCTATACTCCATACCGCCATACTTTAATCATAAGCCTGTGAGACGCGAGCCTGATTTTGACTACGTCACGATGAACGTGAGCCTGATTTTTACCCCCACCACAAAATGAGACAAAATGTCGTATTTTGAAGCTTGGCAATTTTAAATGGAAATTAACATTAGAAAAAAGGCTGAAGTAACATAGTATATTTACTTATGTCATAAATAAAGATAAGCCCGACCTTCTGATTTTTCTTGTAATGAGATGATGCTATGGAAAGTGGGAGACATAATAGAATTATAAAAATAAATAAAATAAGTAAATAAAATTCTACGGATTTGCAGCTTTCCTCTGATATCAATAGCATGTTTATATTTAGTATAATAAATATATATTTCAGTCGTGAAGTTTCGAAAGCTATCAAATTTCCATAGTGTTGCTAGGAAACAAAAAAATTGTCAAGAGGAGTTGTTGATAAAAAAAAAGAAAGGAGAGAGATGAGAAAATTGTAATACCGGAAGGAAGAAAATAAAAATTGTGAAGTTTTTTCAACAGAAAGTCACAAAAGTTAACAAAAACTAAACACTAAATGTGTAATTTCATTTATATAAACAATTACCTTGAGTGGAATGAATATTTCCCAGCGGAAGGACGATATCACAAAGTGAAGGTTCCTGAAATGATTCCTCGGTCGTAGAAGTCCAGGCAGAAACCATGTAATGAATTCCAACAATCACTGTCACAAATAACTGATTGCAGAGTTCCAGCCAGGAAAGAGAAATCAACGCAAGTATTTAAAACAAGGCCTTGTTCTTATAATCTCTGTTGCAACATTTTGAAACTGATATATGCATATATTTTCGCGATTTCGGGAACAAAAAACTATTTCAGTTCGTTTGAATGTCAACCGAGATTGAAAATAAAGACTAGTGTTTTCGTAGAACTCGGTACGAACATTGATATTATTATTATTTAGGAGTAATTGTATACAAAACATAATTTAGGTTTATACAGAGATAAAGTAAGGTTAATTCTATTCTAACTTAATTAAATGGACTTCGTCGTTTAGACATATATCCAGCTTCCAGTTTTCTGGAATGCAGTTGTCTTGCTCTAGGCAATACTGCATTAGTCTAGCGCAGCGTTTCATGCGTTTCATGGGCTATAGCATAAGAGCGTGTTAGCCAGGGTTACATGAAAATAGATGGAAGGTCATGCGCAGGGTTATTTCGTAATATTATTTATTTGATGGTATCATGCTTGATGCTTGTTTATTAATTTTGAAAAGGTTCTCATGATTCATGATCATTAAATATTTATGTGTTAAAAATTGATTGGTATTCTGATTTCTTTGCCTATTGAATTATTTATCATTGATTTTATGACATCAAGAAAGTTCTGTTTCCTGTGGAATCCACGAGGTGTAAAGAAATGCTCGATGAAAATTCATAGAGTATAAACATTACAAAGGAGTCTTCAGAATTACAATAGATATAAAGAATAAATGAGTAAGTATGAGTCTTGATGAAAAATTGATACATTGAACCCTGAGATTTATTTATTCATTGACATCCAACGTATATTTTCTCTAACACCAACTCAAAATTAGTATAATAAATGGCGCCCAACGTGGGTGGCACTTTCAGGAAAATAGGGATAAATTTACAAAAAAATAAAAAAAAACAATTTAAATAAAAATAAAGAAAACTGGAAGCTAAAATGAGTACGAGAAAGACCACCAAGCAAGCGAAACAGCCAGGTCCAAGTCAAGACAAAGAAGAAAATAATGAGACATCGCAACAAGAACAAAATGGCCAGGAAACTGGAGATGCCAAATCACAAGAAACAGATAAATCACCAGAACTCAACATACAGGACCTGATGATGTTTCTATGTGAAAGAAAAAGGAAAGAAGAAATGGAAACATTACAAATGCTTATACAGAGAGGAAGAAAATAAGAGATTGACCAATTAGAAAAACAAAGAAAGGAAGAAATAGAAAGATTAAAAATACTATACAAGAAGGAAGAAGAGAAGAAATTAAAAATTTAGAGAGAATTATACAAGAAGAAATGAAGACACAAGAAAAGTAGATAAATCAAGAATTCAGGGAGATAAGAAAGCAAATGGAGAACACAGTAGAAAATTTGGTGATGAAAATGGCAAGTAGTAAAAAAGAAACGGATGAAAAAATAGAGCAAATACATGAGAAATTTCAAATACTAGGAGTCAACATAGCACAAGTAAGACAAGATAGCAGAAACGAAAATCAAAGACTAGAAAAAAAGATGGATCAAGAAAATAAGAAAATAGAAGAAAGAATAAATAATCATGAGCAAAATGTAAGTGGAAAAGTCACAGAAATAAATGAGAGGATTAGCCGAACTGAAAATAAAATAAAACAAACTGGTTGTGAAGAAATAATTTTTAAATCTCTATTAATAAATATGAATGAAAATAAACTAGTTTTCACAGGAAATATAAAAAGACAAGATCCAGTGCCTTTTATAAAAATTATGAAAAATAAATATTCAGACAACATTTCTTTCACAAAATTCAAAGAAGTTATTAGAAGCCAACTTCAAGAAGAAGCTTTATTATGGTTCAATAACAAAGAAACTGAGCTAAATACATTTGAGGAATTTTCAAATAAATTTTTAACATATTTTTGGGGTCCATCGCAGCAAAAACTAATAAAAGATGAACTGTTAGGAGGGAAGTATAACCCCAATAGAGGAACTTCATTCCACAAATATGCAATGCAACTATATAGCACATCACAATATTTAGATTGCAAATTTTCGGAAGAATACATTGTAAATTTAATAATTCAACATTTTGACAATAGTTTAGAAGAAATAATGATGTAATATAATTTCAAAGACATGGATAGCGTATGCCAATTTTTAATAATACAAGAAAGGAGGAGAAATAGCTATAAAAATTTAGAAAATCAAATACATGATAATAGAAATAATAATAGACAAGAAAATGAAAATATTAGACACAACAATAATAATTATAGGCAAAGAAATGAAAATATGAGGTATGAGAATAACTATAGACAAGGAAATTATAGTAGGAGGTACAATATGAATAATCAGAATAACGGGGAGAGTAATTATAACAATAATAGAAATAATACAAACAATCAGAATAATTGGAATAAAAATTATAGAAACTATAATAATAATTATTATAGAAATAATCAAAATAGTAGATATTATAATAATAATCAATACAATGATTATAACAGGAACAGTAGATATCAAAATGATAATAATAATGATAGGGTATGTCGGGGCATGGCGCAGTGGTTAGAGCGTCCGACTTTGGGTCGAAAGGTCCGGAGTTCGAGCCCCAGTTGCGGCTGGGATTTTTTTATTTAATTCGACCGATTAAATTATTCAAATCTCGTGGCTGGTCTGGGGTGAGTCCTGCACGATTCACTGTTGCGTTCCAATTAACAGTGCTGCTCCTAAGGTGGCGTATGGAGTTAGTAACAAGGCCTATCCAGAACACGTGGCTAATGACCATAGCAGTCGATGCCAAGACACCAAAGAAAAAAAAAATAATGATAGGGCTTATAGAAACAATAATGTACAATACAGACCAAGAATAAGAAGTGAAGAAAGACAGTATGACAGACAAGAAAATGACAACGAATACAGGCAAGTACGAAGTAGAAGCATGGACAATAGAAATAGGAATCAGGTAAATCAAATCCAAAGAGTGCAAATTGAAAGCCAAGAAGATGCAGGACAAATCAATACAGTTCAAAATCAACCAAATTTTCAGTAACTGACCTACCAAAAATAAAAGCATATAATCATCAATATTGTACAGGCATATATCAACATCCGAGAGAAATTATAGCTATTGAAAAAAACTTTAAATTAGAAAAAAATAAAGGTTTGATTACAATTCCTGGAAATTTTTATCAAAAAAAAAATGAAATATTAATAGATACAGGCTCAGAAATTTCATTAATAAACTATAAGATTATAAGGGAATTAAAATTAGAACAATATTGTTATGGTATGCCAAAGATGGTTTTGGTAGGTGCAAATAATAAGAAATGATATGAGGTTATTAAACGAATAAGTGGTAATATAAAATTTAACAACAATGAATATACAATACAGTTTTTGCTAATAGAAAATCTACTTCATGATGCAATTATAGGTACAGATGAACTTGATAAACATGGGGTAATCATAGACTATGAGTAAGGAAAGATCCAAATAGGAGAAGAAATAATGAAATTTATAAAGACTGCAGAACACGATAGTGACAAAGAAAGACGAACAACCAACAACATCAAACAAGATCCAATAAATCATAAAATTACAGAATATAACATAATTTGTGGTAAGGACATGTAAGAAAAAATTCAAAATTTACTTAATAAACATTTAAATTTGATAAATGAAGAGAACAGAGTAACGAACAACTATGTACATACAATTGAGGTAAAGGTATACAAAATTTCAAGTCTAAAACATATCCAATTCCTTATAAATAGAGAAATACAGAAGTACAGAAAAGTAATGGTGAATTAAGGCTATGTTTAGACGCTCGGAACATTAATAAGTATACAACTCCACAGTATGAAGCTCCGTCAAACATAGAAGCAATATTTGGTAGTATAACTGGATCCAAACTATTTACAAAAATTGATTTAAAACACAGTTTTTGATTGATTCCACTACATCCAAATAGTAGGGACTATACAGCTTATTCAATAGATGGAGTCTGGTATCGATTCAAAGTAGTACCATATGGTTTGCAAAGCTCTTGTTCAGCATTAGTACGAATGATCCATGCCTTACTTGACAAATACAGAGATTTCATTGATGATATTCTTATTTATTCCAAGGACATGGAAAGTCACCTGAAACACATAGAATTATTATTAGCAGAATAGATACAGCAGGTTTAAAAATAAATTTGACAAAATCAAAATTCTTCCGAAATGAAGTAACTTTTCTAGGATACAATTAGACTCACAGGGCATAAGTATGGATGAGGATAGGATTAAAATCATAAAAGAGTACAAAAGGCCCACTAATTTAAAAACACTAAGAGGATTTTTAGGTATAATAAATTATTTCAAGAAACTTATGCCAAATGTAAGTGAAAAAACATTGCCATTAATAACTCTTAAAAAAAAACAAACTAAATGGAATTGGGGAGTAGAACAAGAACATTTAATTTATTAAAAGAGGAATTTGCAAATAATTTAAAAATATACCATCCAATTATTTACTGCCATTCATAGTAAGAACAGATGCAATCATATATAAATTAGCAGGAATGTTGTTACAGGTGCAAGAAGGAAGGGAGGTACCTATTTGTATTGTTTCTAGAGTCACAAAGTCATACGAACAACATTATAGTATAACGGAATTAAAATTTGCCAGTATTATTTTCTGCATTACTAAACTTCGATTTTATCTACTCGTTTCAAAATTCTTAATAGAAACAGACCATATGTCATTAATAAACGTAATGAACAATAAATTAATGAATAATAGAATTCATAGGGGAGCATTGCTTTTACAGGAGTACGATTTTGAAATCAAGCATATAAAGGGTAAGGACAACATAGTAGCAGATGCATTGACAAGATCAGAGGGAAGTATAAAAAAGGATAGGAGTTTGCAAATAGGGGTAAATGTGTTGAAAGAAAAAGAGGGGATGTTTTCATTGCAGGAAATTATAAAAAATCAAGTAAAACTAGAACCTACAATAAAAAGAGAATGTAAAAAAATAAATGACATGTGGATAAAAGAAATTAACCAACAACAATTATATGTAATCACAAGTGAACCAGCTAATACAATTTTAAGTAATTTACATCAAAATAATGGACATCCTGGGACAAGAAAAACATGGTTAATATTCAGAGAAAATTATTATAGTAAAAAGGATATTCAAATTATAAAAGATATTGTTAGTACATGTGAAATTTGTCAGAAATATAAAGGAAAAATTTTTATGAATATGAATATTCCTAAAAATATTATTTCAAATGAAAAGTTAGAATGCATCGCCATAGATTTTATTAGTGAATTAATCATGACAAATAGAAAAAACAGACACATATTCGTAATGGTAGATGTATTTACAAAATATATAAAATTATATCCTTCCAAAAGAACTAATGTTAAAAATATTCAAAGATGTTTTCAAAATTATATAGCCGAAATAGGAAAACCTAGAAAATGCAACTTATTTCAATGATGAGAGATTTTAACAGTTCTGTGATTAAAATGAAATTATGCTTACCTTTACCAGCATCAGACATCCAGAAGCAAACCCAACTGAACGTTACATCCAAGAAGTCATAAAATTCCTTAGAATATTATCCATAGACAACCATCGAGACTGGGATAGTAAATTTCCACAGGTAGAAACTTTTCTAAACCAGATACCGAAAACAGTGACAGAAATAACACCATACTTTCTAATGACAGGACAACAACCGCTACGACATTGTCTAAAAGAAGAAAACAGATAATTACAAGACATATTAGAACAAGTTAAAATAAAAATTAAGAAAAGTGGAAATAAATATTTGAAACGTGCAGAAAACAAACGTAAACATAAAGCTGAAGGACCCTGCAAACACCTTATGGGATTTGGGTCCAGGTGGATTTTTTTGAATTTTTTGTATGATGTAGTCCATGTTATTCTCAACCAATGTTACCATTGCGCCAACTCAAAAAAATTAACAGTTTTGCTGCTAGGGGGCGTTGAAATCACCCCTAGCGCAGATTAGACTATTTATTTTTGAATCCGGTAACAATATGTTCACTTGTTTCATTGTTGCTAACGTTGCACAATATTGTGCTGTTTTATAAAAAAAATCTTACCCCCCTCCTTCTTCCCCCCAACTCCTATTACGTAACGAAAAAGAAAATATTTCTTGGGTGCTTTTAAGTGTATCGTCGAACGTTAAAATATGCCTTGATAAGAGAAATAGCAGTTTTGTATGATTATCCCCCCTCCCCCCAATAGACACAAAATGAAAAAATTTCGGTGGATTTTTCTGAATTTTTAATATGATGTAGATCAAGTTATTTTGAATCGAAAATAATTGGGTGACAAACCCCGAAAATGAATAGTTTTGATGCTAGGGTGCGTTGAAATCATTTTGCTCAGAATAGACTATTTATTAATATAGGCTGAAACAACTTCTCTACGTATTGTAGTTTAGATTATGCTGAACAATTGTGTGATTTCTTATAAAAAAAAAATCTGAAACCTCCCCCTTACCACCCAACCCCTATTTTAAAACACGATATTTATTGTAAATGTTTTATCAAAATAAATGTTTAAATCAGCTAAAATTAGGGAAACTGTTCAATTTCACTTTTTCCTCCATTCAAAAAAATATTGGTGTATTCAAAGGAAGAGGGGAGAGATTAAATTAAACAACTGTACGATTTCCTTCATTTGAACTGATTAAAACATTTATTTTGATAAAGCATTTACAAGTTAAAATTGTTAAAATTGTTTTTTCCATCAACCAGCTGTCATCCCCTTACGAACGGCAGCCCTCAGAAGTCGAAACTTGTGCGAGCTAAGGATTAACGAGGTCTTACCTTTTTACGTGCGATTCCTAGCACTTTCTCGGACCATCAGAAAAAGTTCTGCCGTCGCTAGGGTTTGAACCTTTGACTGGCAGCCAAAAGTGATTGAAACAATGTCGCTTTAACCACTCGGCTACCTGGCCCCGTAGTCGAGTAGTCGAGAATAATTTTTTTCTGTGTTTTGAAATAGGGGGGGGGGGGTAAGGAGGAGGTTTCAGATTTTTTTTATAAGAAATCACACAATTGTTCAGCATAATCTAAACTACAATACGTAGAGAAATTGTTTCAGCCTATATTAATATATAGTCTATTCTGAGCAAAATGAGATTTCAACGCCCCCTAGCATCAAAACTATTCATTTTCGGTGTTTGTCACCCAATTATTTTCGATTCAAAATAACTTGATCTACATCATATTAAAAATTCAGAAAAATCCACCGAAATTTTTTCATTTTGTGTCTTTCGGGGGGAGGGGGGATAATCATACAAAACTGCTATTTCCCTTACTAAGGCATATTTAAACGTTCGACGATACATTTAAAAGCACCCAAGAAATATTCTCTATTTCGTTACGTAATAGGAGTTGGGGGGAAGAAGGAGGGGAGGTAAGATTTATTTATAAAACAGCACAATATTGTGCAACGTTAGCAACAATGAAACAAGTGAACATATTGTTACCGGATTCAAAAATAAGTAGTCTAATCTGCGCTAGGGGTGATTTCAACGCCCCCTAGCAGCAAAACTGTTCATTTTTTTGAGTTGGCGCAATGGTAACATTGGTTGAGAATAACATGGACTACATCATACCAAAAATTCAAAAAAATCCACGGGGACCCAAATCCCATAAGGTGTTTGCGGGGTCCTTTGAGAAAGGACAATTAGTTTTAGTAAGAGCAAATAGAATAACAAATTATAAGGAAAACGTTTGTGCTAAACTGTTACCTATATTTGAAGGACCCTATATCATTGAAACGAGCAGTGATAGTGAAAATAACATAAATAGTTATAGATTAAAATATGTAGATGAAGACAGAATAAGGGGCATATTTAACATCAATGACATTTATTTATACAAACCCAGTAAAATATAAATACATTTTTAAGTGTGAGATGTGGTTTTCTCATACTAAGATGAAAAATCACATCTAATACTTGAGGTATATGTTGTGATTCTGGATCTCAGAAGTTTATAAGACTCTAAAAAACACAAAATCCGGTGAACTATATGAGAAATAACAAACTTTAAAAGTAATTCATAATGCTTAGTGAAAGAAGAATCTTTTGAGTACCCTTTACTATTGGATTAGTTGAAACTTGGAATAATATGTCATAAATAGAGATAACTCCGACCTTCTAATTTTTCTTGTAATGAGATGATGCTATGGAAGTGGGAAGTGGGAGACATAATAGAATTATAAAAATAAATAAAATAATTAAATAAAATTCTACGGATTTCCATCTTTCCTCTGATATCAATAGCATGTCTATATTTAGTATAATAAATATATAATTCAGTCGTGAAGTTTCAAAAGCTATCAAATTTCCATAGTGTTGCTAGGAAACAAAAAAATTGTCAAGAGGGGTTGTTGATGAAAAAAGGGTAAAACTTCCGTTACATTGAGCATCTGATTTTCAAATTTTTTTTTTGGAACATACGTATTTCAGGCTGTTTTACAAAATATCCAAATGAAATTTTTGGCAGTCTCGTCTATTTTCGAAGATATAGGGCAATTTTGTTGAGAAATTTCACCATTTGACAGATCAAATTTCTGTTATTGAAAACACATCAAATTTGTCCTTCTTCTGATAAAAACATTACACACACTCTTATTTATTGGTTTTTATCACTTTTTAGTAGAAAAAACTATTAATTTTTCAAGAAATTCATTCTTCTTCGGATCGTAATAATTTCTAGCTATTTTTCATTGTTTACACTAAATATCCGGTATTTTAATTTTATAATGGTGGTAACGTGATTGTCATTCTTCGTGTTTCGTCGGCTTTCGCTTTCTTTTCGAATTCAAATTTTAAATAACTCAAATTTAGCATTTGGTATTCTGGCAAAAGTATGGAATATGGGTAAAATCCGGATTTTGACGAAATTTTCACAGATGCCTTAAAACATGACCGAAAGGCAATATTCAATAAAAATTTTCCGTGGAAGACCATTTTCTATCAAAATACACAAACCCAATCTGTTAGACGTAGTACTCGTTGTGAAACGTATGTACTCTGTTGAGCTGAAAATCCTTTTATGAATACAGCTTATATAATGATAAAAAGGAAAGAATTGGTCATTATTCAATAGAGTGAATTGAAAAGACAAGTTTATAAGATATCATTTCATTTTGTTTGTTAAATGAGAAAGCTGTCATAAATAGTAAATAATGGAATAAAGGCTCGTTCATACCCTTGCGAACTTTTGCACTTTTTTGCGATTCGACTCATACGGTAAAAAAATTGCGGTGAATGATGAATTGTAACATATCATTTTCTAGTATTTGGGGTTAGATATTACTACATTACCGAAAAAAGGCTTGATGAATCATCATTAATCGTAATTTTTTTCTCCGTACGAGTTGAATCATAAAAAATGCGAATATACGCATAGTTATGAACGATCCTCAAAGAACTCACTGAAGAACCATGAGAAATTAAAAACAGTACAATGCGACGTTGTCAGCTTTCCTGAAACTCCTGCATACTATGATAAATATGAAATGTTCGTAGAGAATACTTTTCAAAAGAATTGGCGCTCTTAGGACTCTCGTAAATTTGCGAATTGTTAACTGAGTGCGTGCGTTTCTACTGCTGGTGAAGAATAATATAAGAATTACGCGAGCGTGCGCATTCCTATTACCATTACCATTCCGACATTTCGCAAATCCGCACACGCGGATTTGCGAAATGTCGGGCAAGCGCGCGCATTCCTATTACCACTTTACTAATTTATCGATTTCTCTTAACATTATCTAGACACGCTCATTGAAACATAAATGTTAAAGTTACTTGGTATAATATGCCATCATAGATGTCAGTTAGCAAATAAATATCTTGTCAATCCTTGAATATTGCAAGTATTATTTTACATGGTGTCAGAAGTTCTACACATTACAAAGTATTGAAAACGTGTTTTTGAAAGTTCGAGGTACTATCAGAACATGCCAAATACAGCCGAAGCAGTTCCGGACCCATCAGGTGTTAGTGGTATTCGTCTCCCAAAAAACATTGTAATAAACCATGAAAATATGTCTCTCGCCTGGAAGAATTGGTTACAGCAGTTTGAGTGGTATGCCATTGCGACACAACTTTCGAATAAATCACCAGAGGTTCAAGCTGCTATTTTTATGACAGACCTGACAGAAACTGATCGAAAGGATATAAATGTATTAAAATCAAAGTTTCAATCATATTTCATGCCAAAATCTCATATTCCCTTCGAAAGATATACCTTTTTCAAAATTACACAGAAGGAAGATGAAAGTTTTGATGAATTTCTCACAGTTATCATGACGCAAGCTAAAAAATGTGATTTCGGTGTTTTGCATGATAGTCTTCTGCGTGACAAAATAATATTCGGAGTCAACTCTGCAAGTGTTCGTGAAAAACTGCTCACAGAAGATGAAATTGATCTTCAAAGAGCTATAGCCATATGTAAAGCTAGTGAACAAGCCAATAGGCAACTGAAAGAAGTTCTGGGTACTGAAACTACTCATGTAAATATACTAAGAAAAAGTGATAATCAAACAGAAACTTTTCAATTTAGAAGATGTGGCACAAAACATGGAAGACAAAAATGTCCTGCTTATGGATATAAATGTGAACTATGCAATAAGAAAGGACATTTCCAAAGTCGGTGCTTCAAAAATCAACAGAGGAAAAAAATGAAAAATGTTAATGTTGTACAAGATGAAGAAAGTGTAGAGAGTATAGATGAAGAAGTTTTCTACATAAATTCAGTGAAAAAAAATGGTGAAGAAGATTGGCATGAAATGCTGAAAGTTGATAAAACAAAATTTGAGGTAAAATTAGATACAGGAGCTCAATGCAACGTTTTATCGAAATCATTAGCTCTAAAACTAAGAGGTATCATCAAACCCTCGAGCACCAAAAGACTAATCAGTTTCAGTGAAAATCAAATTCCAGTCATAGGAGAAGTGTCATTGGCATGTCAGCTCAAAGATAAGAAAAAACTGATACTTTTCAAAGTTGTTGATCAAGATGTACCACCAATCCTTGGAAGAAAAAGTTGTCACGATTTGGGTCTAGTTCTCAAGATGAAGATATTTTTGATGGACTCGGATGTTTCAAAAATTTTATTTATGATATAGATCTAATCGAAAACCCAAAGTTTGAAATAAGACCTGCAAGAAGAAAACCCTATTCTATAAGAGATCAGGTGAAGGCAGAGTTAGAAACTATGGTTAAATTAGGAGTGATAAAGCCTATAAGTGAACCTACTCCAGCCGTCAGTCCTTTAGTCATAGTCCACCAGAAAGAAAAACTCAGAATATGTATCGATCCTACTGACGTGAACAAAAATATTCTCCGACGTCACTATCCACTCAAAACCATTGAAGAAATATCTGCACGTATATCAGGATCTAAATACTCCACTTTACTGGATTGCAGAAGAGGTTTTTGGCAGATCAGAGTCTCGGAAAGGACACAAAAGTATTTGACATTTGCCACGCCTTGGGGAAGCGGCGCCAGAAGTTTTTCAAGAGGCTATGAATTTTGTTCTGAAAGGTATACCAAATACAGAATGTTCTATGGATGATATCCTCATATATGCTGAATCCAAGGATAAACTTGATCTAATCACTAATCAAGTTATCGATGATTTGAAAAATGCAGGATTGAAACTGAATAAAGATAAATGTATTTTTGGAGCGACAAAAATGAAATTTTTAGGCCATATATTATCTGTAGATGGGCTTTCAGTAGATCCAGATAAGGTTTCTGCCATTAAACAGTTGAAAAGACCTTCCAATAGAACAGAGTTACAAAGATTACTTGGTATGGTAACTTATTTGAATAAATTTATCCCTAACATGTCCGAACTTACTGATCCATTGAGGATATTACTCAAAAAAGGAATTGAATTCAAGTGGGATTTCCACCAAGAAGATGCCTTTGAGAAAATAAAGTCGCAATTGAGTTCACCGCCGATTCTGAAATTCTATGATGTGAAAAAGGACGTCGTTCTGTCAGTTGATGCCAGTTCAAAGAGTTTAGGAGCTGTCCTGATGCAAGGTCAGCCAGTTGCATATGCTACAAAATCATTGAATAGTTCACAACAAAACTATACTCAAATAGAAAAAGAAGCATTTGCAATTCGATCTGCTTGTAAGAAGTTTCATGAATATATTTATGGGAAGAATCTGGTCATCGAGACAGACCATAAACCTTTAGAAGTGATATTCAGAAAACCTATACAGTGTGCCCCAGCCAGATTGCAACGAATATTATTTGATGTTCTTCAATATTCGCCTACGATTATATATAAAAAAGGCACAGAAATAGCTATTTCGGACATACTTAGCCGTGACTGCGGGGAAAAAGATGTCGACGGAGTAGACGAGGAAGAGCTCAAAATTCAAATAATTTTGTCCATGTCAAACGATGCCAAAGAACAATTCATCAAAGCAACCAAATTCGATCAGGAACTTCAGACTCTTATTTTGTACATCTCCAATGGTTTTCCTGATAAACAAATTGAACTACCGGATGCTATTAGACATTATTTTAATTTTCGCGAAGAACTCGCGTACTATGATGGGTTGATCTTCAAAGGGGACAAGATAGTTGTTCCGAAGTCTCAAATTTATAAAATGCTGATATTGATTCATTCAGGACATTTTGGCTTCCAGAGCTGTCTTCGGAGAGCCAGACAACTACTTTGTTGGAGGAGACAATTCGAAGACATAGTTGATTTTATCAGTAAATGCAGTATTTGCGAGAGGACTCAGAAATCCAATAGTAAAGAATCAGTCTATAACAAAGAAATTCCTGAATTACCCTGGCAAATTGTAGCAACAGATTTATTCAACTTCAAAGGTCGAGAATATATTGTGGTCATCGACAGTTATTCTGGTTAGACGTCTAATGAAGTTATAGAAAATCTGAAATATTGGTTCGCTTCACATGGTGTTCCCCAAATTCTTGAATCGGATAATGGACCCCAGTTTTCATCCAGAGAATTCAAAGAATTCAAAACTAATTGGAATTTTGAGCATAATACCACTAGTCCATATCACGCTCGAGCAAATGGTTTAGCTGAGAGAGGGGTTCAAATCGCCAAGAATATTTTACGGAAATGTAGAATGGATGGGTCTGATATTCAGTTGGCATTATTGAATTATCGGAATATACCTAGAAGTTCAACATTGGCTTCTCCTGCTCAGCATCTATTCGGTAGAATAACACGATCTACCATCCCAATATGTTTTGATATACTCAAACCGAATGTTGAGGATAATGTCAAGGAAGAATTAGAAAAAGCCAGGGGCAAACAAAAAATGTATAGTGACAAATATTCAAAAGATATGGAAAAACTATCCGTTGGTGATGAAATCAGATACCAAACAGCAAACAGAGAATGGAAAGGGGGAAAGATCAAGGATAAAGTGAATGAAAGATCAGTCATTATTCATACTGAAGGAGGAAACAATATCAGAAGAAATACTGGAATTGTTCACAAGACTAAGGCTAATTTATTCAGACAGAGATATAGTTGTGACACCAAAATCCTGTGATAATTTTTCTCCAGATAATGATGTACCATCAGAGATTCATCAAGAACATCATCAAGAAAATTATCAAAGTAGTAATGTTGTTGAAGAGGAATCTCAGGAGAGTAAATCATCACCACCTCGATCACCATCTATCTCTCCAAAACAGAGTCAACAGTGTCAAAAGAAGTTATACGTCACGAGATCTGGTAGATCTGTCAAACCCGTTGTTAAATATGAATTATAGTTTCAGTTATATATATATATATATTTTTTTTATATACGGGGGATGAAACATAAATGTTAAAGTTACTTGGTATAATATGCCATGATAGATGTCAGTTAGCAAATAAATATCTTGTCAATCCTTGAATATTGCAAGTATTATTTTACACTCATCTCCCATTGGTTGGTGTTGAACAATTCTAAAAATAAGCGAGCGAAGCCAGCGCTCTTGCCCGACATTTCGCAAATCCGCGCGCGCGCAAATGCAAATTTGCTAATTTATCGATTTCTCTCAACATTATCTAGACACGCTCATCCCCCATTGGTTGGTGTTGAACAATTCAAAAAATAAGCGAGTGAAGCGAGCGCGCTTGCTTGACATTTCGCAAATCCGCGCGCGCGCAAATGCAAATGTTGAGAGAAATCGATAAATTAGTAAAGTGGTAATAGGAATGCGCGCGCTTGCCCGACATTTCGCAAATCCGCGCGCGCACAAATGCAAATGTTGAGAGAAATCGATTAATTAGTAAAGTGGATTTGCGAAATGTCGGGCAAGCGCGCTCGCTTATTTCTTGAATTGTTCAACACCAACCAATGGGGGATGAGCGTGTCTGGATAATGTTGAGAGAAATCGATAAATTAGTAAAGTGGTAATAGGAATGCGCGCGCTTCGCTCGCGTATTTGTTGAATTGATCTTCACCAACAAATGAGGGATGAGCGTGTCTAGATAAAGTTGAAAGAATTCGATAAAGTGGTAAAGTGATAACTGCAATGCGCGCGCTCGCTTCGCTTGCGTATCTCTTGTATTGTTCTTCACCAACAAATGAGGGATAAGCGTGTCTAACTAAAAGCCGAGAGAAATCTTAAAGTAGTAGAGTGGTAAGTCTTATATTATTCTTCACCAGCAGTAGAAACGCACCTACTTGGTTAACAAGTCGCAAATTTACGAGAGTCCTAAGAGCGCCAATTCTTTTGAAAAGTATTCTCTACGAACATTCAATATTTATCATAGTGTGCAGGAGTTTCAGGAAAGCTGACAACGTCGCATTGTACTGTTTTTAATTTCTCATGGTTCTTCAGTGGGTTCTTTGAGGATCGTTCATAACTATGTGAATATTCGCATTTTTTATGATTCAACTCGTACGGAGAAAAAAATTGCGATTAATGATGATTCATCAAGCCATTTTTCGGTAATGTAGTAATAAATAACCCCAAATACTAGAAAATGATATGTTACGATTCATCATTCACCGCAATTTTTTACCGTATGAGTCGAATCGCAAAAAAGTGCAATAGTTCGCAAGGGTTTGAACGAGCCTTTATTCCATTGTTTACTATTTATGACAGATTTCTCATTTAACATTTCTGACAAACAAAATGAAATGATATCTTACAAACTTGTCTTTTCAATTAATTCTATTGAATAATGACCAATTCTTTCTTTCTTTAATCATATAAGCTGTATTCATAAAAGGATTTTCAGCTCAACAGAGTACGTTTCACAACGAGTACTACGTCTAACAGATTGGGTTTGTGCATTTTGATAGAAAATGGTCTTCCACGGAATTTTTTTATTGAATATTGCATTTCGGTCATGTTTTAAGGCATCTGTGAAAATTTCGTCAAAATCCGGATTTTACTTATATTCCATACTTTTTCCAGAAAATCAAATGATAAATTTGAGTTATTTGAAATTTGAATTCGAAAGAAAGCGAAAGCCGACGAAACACGAAGAACGACAATCACGTTACCACCATTATAAAAATTAAAATACGAAATATTTAGTGTAAACAATGAAAAATAGCTAGAAATTGTTACGATCCGAAGAAGAATGAATTTCTTGAAAAAATAATAGTTTTTTCTACCAAAAAGTGATAAAAACTAATAAATAAGAGTGTGTGTAATGTTTTTATCAGAAGAAGGACAAATTTGATGTGTTTTCAATAACAGAAATTCGATCTGTCAAATGGTGAAATTTCTCAACAAAATTGCCCTATATCTTCGAAAATAGACGAGACCGACAAAAATTTCATTTGGATTTTTTGTAAAACAGCCCGAAATACGTAAGTTCCAAAAAAAAAATTTGAAAATCAGATGCTCAATGTAACGGAAGTTTTACCATATTGGCTTTCAACAGTTCTGTTCCTCATTAGAACAGTATGATCTCAACGTTTTACCTAAGCCTTTGTCTTGACTTCTCATGTAGGAGTGATTCTTGAAGATTGGTTTCAAAATCACTTTTATTAAAATGGTCTGAACAAATCCTGGAAAATCATCAGGTACCCATTCTTTGGAATTACTACAGAAATTGATCCATTCTTGCTTTACTGTAGTATTCTTGGGGAATATATGGAATGTCAATGTATCATCATGGTATGATGTAGGAGTATTGTTACAAAATTAAACAAGTAATTAACAAATAGCAATACAATTACAAAATACAAGAATTACGCAAAGGATTTTATTATGATCGTGGTTTGGTAACTTTGGTTTTTCGCAAATTGACGTAAATATACCAAAGTTACCAATTTCAGGATAGCCAACTTAATTTCCCCTTGTCTAAATGCTCACAAAGGAGCAAGTTTTATAGATTCCAGATAGACCTACCAAAGGTTTAGATTGTGAACCTTGAACATAATTTGATGGATGTCGTATGTACAACCGGGTTTAACTAGAAACTATAAAACTTGCCCTTACTTCATAACCCCTTCCTATCAAAAAGAACTCTGGTGCAAAGGGACCAGAAGGGTAGGCCATCTATAATTATTTCGTTGAACTGATATAAAGTATTTGAGGCATTTTTTGCCTTAAGCGGTAGTGTATTTAACTGTTTTCGCATTATTTATTGCTATTCTTGACAACAAATGGGGTTTAGTGATAATCTCTAGTGTTCACACACATTCAGAATCATATAACTGCAAATATGGCAACAGAGAAGCCAAAATTTACGTTATCAGAAGTATTTGCTCAGTGCCCCAATACCGAATGCGCCATCTATAGTTTCACCATTGTTAAAATAGAAATAAGATAGTTAGTACCTGTGGAATCGGTATTGGACCCAAACGCGAGTGTCATCTGGCGTGATTAGTTACAAACATGGATATTTGACATCATTATGATGTAGGTTCTTCAGGCTACCCTGATTTTAATGCTGTACCATTGTATCAATCAAGTTACGACAT
Source organism: Chrysolina oricalcia (assembly GCA_944452925.2). Lineage (NCBI taxonomy): Eukaryota > Metazoa > Arthropoda > Insecta > Coleoptera > Chrysomelidae > Chrysolina > Chrysolina oricalcia. The sequence goes on along the minus strand of OX101823.2, from coordinate 29,169,369 downwards.
GACTGGAGGTCAGGTCACTGAAGTTAAAACATGACTTGAAGGCCAGACCACTGACGCCATCTACATGTCACCTTCATTTGAATCCATTTATATTAATCACATAGGGTTGGCTTACTATCTCACTTCTATTTGAACAATGGTACCACAGACAGTTCCTTTACATAATTTCCCATTCGAAAACAGAGAGTAAAGGCTCGTTTATACCCCTACGAATATCCGAATTTTTTTTAATGAATTATTAATTACATATTGTAATTTTTCAGTAATCGGGATTAAATATTACTACATGACCAAAATATGACACGCTGGTTCATCATTCTCCGCAATATTTTAGCCTTATAAGAGTCGATTCGCAGAAAAATTGTGAATATTCGAAATGGTATTAAAAAGGTTGTAATGCCTGACTAGATAAAAATGTCTGATAAACTTATTTCTTCTGCTGATTCACGCCTAAATTCTGAGCGTCATCTATTGGGAACGCATTTCGCAAATTGCTCAATCAACTGTAAATACTCTTCTTCTTCTCAGACTAAGTGCTTTCGCAATCATATTCATAAAAATCTCACTAAGATTCGATCAGGATACATATATGGTCAGATCGTTATGTGTCCCATGATACGGTACCAATATTCCCATCATAAACTATGGAGTCGTGAAATGATTTTACTGTATAGTTAGCATAGTCTGTCGGAAGATGGCGTTACTGTGCTTAACTTGTGTGTGTTCCATAGTGACCCTTTAAGAGAGCTGAAGTGACTACAGTACGTGAACCTTCACGTATACGTTAACGTACGAAATATAACGTTTACGGATTGTTATGAAATTGAGTTGAAGTTGAACGTATGTCAACCGTTAACCCTAACTTGTTAATTTGTCTGTTAATTTGTGTTTTATACTCTTTTCTCTGAACAACTGGATTAGAGTTCATCTGTGCGGATCTTAATAGGGATTTTGACCATATACCTCCCTTGCCAAATCAAATTCTTCCGGAATTGGCTTTTCGAAATGTTCATTGTTTTGAATGAAGCGAAATACCGAACAAGATCATCAAAAATACGTTGAAGAAATGATGATTGATGTAAAATTGTAAATAATGCTTTGTCACTTTTTGATGTTATGGCTTTAAAGTCAAAATTCGCACATTCGCAACTCATCGGTGTGATTCGTATATTCTTCGGATAACGTGCGTTGATTTTTAAGGTATCCGTGTGAGAACGTTAGGTTACGTATGCCCGTAAATTTATTTTCAACGTTAACGTGAATAGCTGACGAATGCGCGTGCATAGATGTCAATTTGTACGTTAACGTTTACGTTCATGGCAGCACTTCAACTCTCTAGTTCTTCTTTTCGGATACGTCAATCCAAACTAAATGTAGATTGTAGGTTAGAATTGTGGAAGTCTCAAACATTATCATTGTCTCTGTCAGAAATTGACGTAATTGAGTTCTGATTTCGACGAATATATCTATTCAGTTCGAATATCGTTATTTAATTAAAGTGAAAGATGTAACATTATTTACTTTGGGGTTGGGGGGGCAGGGGTCAGAAATAAAATCAGCACTTATGATATGAAGACAGGAGAGAGAATGACACCCACTGGAGCTCAGAAGGGTGTCTAAGTAGACGATGGTATTTGTTATGTGTGGAATCAAACACCTTCGTCTACTTCTAGATCATAACTGCTTTATTCATTGTTTTATTATCACAGAATGCAGATCACACAAATCGTCGTGGAACGTCACAATACAATAGGTCAGGTGGCCTGTGCCAGTGTTACCAACATACCTGTACATTACATCTTCCTTTTTTAGAAATACATTATACAGGTATATTTTGTATGAGATCATTTATTTGATTCCGCATTTCCCTCTTTATATTAAAACTGTGAGTCTTCAATAAAATCCTTATATTTATGTGGTTTTTTTACAGTTCTACCACATCTTGTTACTTGTGGATGATACTTTTCTGAAAAACTAGCATAATTGGCTTCGTTCTGTTCAAATGTACTATGACTAGTTGCACTAGTTATTCCACCAAAGTTTGTACTTCGATTTTCATTTTCTTCTGCACTTTCATAACCTTCATTTTCATTATCACTAATATTAAGACTGTGTTCGCTTTGCATTTCTAAATTTGTATCACTGTGTGCTTCTGTACTTTCACTGTGATTTGCATTTGTTAAACTTTGATTATTACTAGGTGGTATGTAATTACAAATAGTATTTTTGCCAATCTTGGTTGAAACATGAGATGGTTCAAATCTTTTGTGAATCTTGTGATCGGGTTGATTTTGATGAATTTTTAAAAAATTTCGATTCCTGATAAGTATCGTTCCATCTTCTGTTTCAATTCGGTACGACCTAATTCCTACTTTATTCAGAACGGGCCCAGTTATCCATTCACTTTTAAGAGTTTTTTGAAGCCACACTTTTGTTTTGTTATCTAATTCATTTAAAAGTTTTGTTCCCTTTTTGTCAAAATTGATTTTTTGTTTATATTGAGCATTTTTGATAAATTTGTCATACTGAGGGTTTATCTCTGTTAACGGGTAAAATGTTGAGTTATGACTAGGCAATAGATCTAGCAGATTTCTTCTCAGGAGTATATTTGCAGGTGAGTGTTTACCATCAATAGGTGTGTTACGATAGTTTAGCAATGCCAAATAGAGATCTCTGCCATCATCATTACATTTTTTTAGGATTGTTTTCACTGTTTCTTTCAATAAATTCATTAGATTGTGGATAACGTGGCGATGAAGTTATATGTTGGAATTCCCATTCACTTGTGAATTTTTTAAATTCAAAGCTTGAATATTCTGGACCATTGTCTGTGATTACAATTCTGGGAATTCCTCGTCTTGCAAAAATGGCTTTTATATTTGTTATAACATTTGCACTTGTGAGTTTTCCATTTAGATTTGCTAATTCAAAGAATTTTGAATAATAATCAGCTACAATTACATAACTTTCATTGAACAAATGAAATAAATCAGAGCCAACTTTATACCAGGGAGAACATATTATTTCATGTGGAATCATGGGTTCAGAGCTGTTTGATATTTGGTATCGTTGACAAGTATTGCAGTTTATGACCATGTCTTGAATGTGTTTTGTCATTCCTGGCCAAAAGAAAGACACGTTAGCTTTCTCAATAGTTTTTCTTATTCCTGAATGACTACAATGTAGTTTATTTAGAATTTTTTTTTGCATTATCTTTGGTATAATCAGCTTTTGTCCCTTATACAACAAACCATTTGCCACAGTAATTTCATGTCTATGTTTGAAATAAAATTTTATGTTATCTGATACATCTTTAAGTGTGTTTGGCCAACCTTGTAAAACCATTTCCTTAAGTGTTTTTAAAACTGAATCTTGATTACTTGAGTTCTCTATTTTGTTTCTTTTTGTTTCCGTAACGTTTACATTTAATGAAATGAGAAAAACTTGTGCATTCAATTCTATATCAAGGTTTTCATCAAATTTTTTATTTTGATGTGCCCGTGATAAAGCATCTGCTATTATGAGTTTCTTACCTGGTACGAAAACTAAATCGAATTCATATTTTCTCAACTGAATGAGAATTCTCTGCAATCTCGCTGGACAATGATTTAAATTTTTATTAAAAATTGGCAGTAAAGGTTTCCACTGTGAATTTTTTACCAAAGACATATTGACTAAATCTTTCAACTCCAAACCATATAGCCAACAGTTCCTTCTCTATCTGCGCGTATCTTGTTTGTGCGTCAGTAAAGGCACGTGAAGCATGAGCGCATGGTGTACCCTTTTGCATCAACGTAGCACCCATTCCAGTTTTACAAGCATCCACTGATATTGTGCTGTATGCATTTACATTGAAAAATTTTAAACAAGGTGCTTCACAAATAACGTCTCTTAATTTATTAAAAGCATTTTCTTGAGTTCCAGACCATATGAATTCATTGTCTTTTTTCAGCAAAGCCCTTAACGGAGCTGTCATTTCACTAAAGTTTTTTATGAATTTAGCAACATAAGTGACAAGACCAATGAATGTCTGCACTTGGTTTACATTAGTTTGTTTAGGCATATTTTTTATAGCGTCTACTTTAGAGTCATCTGGAAGTAAGCCTCTTTGAGTTATTTTATGTCCCAAGTATTTTACTTCGGTTGAATCTGATATTCGCTTCTGCTGCCTTTTCAAAAACTTTGGTTAACCTATCATTATGTTCTTCAAGAGTTTTTCCTGTCACAATTAAATCATCAATGTATATATTGATTCCGTCAATATCTGAAAACATTTTCGACATTCGTTCCTGAAAGACTTCAGCAGCACTACAAATTCCATAAGGCATTCGCAGGAATTGGTAACGCCCATAGGGTGTTGCAAAAGTACACAATGATGTACTTTGTTTGTCTAAATGTATTTGTAAGAAGCCCTGAGTAGCATCTACGGTGCTGAAGAATTTTGCTCCACTTAAAGTAGCTGTCAACTCTTCTACTGTCGGTATTTGGAAATAATTTTTTTTATTACTTTATTGAGATCTTTAGGATCCAAACAGATTCTTAGTGATCCATTTGGCTTCCTTACTAGTACAATGTTATTTACCCATTCAGAGCTTTCTTCAGATTTCTCTATTATTTTGTCTTTTTCTAATTGATCCAGAGTTTGCTTGAGTTTATCTCTAACAGCAAAAGGAACCTTCCTAGCGGAATATACGATTGGTACTGCATTTTCTTTCAATTGTATATGGTATGGCTCTCTTATAGATCCTTCCTTACTAGTACAATGTTATTTACCCATTCAGAGCTTTCTTCAGATTTTTCTATTATTTTGTCTTTTTCTAATTGATCCAGAGTTTGCTTGAGTTTATCTCTAACTGCAAAAGGAACCTTCCTAGCGGAATATACGATTGGTACTGCATTTTCTTTCAATTGTATATGGTATGGCTCTCTTATAGATCCTATACCTTTGAATAAGAAATTATATTTATTTACTAAAGCATTTATTACTTCATTTGCATCCTTTTTTATAGTAATATCTTGATTTTCTATTTACTCGCTTAATCAAATTCATGTCCAGACAACCTTTGAGGCCTAATATACAACTATTGTTCATTTTTACCACATAAAACGATAACTGTTTCTCTATATGTTTGTGTTTACAATTCAAAAAACACTGTCCTATTATAGGCAAAGGATCCCTTGTATAAGAGAAAAACTTCATTTTAGTTTCATTTAGATTATCAAAATCAAACTTTAATACCTTTAGAACCTCTTCTGTTATTATATTTGCCATAGCTCCTGTATCGAGGTTGACTTCTACTGGAGTCCCTTCTATTTGTATCTCCAACACCCATGATTCTACCTGATTTACATCTATTGACATTGATCTGCTCTCCATGGCATTTTCTTTCTCTTCGATGCTACCTATAAATACAAAATCATCATTAGAACCATTTTCAGTCATTAACATTATGTTTTCTATGAAATTTTCTTTGAGCAGGTCTTTTACTGGACATACTTTTCTTATTTCTACACATTTGGTCGAAATGATTGTACTTATTACAATTATTACACTTTTTACCGTAAGCAGCACATTTCCCATATATGTGCTGATATCCACACTTCTGGCATTTTTTGAAACCATCTTTATGATATTACCTTGCCATACTGCATCTATATTATCTTCTTTCTTTCCACTTATTGCCTTGTTTCTTTCTCGATTATTTTCCATGTTGATACAATAGATTACTGCTTCCTCTAACGTCTTATGATCCTCGTCCAATAATTTCAGTCTTAGTTCTTCATTTCGTAGTCCACATATCATGATGTCCTTGACAATTCCATCTCTCAGTTTCTCCAGTTCACATGGGATTGCTAGATTTTTGAGTTCGGTGATATAATCCCAGGCGGCACACTGACGTCAATTTGACGATAATTTTTGGTCATCTGTAACGTACTGCGACTTTGAAGATGACGTGAGGGTAACGTTAAAATGACGGGTAAATGTCACAGTCCAAAGACGTCATTTGTTACGTCTTTGCGTCGTCATTCATATCACATTCCAGTGACGTCGTCAGCTCACGTAATTTTAACGTACTTTTTTTGAGCATTCATTGAATGAAATACCTGGATATACATTAATAATGAAAAATTGATTAGGTGATCCAGTTTTCCGCTTCAACCTATCTTTGAATAATATTCATCGGGAAATCTCACACAGAAAATAACTACTGCTCCGTACGACCGTTGAAATAAATCTTTTAGAATATACCTTTTGTATGGGTTGAAGAGGAAGATTGATTACGTAATCCATCATTATCATCATTAGTTTGATGGCTTTCCGCCACTGAGTATCAAAAATTATTTCTCTCGAGGATTCATCACATTAGAATTAAATGAAACACTTGAATTATTTGAAACAAAAACTTATATTTTACAAAGTAAAAAAATTAGACATTCTGTCGGAAAATCTATTTGTATCTGAACAAAAAATAAATAGAATAACAAATATGAGGCCACACTGAATAATTCAGTTATGTGAAAAGGTATGTAATAAAGGCATGGAAACACAATTATTGAAGATCTCAAAAACAATACACTTGCATAGAATGTTTTCAATATTTCACATTGTCATGTCTAAAGATAAGTCCCCAACAGTATATATATATATATATATATATATATATATATATATATATATATATATATATATATATATATATCTGTCGAGGTATTAGCCAGAGAAGTAGTTGTTTTCTGTCGGACATATGCCATACAATCTATACAAAGGTATAGTGAGTTCCTAAAGGATTGTTTTCGACTGTTTTACAGTCACTGGAACATTTATTGCTCCTTGAAACAAGTAATCAGCATATACCATTTCGCATCCGAAATGTCCTTCTGGAGCGCTCTCTAATCTGTTGCCGTGGTGGATCCTGTAAGCGATTGAAGTGTTCATCCCGGCGAACGATGACGGGCACCGGGCCCCTGCGTGTATACAACCGTGATAACCAGGACTGCACTGATGAGGGACTTCATCCCGAAACCGGTCTGCAGTTGGTTCCTTGTTTGGGTCAGGCGGTGTCCTGCTGTCTGTCTCTGAGAGCTCTTGCAAAGTTGTTCCTTCAAAGTAAGGATCTTTGCACATATGTCTGATAGATATAATTCAATATCTGTCGAGGTATTAGCCAGAGAAGTAGTTGTTTTCTGTCGGACATATGCCATACAATCTATACAAAGGTATAGTGAGTTCCTAAAGGATTGTTTTCGACTGTTTTACAGTCACTGGAGCATTTATTGCTCCTTGAAACAAGTAATCAGCATATACCATTTCGCATCCGAAATGTCTTTCTGGAGCGCTCTCTAATCTGTTGCCGTGGTGGATCCTGTAAGCGATTGCAGTGTTCATCCCGGCGAACGATGACGGGCACCGGGCCCCCGCGTGTATACAACCGTGATAACCAGGACTGCACTGATGAGGGACTTCATCCCGAAACAGGTCTGCAGTTGGTTCCTTGTTTGGATCAGGCGGTGTCCTGCTATCTGTTTCTGAGAGCTCTTGCAAAGTTGTTCCTTCAAAGTAAGGATCTTTGCACATATTTCTGACAGATATAATTCAATATCTGTCGAGGTATTAGCCAGAGAAGTAGTTGTTTTCTGTCGGACATATGCCATACAATCTATACAAAGGTATAGTGAGTTCCTAAAGGATTTTTTTCGACTGTTTTACAGTCACTGGAACATATATAATATATATATATATATATATATATATATATGGACTTCTTTGGAATCTATGGGATAAGATAAAAATGAATCATACAACTGATATTTTTTGCCAATGAAAAAAATATCATTATCTGAATCAACAATAATATTATGTATTTGGAAAATATTATTTTCTTTATTCATGCAATATGAGTCAGATTTACAATGAGAATGCACTGTAAAAGTCTGATTATCAAAAATAATTTTTTTGAACTGATGTGAAATAAAGGCAGTCGAGAGCGTAGGTTCAGCAGTATGTTCCAGAAAACATTGTTTATCATGGTGATTCTGTGATTTATTGAGTTCACAGCAATTCATTTCCTTTATTCTACGAATGATTTGTTGCAATGGTTTATTTGGTGATTTCACTAATTTTTTCATTTTGCCCAGGTAGTTTTCAAATGGAAAAGCTGAGAAACAATCTAATGGCCCATGTTGTTCAACATCCTCACCGAGATGGCATAATGTATGTACATTGTATACATAAAATTCTCTACCATATATTTCTTCACAATGATTAATGAAAACACACAAAATTTAATTGGCAAACTTCCATCCAAACTTAGTAATATGATGACTCGATATGAGGATTGTTATTCCAGTGTGAAGAAGTAAAAAATGTTCATAAATGGCAATAGGTATTATTCCTTTAAGCACTAAGGAGCCTAGATACAGTAGAAACGACCTGAATTCAGTTGCCTTCCAACGAGGTAATTCTGTTAGATCCCGTGGTTTCCTATTGATTTCAATTGGAATATATGGCTTCAATGCCAGTAATCTTTCAGAAATTGTTTTGACTTTTTGACTATTCAATCTAACTTTCAATGGACCACTAAGCCAAGTATTTAATAACTTTTTGGTTACTCCCAAACAAAATGAGTGCATGTAATCAATAGGAAATTGAGACACCAAGCCAAAATTTAAATTATTCAAGGGTGACTCACCAAGATGATGATCTTCATCTAGCATATCTCTGAACGTTTGATCTGTCCTTTTTGTGGCAGATGTATTCCTCAAAATGACTCTTTTATTAACATACTCACCAATTTCCACACATTTATCACAAGATAAGTATCCACCATGAGATTTTACACATTTAATGAAAGCTCTCGCAGGAGCATCACATATAAATGTATCTATTTCTACAAAAAATATTTTATTTTGAAAAGTAAATCCATGTGAAGTTAATTGAATAATTTCTTCTACGAAGTCTTGTAAGTATGAAGCAAGAGGTGTTGGTTTCGATTTTCCACAAAATATTCCTATGGCGAATGGATCACTTTTTCTGAAGAAATTTGTAACAAGTCCTAATATGGGCCAAAGTTGAATACTTGAGCTCTTAAACAAAGGCAAACCATCAATATTGAAACTGATTTTAATTTTTTGTTCTGAAAATTCATTGATTGAGGTATCAAAAGAACTGATCAAACTATTAACAAGACCTATATGGACATATTCACCATTTTCCAAATTGTTTATGGAGTAATTTCTAGGTGTATGTAATAGTGTTCTGTAATTCAAAGGTAATTGCGGATGATAAGGAGATAAGATTCGTAAAAGATCATTGAGAGCCACCCTTGATGTATTATGCTGTATTGCCCACTGGGTCAAACTGGTTGGTAAATCTAGATCCGGTTCCAAAGTAGAGACATTTATATACTGATGAGGAGAATTTTTATTAATGGTGAAAAATAAATTTGGACTTTCATCATTATCGGGAAAGGTAGGTTCAGGAGTGACTGACTCGACACATCCTTGAATGCTTTCTATTTCAAAGTGGCCATTCAAATCACATTGGAAATCATCTCCTCTTCTATCTTCCAAATTTTCAATGTGATTTGAGTTTTCCTGCATAACATTTTCAACACTGGCTCGCACTCTACGATATATCTGTCTTTTACCAACAATTTTTTTTGTGTCTTCTTTTTTCTGTCCATCTTTATGAAAAATTAGTGAATCATACATACCAAAATAAGTTTTACAATAGTTAATACAATTTCTGTAAATGTTGTCCTCTTAAAAAAATTATTGAAGTCACATATTATTCTAGTTTTTAGGTCTTGATCTGTTCAGTCTTTGGAGCGCATATTTCAACCACACCTTCATACAATCTTCAACTTCTTTTTCTGTCGTTGTGGATTGAAACTTTACAGCATCTTGAGAAAACAAAGAAACATATTATTAGCAGTATTTGGTAATATTTTCATTTTCATATAATGACCAACAAAAAATAAACAGATTTTTTCCTTTAGGTACATCATATAAGTAAGTCATTTTCTAAATATTTCTTGAGAAGCTACATTTCTTAAGGGAACTTTTTTTCTGATAATATGAAGACATGTTTACTTTATATATCACAAAAATTATCAAAGTGACTAGTTTGAAAATGCATAGATGTTGATGAAATATTAAACATTTTTTTGAATTCCCATTTGCATTTTTCATTGAATGCATGCTTACTCCAATAATTCAAAACACTATCGTTACAGTGAATTGATATTTGAATTGAATTAAAACTCACCGACAACTGTTGATTTTAGCCTTAAATTTGAAAAGGGATCGTTTTCCATAAAAATTATATCTAGATGCTACTTCATCCGAAATCAATACTTTCAGAATTCTGTTTGTTTTGGTACTGGCATCTTTTCCTCCAATTCTTGCCAAATAGGACATCTGAAAAATGTATAATATCAAATACAAAATACTACTGAAACAATCAGTGGAATGTCTTACAAGTAAATTATAGTTTTCCTTGTTTTCCAGGCAAGTTTCCAAAGCATTTAGATCACCCTGACTATTTAAAGGTAATTTGGGAAAATCCTCTGGTAGAATAGCACTTGTCCCAATAAGAGTTCCATTTTTATTGATCGATAGCTGGTTCAGTATTTGTGAATTTTGTTCCTTTATTGTGCATAAAAGTGTTAAAAGTTTTCTCTGGAACTCTAAAAAAATATTTTCAATTTTCATAAATATAAAGAAAAAATATCTTTCCTACCTTCACTTGAGTATGTGCTGGTTTCAGATTTTGTACTTGACATGCTTGTAGTGGGCGTATCTGGTTTGAGTCCATCTGAAAGAAAAACTATTGTATATAACATATATTTTTTCAAAATTGAATCAATGCTGTGTACAGAAGCAAAACAGTTAGTAGTCTAGAGTAAATTTGTCTCTCGATTATATACTTTCATAGCTGAATGAACTTTGTAGCATAAACAAATCATTGTTACCTTTGAAATTTGTTATCTTTGGGGAGTTACTGTGTTGTGGACTCTCAACTGAATCTGGAAAAAAATATTCTCAATAATGTTGAAGCTGACACTTATCAACAGAAAAAAATCCAAGTAACTTACTGATTCTTTGAATAGCTGGTGGTCTTTTGATGGATTTTATATTTTCATCAGAAGATGAACTATCGTATCGTCTTGGATTCCTAACTCTTCTTTTCCTGCCAGACTCCTCTGCTTTAGACAGCAAATTAGAGGTATCTTCTGCTTTTTTAAATTTTATTCGAGCTACATCATAATCATCTGAAAAACATAATATCTACATTAAACAGGATGTTGATTTTATATAGATGAGGTTAGCCAATGGTTAGGTTGTGTATCTTCTGTTATATGACGACATATAGACAGTCCCTATAACTATCATACTCAATGTTATATTGCATATCACAAACAGAACATTTACTACATCAGCAACGTTTTTTTTCTTGCGAAAGCTAAGCTACTAGTTTGAAATAAAACAAGAAATTACATAAAACAATTTTTGTTAGTGTACCAATACTCGGCCACAGTTTCGAATAAATAACAGATACAAACCTGTCTCGTAGAAACATCTTTTGATCTTATGAAGCGTCCATGTTTCTGTGTTGATAGGCTCGTCCTGCTTCAGAACTTTGTTTAACTGGTAAGTTTGTTTATGGGGAGGCCAAAATACTTCTTTTTTCCTAGGAGTAAGCCACGAACTCCTGACTACCGCAACGCCACTCTCTTCAAACTCCACTACATTAAACTATGAACATACCTACTTTTAAAATTATGAAACTGAACACTTTACTTTTGACATGACCTTATGGTTCAATATAACTTCCACAGCATGGAAGAGAAACTGACAAAAAATTCTGGGCTGTGGAATATTACAATAACGTAAAAATCGAGGGGGAAGTAACTCTTTCATTAGGTGTACATCATAACATTTTCATTACTTCATTAATCATTTCATATTCAACTTAAAATCGAAATCTATGTTTCTGGGGATCCGTGATATGATTTTTTTCGGTTCCAAGTTGGCAAATTTATGCCGTCTGACAATCGGTAAGTGATCGCCTCGGTGATCGCTGAGCAGACGCGGATTTTAATCAGTGATTTTCCGATGAATAGTATAACATCATTAATGGTAATTATTTTTCATTAAAGTTAATTACTGCATTATTTTTATTAGGTGTACAAAAAATGGCTAGTTACTTCCCCCTCGGTAAAAATCATGCCAACAAAATAAGAAATTCTAAACCTTTGTATGCAGTTGCTTAATCGTTCTTGTACCTGATAACAATACTCAAAAACAGTCAAAACACACAATAAACCAGTCCTGCTATGCAAAATGGATATTTCGACTTTCAAGTCTTGCGACGCCATTCGAAGTTTAATGGAAAGGAAAAAGGCAGTAATGACATTTGACAAATGAAACAAAATTTGGTGATCAATGATCTCGGTCCTCCGATTACATTTTATATTTTGCGTTCTTCGTTCTTTCCGCTTCAGTTTTTCATTTCATTCTTTGAACATGAAACATTGTTATTTCAGTACGAGAAAGAGTTGAGCATTTCATTGTCGTAAAAAACATTATTTTACTATTTTTCTATATTCTTTCGTGATACCGAAACTACACGAATAACAACTCCTTCTTCCGGAGACATTTCAATCTTTCATCTCACTTTATAATAGGTTTTTGTATGATGGATGCATATTTCTATGTCACGCCCGTATGCACCGTGAACAATAGAGCTCGAATCGACAGTTGTCTCTGTCTCTCCCATGAAATGAACCATAACATCATTTCACTTATTTGCTGAGAAGTAAATTAATCCAGTTTGAGTACATATACTACACGGTGCATTATAGCATATTAAGACGACATGAATCACTATCACAAACATTTATAAGGGTTTTCTAGTCTCCAAGTGAGGTTCTCCATTTTCATTGTTTCAAAGATATTTTTCGTCAACCTAACCTTTAAATCAACACGTCTCTAATGGTGATGAATAAATGTCGTAATTGAGACGTCAGCTGGGGCTCTTAGAACATTATGACCTTTGTGTCACCTGCGAATAATAAAAAATAATATCATTCACGGTGAACAAAATCCAGAGAACCGTTTTCCAACAGTACAACGTCGTACTAAGCCTACTCTTGAGAATCTCCCGGTATGATATCACCTAGGCTTGAAAATAATTTAATCACCTTGATCTTACTGTGGTGTTTCCGCAGACTACCTATCAGTGAGTGTAATTTTACTGCCGCTCGCACCCTATTATGTGTTGCAAAATATGCAACACTGCCGCTCTGTGCGTTCGACTATACCCACCAACGCAGGAAGCAAGAAAAAATAATCAACCACACCATTCAGCATCCAGTACAAGATTTCAAACCGAGTTGGGCGCCAAATTGTCACCTCTCTTATTTCCACTAATTTGAGAGACAAGGGAGATGACTATTTTATGCTTTATTTATTTTGCTTGTGCAATCCAGTTAGTTCAGTGGTAGATTGGGTGTGGAAATGATGCTCAATATATTTGAAGCTGGATCCGGGTTTGATTACCTTTCCCTGCGCGTTCGCTGGTACAGCCCACCGAGCGACAAAAAGGAGAAGAAGAATATCTAGTAATCATAAACAATGAATAATATGATATGGTGGTCAAAGTCCGTGGTTATGCTCAATTCAATTGCAATATTCTAATAACTAATAACAGTATATTTAAGGACCTTGATGGATGTGCTGACAACCAATGTCCTAAATAAGATGTCCCTTTGACCCAAATGTATATATACACTGGAGTTCACAACAGGTAAGTGATATTTCTGTACATAAAAACTATCTAATTGATTATGATATCCTTTTCTAGCAATACGAGCAGGCAAACAGCAAGCATTTATATCAAAAAGCCCATCTAAGGATGATAGCTATAAGCTGTGATAGTAGCGTAAGCGCAATTATTTCGGCCTGGGCAAGAATAGCCAAGCAATGCGGTTAAATCTATATGCACTAATAAATTTTAAGCAAATGATAGGAATAATGGAATGAGCTCGCCTGAGTGTGATGCATGAGTTGTCTTCGGCTGGACTTCCACCATTCGTGCAGCGGCTGAGAGGGTGTCTGAAGGCAACGCCTGACAGTAAGCTTCTACTAATGAATGCTGATGTCCATATGCTGGGTGAGTAAGCTTAGTATACAAATTGTATCATGCATTGATTATATGGAACCGTTAGAAGAAGGCCTGAAATAGAGCTTCCGTTATGTGAGCAATCCTATGACATTCTAGAGTTTTCAAAAATGATGATTGTGAGGATGAGAATGATCATGTAAAATTTTCCAAGAGAGTAAAATAGACCTACCTGAGGATCGTGTGTGGCCTGAAGTGATGGCTTGAATAGGCAATCACAGGAAATTGATTAATTCAAATCCACAACTGTGAAACTCCCTAATCTACTCGATTACCGGAGACTTATACAATTTCCAGAGATTATAATTGGTCAAATCCACCTGAGGTGAGAGCACGTCTTCCAGGAGCTACTCTGACCATGTGCCTACACAAGGTTATAGTCATGTTCCGATATTCCTGAACAGTACTGCCCAGTAGTTTTGGTCGTTCCGATCCCAGCGAGCACAAAAACATCTAAGAGATGTTAAAAGTAAGAGTTTTTGAGATATCAAACCTCCACTGTGATGTTCTGTTCATACATGAATAGAACGTGTATGTAGGTGCAAATGTCCGCCGCACGCGGCTATTTTTAGGATGTTCCTGGGACATCACAAAAAGCATTTCTTTCACTTTTTTTTCAAAGCCTTTTTTAAGACACACTATAAAATTTTTAAAGCTTTTCGCCTACATTAAATCACTGTATATAAAACATTGTTTGAGATGTTCCTGAGACATCACAAAATGCACTTTTATCTCGTTTTTTGTCATTGTACAAATCAACAATAGTCAAAATATGAAGAGGCGATTTAAAAAAAAATCGATATAACTTATTTTAATAGGATCAAAGGAACACACATACAAATTTAAACCTAAAATATTTTCTGTTCATACAAATTGAACAACTTTTCAAAAATGTAAATATCACTATATAACACTGGTTGTTGTCTGGTTCAACTGAATTTAAACAAAACTGTGAATACACTCTCAATAATACAGTGTCCTTGACTAATCACTTTACATAGATAAGGTATACATAATGATTATGATGATGATTTTACAAGTCAGAACCGGTTTATGTTTTTGAGGTTATTTATTTTCTGAATATCGACAATTCATTCGTTACTTTGCAGTCCGTGATTAACTTGATTACTAAATATAATATTTTGTCTTGATAAAACGTTTCACTTTACTCTAAAACGACTACTTTTACGAAAAACAAAATGGGGTAAATTAAGTCAAAACTAGAAACGATACTCTCCGTCAACTCAAACATCACTGAGATCACATGATCACATTTGCGATTGTGCGAACGCTAGATATATTCTCGGTGAACATCTCAAAGGTAAACTATGTTACGCCAAGTGAAAACACCCACAAGATAACATTTTGTGCACATCTCCGATACATTCCTATAGGCATTTTAAAAAACGCCACAGAAGAACAAAAACAGAACATTGAATATCCTTCAGGGACCTCTTTGGGAAGTACATATTACGTCTCAAAGAAACATCGGCGTGACTACATTTTTGAAACATCTCAAAACCTCCCAGAGATGTTTGTGCTCGCTGGGATTATACTGAAATTGACTGGTACACATTTCGCGCCAATTTTCATGGAACCTTGTTAGAGGCTAGAAATTTACTGGTTACTACTGTTACAGAAATGGTCGTGTAGTCCCAGTATCCTCTCCCCGAATTAATAATGAGTTAGGTTAGGATATGTTATTTAATATTTATTCAATTTATTGATAGCAAAATCATTACAGTTAGCTCATCTGAAAAGACAGCAGAGAAAATGTATCAAGTGGTAATAGAAGACTTGCTAGTGGAAGTTGATGCCGGAACAGCCGCTAATTTACTAGCTTTGTTCTCTCTCGCCTCTCGTCCATGTAGATGTATGAAAATATGTTTTTCAGATCGAAATCATGCCAAGCGATATTTGCAGGCCTTTAATTCGACAATGAATTCAAAACATCAGAACAAGAAAATAAATCATTATAACAAAGAAATAATACCTAGCTTATAATCATAGCTCGGCTAGAGCTTGAAAGTACTTGAGCTATCCGAATTTTCAGAATCCCTGTCACCTGATATTTTCTCTATTATTACTTGATTAATTGCAAGCATCAATCAGTATCACATAATAGTAATGATATAATTTTGAACTAGAAACGTTTCCGCCTTACATTTGACAGTCTGAATTTCCCAATCGTTCCGAAATTAGATGACAATTTCAGGTTACTGTCACTGTTAGGCGTTCCGAAATTACCTACTGTGGTCAGTACTGTTCAGTAATATCGGTTCATGAGATATCTTATAAAAAGAACATTTCCTCTCTCTAGACTTATGACTTCTAGTCACTTGTCATTTTCTATTCTTTTGCAAGGGATTCATGATCATGATCAATTCACCATGATCATCTGATCATGATCAGCAACTGATTCGAACCTAGATTTAGCTGTTCCAGGTTGAGAGTTCATTGTTTTCATATGAGTGTTTTGACATTTAGGTTATGAAAATATATTGAAATGATTTTTGAATGAATCTTTGAAAATTGCTCATACAAGGTACTCATCAGCTATTGCTCAAAGCTTAACTGGTGACCGTTTAGACCTTTGCACTCCTATTAATGCTTTTATGCAGATATGTCAGTTTTACGATTGTTTGTTTTCTAGGGTTTCTGGAAACCGTAATAGAGGATACTAGTCATGGCATTAGATCTCTAGGACCCAATCGAGTGAACCAGATTGTCAGTGAATACACAGGGGGTTCATTGTTAGCTGAATCCAATTGTAATTTGCTGAATAAATGGTTGAGTATGGTAGAATTATCTTCTTTATTAGTATAATGCTTTCTAGCGAATTTGACCCGAAACAAAAGGAACTGTTTTGGGGCACTGCTCGTCAATTTCCTCTGTGATCAGGAGTGTACACGGTACTATTAGTCAAGACAACAACCTGACAGCGGAAATGAAAAAATTGGTCACCCTCTTTTCCTAGGGCATTGAACCAGCTCAACAGCCCAGATTGAGAAAATTAGTCGAAAAGTACCAAGACATTTTCGATACCGGACAAGGAAAAGTGGGTCGAACGAATGTAGTTCAACATAAAATTGATACTGGGGATGCCCGACCAATCCGACAATCAGCTAGAAGACTTCCTCTTGCCAAGAAGGAAGAGGCTGACAAAATAGTCAGTGATATGGGGAAAGATGGAGTAATTGAACCACCCGACAGTCCATGGTCCTCTCCAGTCGTGCTGGTGAAGAAGAAAGATGGATCAACACGCTTTTGCGTAGACTATCGTCAACTGAACAACGTGACGAAAAAAGACAGTTGCCCTCTTCCGAGAATAGATGACACCCTAGACAAGTTGGCCGGATCCACGATTTTCTCGACCCTCGATCTGAAGAGTGGATACTGACAGGTAGAACTGGCTCCAGAAGATAGAGAGAAGACAGCCTTCACCATCGGCTCAGGACTGTGGCATTTCACCGTTATGCCATTCGAACTTTGTAATGCTCCAGTCACATTCAAGAGATTAATGGAGACGGTTCTGAAAGGACTTTCATGGAGGACGTGTCTGGTATATCTCGATGACATTATTGTAGTTGGCAAATCGTTCGAAGACCACGTTAAAAACCTGGAGGAGGTATTCCTGCGACTGAGAAATTCTGGATTGAAGCTGAGCCCCAAGAAATGCCACCTGTTCCAAAAAGAAGTACGTTACCTTGGCCATGTTGTCTCCGGTCACGGAGTAGCAGTGGATGACGGGAAGATCAAAGCAGTGAAGGAGTGGCCTATTCCGAGAGACATACACCAACTACGTAGTTTCCTTGGTTTGTGCACATACTATCGCCGATATGTGCTGGGGTTCGCCAACATCGCTAAACCACTGACCAGGCTCACGGAAGGACAAACAAAGTTTCAATGGTCCGAAGAATGCCAAGACTCGTTCAGGAAGCTGAAGGGGGCATTGATCAACGCACCGATTCTGAGTTATCCCCTTCCGAGTGGAAAATTCATTTTGGACACGGACGCCAGCAACGTGGGACTTGGAGCTGTCTTGTCCCAGATCCAGGATGGGTAAGAGAAGGTCATCGGATACTTCAGTAAAACTCTCAGTAAACCGGAGCGTAACTACTGCGTCACCAGACGAGAACTTTTGGCTGTTGTCAAGGAAGTAGAACACTTTTACAAATATATGTACGGGAGAAGATTTCTGTTAAGGACCCCGACCACGCAGCCCTTAAATGGCTTCTACAGTTCAAAAACCCCGAGGGCCAAGTGGCACGTTGGATCGAAAGACTCCAAGAATTCGACTTCGAGATCGAACATCGAGCAGGAAGTGGCCACAAGAACGCAGATGCCCTGTCAAGGAGACCATGCCCAGACGACTGCTCACACTGCCGACGAACAGAAGATAAGGAAGCAGCGATTTGTAGAACCACGGCAGTTGACAACAACTGGAATGACAACGAGGTCCAGAAAGACCAAGAAAGAGATCCAGATCTTGGTTTAGTCATCAGTTGGAGAAAGAGTAATCAAAGACCGGCATGGCAGGAAATCGCAAGATATTCCCCAGCAATCAAATCCTACTGGGCACAATGGAACTCCCTTACCTTGGAAAATGAGGTCTTGAAACGTGTATTGGAGACCAAAGATGGTGGGGAGGACAGACGTCAGATAGTGGTTCCCAAGAATAGAAGACATGAAGTACTCCGACAGATCCATAATGGAGTTGCTGGAGGACATCTGGGTGTGACGAAGACCCTGCAGAAAGTAAGGCAACGGTTCTACTGGGTCAATTGTCAAGTTGATGTCAATGACTGTTTCAGAATGTGTGCTGTTTGTGCTGCCAGCAATGGACCTTGGACACGACCCAAGGCCCCGATGCGTCAGTATAACGTAGGTAGTCCATTCAAGTGAATCGCCATTGACATCGCCGGACCGTTCCCCATATCAGATCACGGAAATAAATACATCCTTGTGGCAATGGACTATTTCAGCAAGTGGGCCGAAGCCTATGCCCTGCCCAACCATGAAGCCATCACCGTCGCGGTCGTCTTGGTGAAAGAGTGGATATGTCGATTCGGTGTCCCCTTGGAGCTGCACTCGGACCAAGGCAGAAATTTCGAATCCAACCTGTTCCAAGAAATCTTTCAACTGCTGAACATCCGCAAGATGACAACCACAGCTCTACATCCACAGTCCGATGGAATGGTTGAGCGGATGAATAGGACTATCAATCGTCACTTGTCCAAGGTAGTCTCTGACCATCAAAGAGACTGGGACCAGTATCTTCATTTGTTCCTGATGGCCTACCGTTCCGCAGTACACGAGTCGACTGGCCAAACCCCTGCTAGTATCATAATGGGCCGAGAGCTGCGACTTTTCTGTGACCTAAAGTTTGGGACGCCACCAGGACAGGATACCGCGGGAGAGGACTATATCAGCAAACTCTGTCAGCGAATGGAAGACATCCACGAATGAGTCCGTTTGAACATCCAGAGTGCCAGCGACCGAATGAAAGCGACTTATGACATCAATACCGATGCTGGAGGATTTCAGGTTGGTGACCTACTTTGGCTGTACAACCCGATGCGTCGCCGGGGCCTGTCACCGAAATTACGGAATTCATGGGAAGGTCCGTACAAGATCATCAAGAGGATAAACGACCTGCTTTACCGAATCCACAAGCCACCCAGAGGTAAAACCAGGGTCGTTCATTTCAACAGATTGACCCCTTACGCTGGAAATCATGACCAAGTCTGCACCCTCAGACCACCAGAGGATGCGATGACGTTCCAGAAATTCATGTCTTTATACTCAAATGAACAGAAAGGGTCACATGGGGTAACTCGAGAGGAGCCACGGGACCTTTTTTTCAAAGTGCCAGTCGATTACGCCCTAGCACACTGCGTCGCAGAAGATCTTCGATTGTCCAGGGGCATCGCTGTGGTGTTCTACACGAAATTTGGCCAACTTCAAACACTACGAAAACAGAATCCAGAAATTGGAGGTGTGCTACAACTGAAGAAGGGCCAGAGGAACATCTACTACCTGGTGACCAAAAAGCATTCCCAAGATAAACCGTCCTATGAAGATGTCTGGAGGAGCCTCACCCAACTGAGAGACACAATGGTGGACCAGAATCTGGTGGACTTGGCAATCCCAAAATTATCCTGTAGTATTGATGGGCTGGATTGGAGAGTTATAAGAAGTATGTTGGAGACGATATTCCGATCCAGCGGCGTCCAGATTTTGATTTGCTGTAATCCTATTCCACGACCTAACATGAAGACTGTGGAGTGTTATTTCCATCGAACTTCACGATGCAGATTTGGGGAGTCGACACACTCCAAGGAGGATATTTCGGGACGAAATATCTCTAAGAAGGGGGCAATGTGGCGAAGCTGTGGGCTGTGAGCTGTGGGCCTGAACACTCACGCAGGCCGCATATGACCTTCGATACGCTATGCACCGAGAAGAATCTGGACGATTCGATGAATCTGGACGATTCGATGGAAAATTCTAGAGCATTCGAAGAAGTCAACAGTGAATATAAAAAGAACGACGCAGCAGACAGTGAAGTGAAAGTCGAATATAAATAGTAGTGTGATTGATATATAAATTAGAGCATTGTGAATCATTGTATTTCGTTAAATAAATTATTTTAGAGTGAATTAGAGTTTAAATATACAACATTGCGTTTTTATGCGTAGATCCTGGCGATAGCTATTTCTGTGCAAACTGAGTTATTCACGAAATAATCTAGCCGTATATCACTGTACGAAATTTTTGTTATTGTTTCATAATTTATATTACCTATTTTTATGATAATAAAAATGTTTATGTGGTTATTTTTTTAGTTTTATGTGAAATCATTTCAAAATATTCATTAATTTATTGTACATTCAACTATCTTCCAAGCAAAATCGAAAAATACTTTAATCAATTATATTGATTTTAGGTCCTGAGATAATAAACTAAAAAAAAAAACTTCTTGGAGAAAAAATTTTATTTAAATGCACCAAAAACAAGAAAATGAATTTCAAAGTGAAATAAACCCATCATTTTGTAACATTATAAAATTTTAAATTATATAAAATCTTGTCACGAGAATAAATCTTGACGTAATTTTAAATTTAACATACAGTAAGAAATACATAGATACTTCTCGCGAAAAGCATTTATTTCATTTAAAATTTTATAATGTAACAAAATTATGGATTTAATTCTCTTTAAATTTTATTTTCTTCTTTTTTAGTGCATTTAAATAAAATCTTTTCTCTAAAAAGTTTTTTTAAAGTTTATTATCTCAGGACCTAAAATCAATATAATTGATTAAAGTATTTTTCGATTTTGCTTGATAGTTGAATGTACAATAAATAAATGAATATTTTGAAATTATATCACATAAAACTAAAAACATAACCACAAACATTTTTATTATCATAAAAATAGGTAATATAAATTATAAAACAACAACAAAAATTTCGTAGAGTGATATACGGCTAGATTATTTCGTGAATAACTCAGTTTGCACAGAAATAGCTATCGACATGATCTACGCATAGAAACGTAATACCAGTTTCTGTTATGGCAATGTTATCGCAATTCAATTTTGTTATTGTCTTGAGTTGAAGAAAGGGTGGTTTGGAAATAGTATCTGAAATATGTATTCGGTAGGTTCAATGCGTTTGTCCCGATTCCTGCCAGACTGGACACAGGTAGGTATATTTCCTTGTGGTTTATTTTGCGTCACAACAGGAAACAATAGATTACGGAGAAATTATCTCAGATGAATCTTTTACGACTGGTGTCCAGGGTGCATCACTACTAGCTGATTATGAAATGTAGAACTATATTTCTGGAAATTCCTAAAAGGAGAGTTCTTCGACGACACCTTGTATCAGTTAAAATATTTTCAAATTGCTGACAACTTCCAATAATACTGGAAATGGACGTCAACTTCATTATATTAAATGTCATAATTTTTACTGAATTTTTAGATTCTACTCTGAATTTTAGTTCAACTTCATATACCCAGAAAGCTAAATGAGTTTCAACATTTTTAGGGGATATCTGAAACAGTATTAGATACAGTTTTGGTTGAATGGGAAAAAAGTTGCGTAACAGAAGGAGCATCTAACTGGAAGTATGAAATTTCGTTTTGTTTTATTTTGGTTCAGACAAGAGAAAAATCCTATAATTTTCAGAGAACATCTTGAGGTCCGAGAGAAAGTAGGTATGAATTTTTTGCAGGATGTATGCCTCAGGGAACACCTCCCGAGGCAGTGAGATCCAAAACTTTTGCGTTCGTTGGAAGAATGAGCACTGCGAAAGAGATGTTCGGCATATCTTCAGAGTGACGACAAAGGGATGTGAAGACTTAGCTCGACAGGTCGGTATCGATGGGACCGCTAACGGTGGAACGGTTGATGATATTCCAGAAAAGCATTGCCTATGAAATCTCGCTAACCTTTCTGCAGTGTCCCAGAGAAGTGAGCGAGCTTGTAAGCGCAGCATCTCCGACGAGATGAATGGCTCATTTTTTGACAGGAACCTAAAGTTTCATTTAGTGTTAAGGACTGCACTCCATACATTATAAGAACAGTATTCCAGGACAAGTCTGAAATGTGACCTATAAATCATAGTCAATTGACGGGAAGTGAAAAAGCTGTCGGCGCGAAAGAGAGAACCAAGTTTTTGATATGAACTTTTGACAATGGACCTCACATGGCTTTCACATGAAATGATTCTGCTGATGATAATACCGAACATTGAAATGGATAACTTCATTGGTATGGATACTCCTGGCATAATTACGTAGGCCTCTGTGAGATCGACCTTTCTACAAAAAAAGATGAAAAATACGTCTTCAAAAAAACTTATTATAGGCTTTCTTGTGAAGATAATAGTTTTACTGTCCGACGTATCGTTATCCAACAACCATCAGATATTATTTTTTTTAAATAAAGCCCTGTTTCTAAGAGTACAGCTGTTTGTTCCTGAAATTATTGATTAGGTATTACGTCCCGCACAGCATGAAATTTTTGAGTGAAACGTTTCAAAATATTTACAAGAAAGATATCATAGAAATATTTACGAGAAGTTAAGGGAATATTTCACTGCAAGAAAATTTTCCAATCTTTGGCCGAATATTTCCCTAATATTACATAAATGTTACATGAAATATTCCTCAGATTAATTCGTAAATATTTCAGGGAATATTCTACAAATTGTTCATGAAAGATTTTGGCAGTATTGCAGGATGAGATATTTCGATGGGGATACGGATATTTGTAAAAAATATTTCGTAAATTTTTCAACAAATATTCCGCGGGAATATACAATAAATATTTCGAAAATGCATGTAAAAAATATTGAAAAAATCCTTTAGTAATATTTCAGTGAAGGATTTTTATTCAACAGAGTGAAAGTGTGAATATTTCATTAATATTTCATGGAATATTCTACGAAATGCTTAGAAAAGATTTTTGCAATATTGCAGGTTGAGAAATTTTGGTAGAGATAAGGATATATGTAAAAAATATTTTCTAAAGTTTTCAATAAATATTCCGAAGGGATATTCAATAAATATTTCATATATATCTGTAAGGAACATAGAAAAAATATTTCAGTATTATTTCAGTGAAAGATTTTCAATCAAAACAGTGAAGTTGAGAATATTTCATAAATATTTTGTGGAATATTCTACGAAATGTTTATGAAAGATTTTTGCAATATTGCTGGTTGAGAAATTTCTATGGGAATAAGGATTTACGTAATAATATTTCATAATTTTTTCAACAAATATTCCACAGGAATATAAAATGAATATTTCGATAATGTCTGTAAAGAATATCAAAAAATCTTTTAGTAATATTTCAGTGAAATATTTTCAGTCAAAAAAGTGAAACTGGAAATATTTCATTAAGATTTCAAGGAATATTCTACGAAATAGTTATGAAAGATATTTGCAATATAGCAAGTTTAGAAATTTCGGTGGGAACAAGCATATATGTAAAAAATATTTTATAAATTTTTCAATAAATAATTCGAAAGGATATACAATAAATATTTCATAAATGTCTGTGAGGAAAATTGAAGAAGTATTTTAGTAATGTTTCAGTGAAAGATTTTCAATAAAAAAAGTGAAAGTGAGAATATTTCATAAATATTTCGTGGAATATTCTACGAAATGTTTATAAAAGATTTTTGCAATATTGCGGGTTGAGAAATTTCTATGGGAATGAGGATATACTTAATAATATTTCATAATTTTTTCAACAAATATTCCACAGGAATATACAATGAATATTTCGAAAAAGTCTGTAAATAATATTGAAAAAATCTTTTAGTAATATTTCAGTGAAATATTTTCAATCAAAAAAGTGAAACTGGAAATATTTCATTAGGATTTCATGGAATATTCTACGAAATGTTTATGAAAGATATTTGCAATACAGCAAGTTGAGAAATTTCGGTGGGAATAAGCATATATGTAAAAAATATTTTATAAATTGTTCAATAAATATTTCGAAGGGATATACAATAAACATTTCATAGATGTCTGTAAGGAAAATTGAAAAAATATTTTAGTAATGTTTCAGTAAAAGATTTTCAATCAATAAAGTGAAAGTGGAAAATATCATAAATATTTCATGAAATATATTCATCGAAATGATAACTAAAGATTTTTGCAGTATTGTCATAATGAAAATTGAAAAAATCTATTAGGAATAATTTCAGTGAAAGATTTTTAATCGAAAAAGTGAAGGTGGGAATATTTCTACAAAATATGTTAATGAAGGATTTTTGCAATATTGTAGGTTAAAAAATTTGGTGGGAAAAAGGACATATATAAAAATATTTAATAAGTTTTTGAAACAAATATCCCGCAGGAATATGCAGTAAATATTTCGAACATGTTTGAAGGAATTCAGCTAATCGAAATGCGTTTGTACGACGCTACTGAACACTGGAACCTTTTCAAGTTAGACCACACCCATTGGCCATACCCGTAAGAAGGCCAAAGCCTTCTAGATACAGTGACCCTACATTCTTCGCGAAGAGTGCGCCATCTATAATTGTTTGGTTGAACTGATTTAAAGTATATCAGGTATTTTTCTGCTTGCCATAAGTGGCAGTGTATCTATTACAACTGTTTCGCTCAAATTTTGGGACACAAATTGAGTTTTATGATTTTCTGTAGTTATCATAGTTTCAGAACCAGATCAATTGAAATGGCAAAATAAATCAAATTTCCATTGTCAGGCGTATTTGTTCAGTGCCCCAAAACAGAAAGCATCATCTCTTATTGTACCACACAAAAATATTATATATATTATACTTTCCAATCGAAAACAAAGAATTATGCAAAAATAGCAATGCATGCCTGAGTAGAATAATATGTTTGATTCAACTTTCGATATCTTTAACAATTCATTCAAATTTGAATAAGAATTAAATAAAATTAAACACTATTTAGAATTCAACATTGAATGCCAGCGCTAAGGTGGCGAAATGTCGATCCCCTTTCAAGTACCTTGGGTCCAAAGAGACTAAACTAACAGGAGGGTTTAATAAGCTCTAGCCAATCAGAATCTTGTAGCATCAACTCGTCATAGTCACGTACTTGGACATGAGTACAGAGTCGAACTCGAACCAAGCAACAAAACTGTCAGCAATAACTCTCATATACCAAGAGCTAGTCCGTCACTGTCTATGGAAGAACGGCGGCCATGATATGTCACATTTCGTCAAAAATGTTCTTTCATCCCCTTCTATTAGTGTGCCCATTGTCTTATGGGTATATATATATATATTTCTCTTTATTTAGTTGAAAAACTAATTCATTTACAATAGTAAATACAATGTCACCTTATAAATAAAATAAATTTACATGAAAAAATACAAACAGTCTGATTAAAAATTCACACGTATAAATAAAAAGTTACATACAAAAGTCATACATAAAAATATACTAATTTTTCATAAGGTAATCCTTCAATCGTCTTTTGAATGTATTTATCGAACCACTCTCTTTAATTTCTTGTGGGAGGTCATTAAAACAATCTACTCCTTTATAAAATAAAGAATTATGTGTACTTTTCTTTTTATACTTTTCAATTTTTATGTTGTTTTTGTTTCTTGTATTGTACTCGTGTATTTCAGCCACATAAGTTAATTTATTCTGTAGATATACAGGTGAATATCCAATTTTGATTTTGAATATGAAAATTAGTGTTTGGAACTCGAACAGTTTTTTCACTGGTAGCCATTGAAGTGTTTGCAACATATTTGATATTGGTGTTATTCTCGAACATTGTAAAATTATTCGCATAGCACGATTCTGCATCTTTTGTAGTCTGTTTATTTAATTTTGATTGAGAAAAAACAGAATGGTAGAACAATAATTTAAATGTGGAAGGATTATGGAGTTGTATATTAATAATTTAGACCACTGGCTAAGATATGGGGAACATCTTCTTAAATAGTTGATTTTGTAAGCTACTGTTTTAATAACCTGATTAGCATGTTCCTTGAATTTTAATTTACTGTCAATAGTTACACCCAAGTACACGAATTTGTTTACATTTTCTATATCACTGTCATTCAATTTTAGAATCAGGTTTTCATTATTATGATCTTTATGTTTCCCTAATAACATCCATTTTGTTTTATTTACGTTCACCTTTAGCAGATTTGCACAGCAATATCTATACACCCTTTCAAGACCAGCGTTCATAGTATCAACACACTCTTGTACATCTTCACTACTAAAGTACAGTAGGGTGTCGTCGGCAAATAAGTGAATTTTACATTCTTCTGCTATGGTTACAATGTCATTTAGATATATGAGGAAAAACGATGGTCCCAAAATAGACCCTTGAGGCACACCTATATTATTTTGCATTTTATCTGAATAAAATTCATCTAATTTTAACCTTTGCTGTCTATTGCTTAGATATTTCATAATCCAGTTTAGTGCTATTCCATCAATACCTACACTTTCAATCTTTCTAATCAGTCTGCATCTATCTACAGTTTCAAATGCCCTTTGAAGGTAAAGAAATACTGCAATAGTATACTGATCATTTTCCGCACTTTTCTTCCAATCTGTTAAAACACATTGTAACGCAGTTTCACAACTATGTTTGCTCCGAAAACCCGATTGATTTTCACATAGGACTTTACTGCCCTCCAAATAATCCACTATCTGCTCATATACAGCCTTTTCCTGTCATGAGCGATTCAATGACTATTAATCCAAAATGTTTAATAACGTAGCATTGTTCGGAACGCTTGTGCCGTGCATTTTATTGTATAGTGTCAATCTCCATCGTCGAAATTCTAAGCGCCATCTGGCGGAAACGAATTACGCTATTGTTGTGCTAAAATTCAACGATGCCAGATCGTACACAGAACTTTTTGTGAATGGACTTTTGTGTTTTTCGAATCTTGCATAGATGTTCGATATATTGTAACAATTTTGTATGGTCATTCTGTTTATGTAAGGTTAGTCAGGTTAGGCGCTGGCCTATAATTTTCGCATTTTAAACTCAGTTTGCATGAAGTTGTCTTGTCATTCAAACTTCCCGCCTTTACAGTGACCAATGTAATCATTTATGATGTAGATCTGGCAACATTGGTCATTGGGTTGGATGTTGGTAAGATGTATAAGAACCCTGGTGTGTCCGTGTCGAGTGTTAGGGTAAACAGGAAAACCGACCGTGGCGGTACACGCAAATGCGGAATATTTGGGAAATAGGTCGCGATTTCAATTGTTTTCTCTTATTCAAGCTGGCGAATTGTCTCCCGTTTTATCCTACAGTTTTGCAGGTATGAGTCGACATACCATGGTTTTTAGACATCTTAGATATTGGATTTCAAATTTGCTCCTCCATTTTTATTTTTGTCCATTTTGCTGTTTGCGTACGATTGCATTTTCTGTACTCGTTTCCACTTTTTTTGGTGTACTTTAGTGTGTGTGTGCGTAAGAAGTCAAAATTAATTGCAGTTTGATCTCTACACTTGATTCTGGGTAAGTAACTTATTTCCTCTACAAAGTTTTCCATGTTTAACGTTAACAAAAGCAAACATTCACGCCGGTGTGTCTTGAAATTAATCTTTAATGTGTAGTTTACAATAACAATGTTATTCAGGCAATATTTTATTTTGTTGTATTTGATTTTTGTAAATGTATCAATCTCCGATCAAGTAACACAACCTAGATGAGTAACTCGCCGCTCACGCCTTGAACTTTATGTGTAAGGGACATCTTCTAAGAGAGAGACCCATTATAGAGGAAGATAACCATAGCCTTTCCACTCAACGGCAGTGCCGTGCGATGTTTATAAAAATATTCAGGTTCAATAAAATACGAAATTATGGAATAGTTTGTTGCTAATGATTGTGATTATATGCTGTCTTCTGAATTTCACCTAATCTTATATTTTCTAAATGATGGTGAAAAAAATCACTTTTATAGTTAAATCTGACTACGTATAATATAAATTTTTAGAAGGCTTTCTGACTGAAATGTAAATATTTCATAGGATGTGTAGACGTGTGTATGAATGAAATTTAAGAAAAGTATTGTATTTCTTGTATGTACATATACAGTGTGGCTTTTTTTAGCCCCCCCCCCCCACACCTGTTAACTTTTGAAAGGTTTGACGGGAAAAAATGGAACATGAACCATTTTGAATGGTATGACCGATACTACTTTTTGAAATTAAAGTCATTGTGATTGCTTGATAGAGAGGGCACATCAATTTAAAAATTTCAAATAGTATGGGGGCTCAAGTGACCCATCGTTGAAAAGATAATTCAATTCTCTCCCCAACAATCAATTTGTTTTCGTATACCGTTTCTATTTTTGCCCATATGAACTCGAAATATCAAGTATGATTACGGATTTGCGTACCCTTACCTCGATAAATTTGAACGGTTCGATTTGGAGCAATGGGACCAAAATATTTGGAATGGCATTACATTGCAATTCCTCGAAAGATGGCGCTGGGGGCACATCAACATGAAAATTCGGAAAAGCAAAGAGATTGAAATTGTGAAAATACGTATTACCGAAAATTAAAAAATATATATAGTTGAAAAGAGAATTGAATTTTCTTCTCAATGATGTGTACTTTGTCCCCCATTCCATTTTAAACGTTTTAAACATTTTAGGTGAAATTTGTCCAGCTGTGTGCACGTTCCAATGTAATTAAATGAAGAAAAGTTGTATTTCGTGCAGAAATTTATTTATAAAATCATAGCAGAGCGCTTTCGACTATAAAGTCATCATCAGTGCGTACCTGTAAGTAAGTGACATCGAATTGAATTTAAGAAATTTTGATAAAAAGAATTTTGTGTCAAAAGTTGACAATGACAATGACGTTTGGCTTAGAACATTAACTTCTAGAAATCCTGATCTGTGTTTTGAAAATTGAATAATGACCAAATAGTCAAATTGTTATGTTAATCTAAACCTAAGGAATTGTGACAAACCGGAAAAAAAGTCTAATGAGAACCTCAACCCGATGTGCACAGAACCAGGTTCAAGAAACAGTCCCTCGGGAATTTGTGAAACCAATTCTTAGCTCAGGATCATGGGACAGGTCTAATGAGAACCTTCACACTTCCCAAAGCGTCAAAAAGGTAGCCCAAAAACAAGAGGCACCATTAACATAATCATAAAAGATTTAAGAAAGTTTCAACAGGCAGAGTAACACATGTCTGCTGAAGCTTAGTCTACTGTCTAACTAAATGAAAAATGACATTGTGTCGAAAGTTGACAATGACAATAAAGTTATGGTATAAAAAATGTGTAAAAAATGAACTATAATAAAAATATTGATTTGTGTTTTAAAATTGATAAATTATTATTATTAGTTCAACATCCTGGGAAACCAGATTGGAACATAAGATCATGAGATAAGTCTAATGAGAACTTTCCCAATCTCAATAGTAACAAAGAGGATGACCAAAATGATGAGCCCATACCAGAAAATTTTTAAGAAATTTTCCAAAAATTGATCTGTGAATCTATTTATAGTTCTGTTGATCCAAACCCAAGGAAATATGACAAACCGGGAGAAAAGTCTAATGAGAACTACGACCCGATGTGCACAAAACCAGGCTTAAGACACGGTCTCTTGGGAATTTGGGAAACCAAATTCTATGCTCAAGATCATGGTACAGGTCTAATGAGAACCTACCCAATCCCAAGGCGCCAAAAAGTTTGCCCAAAACCAAGAGGTACTACAAACAGAAAAGATTCAAGAAATTTTCAAATTATTTCATATTTAATCAATTCAGTAATTCTATTAATCAAAACCAAGGAAATTACTGAGCCAAGAGAAAGTCTAATGAGAACTTGACACGACACATGCAAAAACCCAAGTTATAGAAAAATAGAACCTGAAGTTGAAATTATAAGTTTCAAATTGTTTCAAATTGTTCTGAGAATTGCAAGGAAAGTCGAGAGGGAGGGAACTAGGCAAACTGCAAAACAGGTTCAAGCCATATAATCATTGAGAAAGAGTTCAAGAGCAATTAAATAGGTAAAGTTTAAATTTATGAAAAGTTTCTCACTTCAAACGTCTATGAAGAGGAATGCAAGCTCTGTTTAAATTAACTTGAG
Organism: Chrysolina oricalcia; assembly: GCA_944452925.2. Lineage (NCBI taxonomy): Eukaryota > Metazoa > Arthropoda > Insecta > Coleoptera > Chrysomelidae > Chrysolina > Chrysolina oricalcia. The sequence goes on along the minus strand of OX101823.2, from coordinate 29,138,554 downwards.
TGTTGAGACAAAAGTCATTATTCAGTAATTCCTTGTTAATATGTAAATCTTCAAGAAAATCTAATCTATTGTAATTTTTGGAACTCACCTCCTGTAAAATTTTTGAATTCCTATTTGGACTAAAGTTGTGGTTGTTAAACCTCAAATGTTGACCAAAGGCTGAAATTTTGTTGGGATCTAAATGTTCGGTTATACGGGCTTTCAAAGGTCTGCAAGTTCTTCCAATGTAGGCTGCATCACAATCATCACAGTTTAACTTGTATATGCCACTTTTTGAAAGTTTATCAATTTTATCTTTTGTGTTGACCAGGTATCTGTTGAGGCTATGGTTAGTTTTGAAAGAAATTTTGATGTTGTCTATGTTGCTTTTGATGCAACCAGATATTTTATTAGAAATATTGTCATTTAAGAAAGGAAGTGAAACAAATTGTGCTATTGAATCTACTTTGGGTAGGCATCATTAAGTTTTTTTTGTTTTTGATTTTTTGGATCAAACTATTAATAATACTCGGGTTATAATTGTTATTTGAAGATAATTGTTTAATGATATTCAATTTATTTTGATAACTAACTGTAGAAAGGGGCATATTCAAAAGTCTATGAATGTAACAATTGAAAGCTGCCATTTTATGTTGATGGGGGTGGTTGGAGAAGCTATGTATAACGTGATCGGTTTGTGTGGGTTTTCTGAATATGCTAAAATTTAAAAGATTGTTAATTTTATGGATTGTGAAGTCTAAGAAATTTAATTTATTATTTGATTCTAATTCAAGTGTGAATTTGATACTTGGGTGTACTTGGTTTATTTTTGTCAGAAGATTGTTGACAATGTCAATGTCGCCATTCACAAATACCAAATAGACATCAACATATCTAAACCAATGTAAAATTTCTGGGTTATTTGCAGTGATAATGAATTTGTTTTCTAAATTATTCATGAAAATATCTGCTAAAAAAGGAAATAAACAACTACCCATGGCAAGTCCATCTGGTTGTTTGTAGCATTTATCATTAAAAACAAAAAAGTCCTGTGAATGGCAAAAGTTTAACAAGGTCAAAATGTAGGCTATAGAATTGTCATCAACTTGAGCAAGGCTTAAGGCCTCACTTACAAGTGGTAAGGTTTCTAATTTCGGAACTGAAGTGAAAAGATTACTTACATCAAAGGAAATCATTAAGCTATCTTGAGGTAAATTTAAATTATTCAGTTTGTTAATCAAATCTAAAGAGTTACTTACTGCATATTTTGGAGTGAAGTGTGTCAAGTCTTTTATAAGTCTGTAAATAAATGAAGCTAAAATTGAGACCGGAGTGTTAGTGAAGCTAACTACTGGTCTTATTGGTATGTCGATCTTGTGGATCTTCGGAAGTCCATACAAGCGAGGAATGACTGGGTTGCTGCTAATGAGAGAATAAGGGGCTGAATGTTCAATGAAAAAATCTTTATGAATATTTAACTGAGTTTTCAATTTTCTAATAAAAATATTGAAAGGATTTGATGATAAAAGTTTGAAATTATGTTCAGAAAGGAAATTTTCTACTTTATCAATGTAATCTAACTTGTTTAAAATGACTAAACAATTACCTTTGTCTTAAAGTGTTGTTTACTACGTTTAATTTTGTATAGAAAGTTATGAATATCATTGCGAATGATCTTTTTAACATTATAGTCTCTAGAGAGCTGTTCAATAACAACATCAACTTCCACTGCAAACTCCAAGAGGTTTCTCTCAGAGACTTGAGAGCCCAAAGCAAATTTGAGTCCCAACTTCAACAGGTCCATTTCGTCATCATCGAACACAATATCAGAAAGATTTTTGACTCTATCATGAAAAGAGAAATCTGAAAATTTCTTATTGTTCCTTTGTTTATTTTTCCAAAAATAATGTTTTTGTTTAATCAAATATTTGAGCTCTTTATCAACTTTTTCAAATTTAATCTTCTTGGCTACGTCAACTTCCGTATTAACTTCATTAAAGAAATCTTGTAAAAAGGTAACATTGATTGATCTGACTAAATTATCATAACTATTTTTAAGTTCACAATTAATTAAGTTGAGTTTAGAATAGTGTTTACAGATGGTTTGCTTTAGTAATCTTAATATCATTTCTGATTTAATGCTGTGACTGACATTCCTAGACGTTTTAATAGTAGCAAAGGTGGGTATCACCTGTTCCTTTATGCAGTTGTTCACAAACCAAATGTCCAGTTGAATCATTGATTTCTTTATGGAAAGCTTCTTGTATTTAACAGCCATGTCTACCATACTGTAGTCACTTAAGTGAAATTTGTTCAGCTGTGTGCACGTTCCAATGTAATTGAATGAAGAAAAGTTGTATTTCGTGCAGAAATTTATTTATAAAATCATAGCAGAGCGCTTTCGACTATAAAGTCATCATCAGTGCGTACCTGTAAGTAAGTGACATCGAATTGAATTTAAGAAATTTTTATAAAAAGAATTTTGAAAATTGTAAAGTTACTTACTCGTCAGGTGTACAAGAGCCAGACCATAAAAATATCATGTGTCCAGAGGACCATGTAAAATTTAAAAACGGGACATCATATTAATAACATTTAAAAAAAATCCTTATTCCAGGATTCACCTGGATAAAAGTTTCAACAGGCAGAGTAACACATGTCTGTTGGAGCTAGTCTACTGTTAAACTGAATGAATGAAATTTACATTGTGTCAAAAGTTGACAATGACAATGACGTTTGGCTTAGAACATTAACTTCTAGAAAACCTGATCTGTCTTTTGAAAATTGAATAATGACCAAATAGTCAAATTGATCTGTAAATCTATTTATAGTTATGTTAATCTAAACCTAAGGAATTGTGACAAACCGGAAGAAAAGTCTAATGAGAACCTCAACCCGATGTGCACAGAACCAGGTTCAAGAAACAGTCCCTCGGGAATTTGTGAAACCAATTCTTAGCTCAGGATCATGGGACAGGTCTAATGAGAACCTTCACACTTCCCAAAGCGTCAAAAAGGTAGCCCAAAAACAAGAGGCACCGTTAACATAATCATAAAAGATTTAAGAAAGTTTCAACAGGCAAAGTAACACATGTCTGCTGAAGCTTAGGGCCGGTATTATAAAACTATTTTGACAGACAACTGGAAGTTAACTTGTGGAATGACGTCACATGTTACAGTTAACTTCAAAACGTAGGAGTTAACTTTATCGGGAGGACGTGGTATCAGTTAAAGTTAACTTTGTAGAAAATGGTGGTTTTCGACAGTTCTTCTGTCAATAATTTAGCATAAAACTCAATTTGATTGTCTTTTTTTCGCAATAAATGTTAGCAAACGATGTCCAGGTTATTTTCGAGGAACTTTTAAGCGGCGATGAAGGAGATGCTGTGATTATTATTGAAGGCCCTCGGCGTCGAAGTATATTTAGAAATCGGTTAAACCATTTTATCTTGTGGAACGAAATAGAATTTGAAAATAAATTAAAACGGATTTCGATCATCAAGAGAGTCTGAATGCTTGTTAAAGGGGCATATAGATAGGCAAATATTTTCAAAGACCAACTAATAAGTCAACATTTCTAATAGTTCCAATTCGGTACTTTGGAATTATAAGTATTTTCAATGTTAGAAATAATCTTCTACCGCCAGTAACACGTTAATTATACTCAGATTTAATGCAACATGTTTATTCTTGGTAGTTATTGGAGATTTTGGAGGATTCTCAAATGTATTGATAGCAATTTTATTATTTATTAGAAATTTAGAAAATGTCACAGGAAAAAGTGCGAAAAATTGTAGGTTACATATTTGCCTTCTTCTTCTTTTTATTTCAGAAATGAGACTTTTATAGAACTGCCATTTTAAAGCTGAAGTTAACTTGACTGTTAAAATTAAAGTTAACTTCGAGAGATGTTTATAATACCGGCCCTTAGTCTACTGTCTAACTAAATGAAAAATGACATTGTGTCGAAAGTTGACAATGACAATGAAGTTATGGTATAAAGAATGTGTAAAAAATGAACTATAATAAAAATATTGATTTGTGTTTTGAAATTGATAAATTATTATTATTAGTTCAACATCCTGTGAAACCAGATTGGAACATAAGATCATGAGATAAGTCTAATGAGAACTTTCCCAATCTCAATAGTAACAAAGATGACCAAAATGATGAGCCCATACCAGAAAATTTTTAAGAAATTTTCCAAAAATTGATTTGTAAATCTATTTATAGTTCTGTTGATCCAAACCCAAGGAAATATGACAAACCGGGAGAAAAGTCTAATGAGAACTACGACCCGATGTGCACAAAACCAGGCTTAAGACACGGTCTCTTGGGAATTTGGGAAACCAAATTCTATGCTCAAGATCATGGGACAGGTCTAATGAGAACCTACCCAATCCCAAGGCGCCAAAAAGGTTGCCCAAAACCAAGAGGTACTACAAACAGAAAAGATTCAAGAAATTTTCAAATTATTTCATATTTAATCAATTCAGTAATTCTATTAATCAAAACCAAGGAAATTACTGAGCCAAGAGAAAGTCTAATGAGAACTTGACACGGCACATGCAAAAACCCAAGTTGAAATTATAAGTTTCAAATTGAAAGCAATAGATTATGTTCTGAGAATTGAAAGGAAAGTCGAGAGGGAGGGAACTAGGCAAACTGCAAAACAGGTTCAAGCCATATCATCATTGAGAAAGAGTTCAAGAGCAATTAAATAGGTAAAGTTTAAATTTATGAAAAGTTTCTTACTTTAAACGTCTATGAAGAGGAATGTAAGCTCTGTTTGAATTAACTTGAGTGTTGAGACAAAGGTCATTATTCAGTAATGCCTTGTTAATATGAAAATCTTCAAGAAAATCTAATCTATTGTAATTTTTGGAACTCACCTCCTGTAAAATTTTTGAATTCCTATTTGGACTAAAGTTATGGTTGTTAACCTCAAATGTTGACCAAAGGCTGAAATTTTGTTGGGATCTAAATGTTCGGTTATACGGGCTGTCAAAGGTCTGCAAGTTCTTCCAATGTAGGCTGCATCACAATCATCACAGTTTAACTTGTATATGCCACTTTTTGAAAGTTTATCAATTTTATCTTTTGTGTTGACTAGGTATCTGTTGAGGCTATGGTTAGTTTTGAAAGAAATTTTGATGTTGTCTATGTTGCTTTTGATGCAACCAGATATTTTATTAGAAATATTGTCATTTAAGAAAGGAAGTGAAACAAATTGTGCTATTGAATCTACTTTGGGGTAGGCATCATTAAGTTCTTTTTTGTTTTTGATTTTTTGGATCATACTATTAATAATATTCGGGTTATATTTGTTATTTGAAGATAATTGTTTACTGATATTCAATTCATTTTGATAACTAACTGTAGAAAGGGGCATATTCAAAAGTCTATGAATGTAACAATTGAAAGCTGTCATTTTATGTTGATGGGGGTAGTTGGAGAAGCTAGGTATAACGTGATCGGTTTGTGTGGGTTTTCTGAATATGCTAAAATTTAAAAGATTGTTAATTTTATGGATTGTGAAGTCTAAGAAATTTAATTTATTATTTGATTCTAATTCAAGTGTGAATTTGATACTTGGGTGTACTTGGTTTATTTTTGTCAGAAGATTGTTGACAATGTCAATGTCGCCATTCACAAATACCAAACAGTCATCAACATATCTAAACCAATGTAAAATTTCTGGGTTATTTGCAGTGATAATGATTTTGTTTTCTAAATTATTCATGAAAATATCTGCTAAAAAAGGAGATAAACAACTACCCATGGCTAGTCCATCTGGTTGTTTGTAGCATTTATCATTGAAAACAAAAAAGTCCTGTGAATGGCAAAAGTTTAACAAGGTCAAAATGTAGGCTATAGAATTGGCATCAACTTGAGCAAGGCTTAAGGCCCCACTTACAAGTGGTAAGGTTTCTAATTTCGGAACTGAAGTGAAAAGATTACTTACTTCAAAGGCAATCATTAAGTTATCTTGAGGTAAATTTAAATTATTCAATTTGTTAATTAAATCTAAAGAGTTACTTTCTGCATATTTTGGAGTGAAGTGTGTCAAGTCTTTTATAAGCCTGTAAATAAATGAAGCTAAAATTGAGACCGGGGTGTTAGTGAAGCAAACTACTGGTCTTATTGGTATGTCGATCTTGTGGATCTTTGGAAGTCCATACAAGCGAGGAATGACTGGGTTGCTGCTAATGAGAGAATAAGGGGCTGAATGTTCAATGAAAAAATCTTTATGAATATATAACTGAGTTTTCAATTTTCTAATAAAAATATTGAAAGGATTTGATGATAAAAGTTTGAAATTATGTTCAGAAAGGAAATTTTCTACTTTATCAATGTAATCTAACCTGTTTAAAATGACTAAACAATTACCTTTGTCTGCTTTTGAGAAAATGAGGTTATGGTTTTTGATTTTAATTTTGATTTTCTTTAGAATAAAATGAAAATGTTTATGAGGATGAATCTTAAAGTGTTGTTTACTACGTTTAATATTGTATAGAAAGTTATGAATATCATTGCGAATGATCTTTTTAACATTATAGTCTCTAGAGAGCTGTTCAATAACAACATCAACTTCCACTGCAAACTCCAAGAGGTTTTTCTCAGAGACTTGAGAGCCCAAAGCAAATTTGAGTCCTAACTTCAACAGGTCCATTTCGTCATCATCGAACACAATATCAGAAAGATTTTTGACTCTATCATGAAAAGTGAAATCTGAAAATTTCTTATTGTTCCTTTGTTTATTTTTCCAAAAATCATGTTTTTGTTTAATCAAATATTTGAGATTTTTATCAACTTTTTCAAATTTAATCTTCTTGGCCGTATTAACTTCATTAAAGAAATCTTGTAAAAAGGTAACATTGATTGATCTGACTAGTAGTAGTAGTAGTTCTTTGGGGAGGCCGCTACCGCAGCCAGGCAAGTAGGCCCTCATGGACCCTTTTTGCCATCCCCTGTTCTCCACTTATCTACGTTCATCCTCCTAATTTTCCTTTTCGAACCTTTGTGACCTAATGAAGGTCAGTATGTCCGACCATTCCAAATTGATTAGTTCCTCTTGTTGGAGTTTGTCAACTCCGAAGGTTCCAAATCTTAGCCTCCCGTATGCCTCAGACTCGCCGAGGAAGTGAGATGAAGTTTCTTCATCTTCTTCGCATTTTTGGCAAGTGGGACTGTCTTCTATGCCTATGAGTGATAGGTGTCTGCCTAACTTGTTGTGTCCTGTTAGTATTCCTATAAGGAGGCGTAGCGCTTGTAGATTTCTGCCTAAGAGCCATGTCGTCCTTGACATATTGGAGCCGGTCACGAAGTCTTTTGACTGCCTGCAGCCGGTGTTATCCCTCCAAAGTTTATTCAGCTCTTCTTCTGCCCACTCGTCGAGGGCTGAAGAAGTTTGGCTTCTTGCGATGCCTAGTACAGGCTCCGGTCCACAGAACGGCGTTGCGGATCCGGATCTGGCAAGTCCGTCTGCCACCTCGTTTCCGCGCACCCCTTTGTGTCCCGGGACCCATACCAGCTGAACTTCCTTCGTTTCAGCTAGCTAGACCTGACTAAATTATCATAACTATTTTTAAGTTCACAATTAATTAAGTTGAGTTTAGAATAGTGTTTACAGATGGTTTGCTCAAGTAATCTTAATTCCATTTCTGATTTAATGCTGTGACTGACATTCCTAGACGTTTTAATAGTAGCAAAGGTGGGTATCACCTGTTCCTTTATGCAGTTGTTCACAAACCAAATGTCCAGTTGAATCATTGATCTCTTTATGGAAAGCTTCTTGTATTTAACAGCCATGTCTACCATACTGTAGTCACTTAAGTGAAATTTGTCCAGCTGTGTACACGTTCCAATGTAATTGAATGAAGAAAAGTTGTATTTCGTGCAGAAATTTATTTTTAAATCTTTTATGATTATGTTATTGGTGCCTCTTGTTTTTGGGCTACCTTTTTGACGCTTTGGGAAGTGTGAAGGTTCTCATTAGACCTGTCCCATGATCCTGAGCTAAGAATTGGTTTCACAAATTCCCGAGGGACTGTTTCTTGAACCTGGTTCTGTGCACATCGGGTTGAGGTTCTCATTAGACTTTTCTTCCGGTTTGTCACAATTCCTCAGGTTTAGATTAACATAACTATAAATAGATTTACAGATCAATTTGACTATTTGGTCATTATTCAATTTTCAAAACACAGATCAGGGTTTCTAGAAGTTAATGTTCTAAGCCAAACGTCATTGTCATTGTCAACTTTTGACACAATGTAAATTTCATTCATTCAGTTTAACAGTAGACTAAGCTCCAACAGACATGTGTTACCCTGCCTGTTGAAACTTTTATCCAGGTGAATCCTGGAATAAGGACTTTTTTAAAATGTTATTAATATGATGTCCCGTTTTTAAATCTTACATGGTCCTCTGGACACATGATATTTTTATGGTCTGGCTCTTGTACACCTGACGAGTAAGTAACTTTTCAATTTTCAAAATTCCTTTTATCAAAATTTCTTAAATTCAATTCGATGTCACTTACTTACAGGTACGCACTGATGATGACTTTATAGTCGAAAGCGCTCTGCTATGATTTTATAAATAAATTTCTGCACGAAATACAACTTTTCTTCATTCAATTACATTGGAACGTGCACACAGCTGGACAAATTTCACTTAAGTGACTACATTATGGTAGACAGGGCTGTTAAATACAAGAAGCTTTCCATAAAGAGATCAATGATTCAACTGGACATTTGGTTTGTGAACAACTGCATAAAGGAACAGGTGATACCCACCTTTGCTACTATTAAAACGTCTAGGAATGTCAGTCACAGCATTAAATCAGAAATGGAATTAAGATTACTTAAGCAAACCATCTGTAAACACTATTCTAATCTCAACTTAATTAATTGTGAACTTAAAAATTGTGATAATTTAGTCAGATCAATCAATGTTACCTTTTTACAAGATTTCTTTAATGAAGTTAATACGGAAGTTGACATAGCCAAGAAGATTAAATTTGAAAAAGTTGATAAAAAGCTCAAATATTTGATTAAACAAAAACATGATTTTTGGAAAAATAAACAAAGGAACAATAAGAAATTTTCAGATTTCTCTTTTCATGATAGAGTCAAAAATCTTTCTGATATTGTGTTCGATGATGACGAAATGGACCTGTTGAAGTTGGGACTCAAATTTGCTTTGGGCTCTCAAGTCTCTGAGAGAAACCTCTTGGAGTTTGCAGTGGAAGTTGATGTTGTTATTGAACAGCTCTCTAGAGACTATAATGTTAAAAAAATCATTCGCAATGATATTCATAACTTTCTATACAAAATCAAACGTAGTAAACAACACTTTAAGATTCATCCTCATAAACATTTTCATTTTATGCTAAAGAAAATCAAAATTAAAATCAAAAACCATAACCTCATATTCTCAAAAGCAGACAAAGGTAATTGTTTAGTCATTTTAAACAAGTTAGATTACATTGATAAAGTAGAAAATTTCCTTTCTGAACATAATTTCAAACTTTTATCATCAAATCCTTTCAATATTTTTATTAGAAAATTGAAAACTCAGTTAAATATTCATAAAGATTTTTTCATTGAACATTCAGCCCCTTATTCTCTCATTAGCAGCAACCCAGTCATTCCTCGCTTGTATGGACTTCCAAAGATCCACAAGATCGACATACCAATAAGACCAGTAGTTTGCTTCACTAACACTCCGGTCTCAATTTTAGCTTCATTTATTTACGGGCTTATGAAAGACTTTACACACTTCACTCCAAAATATGCAGTAAGTAACTCTTTAGATTTAATTAACAAATTGAATATTTTATATTTACCTCAAGATAGCTTAATGATTTCCTTTGATGTAAGTAATCTTTTCCCTTCAGTTCCGAAATTAGAAACCTTACCACTTGTAAGTGAGGCCTTAAGCCTTGCTCAAGTTGATGCCAATTCTATAGCCTACATTTTGACCTTGTTAAACTTTTGCCTTTCACAGGACTTTTTTGTTTTTAATGATAAATGCTACAAACAACCAGATGGACTTGCCATGGGTAGTTGTTTATCTCCTTTTTTAGCAGATATTTTCATGAATAATTTAGAAAACAAATTCATTATCACTGCAAATAACCCAGAAATTTTACATTGGTTCAGATATGTTGATGACTGTTTGGTATTTGTGAATGGCGACATTGACATTATCAACAATCTTCTGACAAAAATAAACCAAGTACACCCAAGTATCAAATTCACACTTGAATTAGAATCTAATAATAAATTAAATTTCTTAGACTTCACAATCCATAAAATTAACAATTTTTTAAATTTTAGCATATTCAGAAAACCCACACAAACCGATCACGTTATACCTAGCTTTTCCAACCACCCCCATCAACATAAAATGGCAGCTTTCAATTGTTACATTCATAGACTTTTGAATATGCCCCTTTCTACAGTTAGTTATCAAAATGAATTGAATATCATTAAACAAATAGCTTCAAATAACAATTATAACCCGAATATTATTAATAGTTTGATCCAAAAAATCAAAAACAAAAAAGAACTTAATGATGCCTACCCCAAAGTAGATTCAATAGCACAATTTGTTTCACTTCCTTTCTTGAATGACAATATTTCTAATAAAATATCTGGTTGCATCAAAGGCAACATAGACAACATCAAAATTTCTTTCAAAACTAACCATAGCCTCAACAGATACCTGGTCAACACAAAAGATAAAATTGATAAACTTTCAAAAAGTGGCATATACAAGTTAAACTGTGATGATTGTGATGCAGCCTACATTGGAAGAACTTGCAGACCTTTGAAAGCCCGTATAACCGAACATTTAAATCCCAACAAAATTTCAGCCTTTGGTCAACATTTGAAGTTTAACAACCACAACTTTAGTCCAAATAGGAATTCAAGAATTTTACAGGAGGTGAGTTCCAAAAATTACAATAGATTAGATTTTCTTGAAGATTTACATATTAACAAGGAATTACTGAATAATGACTTTTGTCTCAACACTCAAGTTAATTTAAACAGAGCTTACATTCCTCTTCATAGACGTTTAAAGTAAGAAACTTTTCATAAATTTAAACTTTACCTATTTAATTGCTCTTGAACTCTTTCTCAATGATTTTATGGCTTGAACCTGTTTTGCAGTTTGCCTAGTTCCCTCCCTCTCGACTTTCCTTTCAATTCTCAGAACATAATCTATTGCTTTCAATTTGAAACTTATAATTTCAACTTCAGGTTCTACTTTTCTATAACTTGGGTTTTTGCATGTGCCGTGACAAGTTCTCATTAGACTTTCTCTTGGCTCAGTAATTTCTTTGGTTTTGATTAATAGAATTACTGAATTGATTAAATATGAAATAATTTGAAAATTTCTTGAATCTTTTCTGTTTGTAGTACCTCTTGGTTTTGGGCAACCTTTTTGGCGCCTTGGGATTGGGTAGGTTCTCATTAGACCTGTCCCATGATCTTGAGCATAGAATTTGGTTTCCCAAATTCCCAAGAGACTGTGTTAAGCCTGGTTTTGTGCACATCGGGTCGTAGTTCTCATTAGACTTTTCTCCCGGTTTGTCTTATTTCCTTGGGTTTGGATCAACAGAACTATAAATAGATTCACAGATCAATTTTTGGAAAATTTCTTAAAAATTTTCTGGTATGGGCTCAGCATTTTGGTCACCCTCTTTGTTACTATTGAGATTGGGAGAGTTCTCATTAGACTTATCTCATGATATTATGTTCCATTCTGGTTTCCCAGGATGTTGAACTAATAATAATAATTTATCAATTTCAAAACACAAATCAATATTTTTATTATAGTTAATTTTTTACACATTTTTTATACAATAACTTCATTGTCATTGTCAACTTTCGACACAATGTCATTTTTCATTTAGTTAGACAGTAGACTAAGCTTCAGCAGTCATGTGTTACTCTGCCTGTTGAAACTTTGTTACATCTTTTATGATTATGTTAATGGTGCCTCTTGTTTTTGGGCTACCTTTTTGACGCTTTGGGAAGTGTGAAGGTTCTCATTAGACCTGTCCCATGATCCTGAGCTAAGAATTGGTTTCACAAATTCCCGAGGGACTGTTTCTTGAACCTGGTTCTGTGCACATCGGGTTGAGGTTCTCATTAGACTTTTCTTCCGGTTTGTCACAATTCCTTAGGTTTAGATTAACATAACTATAAATAGATTTACAGATCAATTTGACTATTTGGTCATTATTCAATTTTCAAAACACAGATCAGGGTTTCTAGAAGTTAATGTTCTAAGCCAAACGTCATTGTCATTGTCAACTTTTGACACAATGTAAATTTCATTCATTCAGTTTAACAGTAGACTAAGCTCCAACAGACATGTGTTACTCTGCCTGTTGAAACTTTTATCCAGGTGAATCCTGGAATAAGGACTTTTTTTTTTAAATGTTATTAATATGATGTCCCGTTTTTAAATTTTACATGGTCCTCTGGACACATGATATTTTTATGGTCTGGCTCTTGTACACCTGACGAGTAAGTAACTTTTCAATATTCAAAATTTTTTTTATCAAAATTTCTTAAATTTAATTCGATGTCACTTACTTACAGGTACGCACTGATGATGACTTTATAGTCGAAAGCGCTCTGCTATGATTTTATAAATAAATTTCTTCACGAAATACAACTTTTCTTCATTCAATTAAACATTTTAGACTACCGTGCAATCGCAATGGGTTTTATTTCAAAAAGTAGTATCGGTGGAACATACCATTCGAAATGGTTTTTGTTCCAGGTTTTTAAATAGAACCGTTCAAAAGTTAACAAGTGGGTGGGACTGAAATACGCCGCACTTGTATATACATATAAAATACCTGTTTCCAGAAGCAATAAATGTTGGCAGGACCTCGCCTGATTCAAACAGGAAACCAACTGCAGAGCGGATTTGGAATGTATGTTCCTTGTCAGTGCCATACAGGTTATCACGGTTGTATGAGGATCTTTGCACGTACGTCTGACAGATAGAATTCAATAACTGTCAAGGTCTTAGTCAACGAAGTAGTTGTTTTCTGTCGGACATATGCCATACAATTTAAACAAAGTTGTAATATTTCCTAAAGGATTGATTTTGACTGTTTTACAGTCACTGGGTCAGTGCTCCTTGAAACAAGTATTGTACAAAAACTGTTCCATATTTGATATGTCCTTTTGGAGTGCTCTCTAATCTCGTACAGAGTTGGATCCTGTGAGCATTACAGTATTCATCTCAGCGTACGAGGACGGGTAGGATATATTTACCTCCGAGCAATAAAATATATAGAGGGCTTTCCTGTCTCTTTCTTGGAAGGAACATACCCGACGTTGTTTTTAAACATCTTTGCTCGGATCATGTTAAAAAAGAACATTATCGGGTATTTCCGTTTCCACTCATTAATCAGGTTGGAATTCCGTATTGTTATTCACTCTTAACTTGGCGATCTAGTTTGTTCACGTGCGTTGACAGTTTTTTTATTCATCGTCTTGTACAGTTTGGATTTGAGCCTATTTGTATAATTATTTTGATTTTAAGTGGTAGAAGTGTAGTGTTGGATTGTTAAATTGTTATATTAGAGACCTTATCTCTGCAAAATGGCGATAACGTGTGAAGTTTTTGGGCTGAAAAAGTTATCAATCACTAAACAAACATGCCAACAAGTGAGTATCAAATGAAACCATGGGCGTCGCAGCATGGCATATACCATGTTGGATAGGCATACCCTACTTAGTTTTTAGTAGTATCATTAAAGTTGATTTTTACTGATTCTTGATTGTGAGACAAAAATACACTTTTTGTTGAAATAGCTTTGAAGAAACTTTGTACTTTGAAAACTGATTACCTATTCATAAATAGGAAAATACTTGTTGCAGTAGGTACATTGAAAAATAAGTAAGTAAATTAGCAAACTCAATTCTTCAAAACCGATTTCAAATTATAAGTTACTAGTTATAGACCCAACCTGCTGGGTACTGGAATGTTTTGTTCATATACAGGGATCACCATAACCCGTTCATCAGAAGTTTTCGATGTTTCCATTTGAATAAAAATGTTGAACCGTACGTGGACATGAACTTCTTGATTGTAAACGAAACACTGTATATTATCACAATTTTAAAATCTAACGAACGGGTTACGTAGGTATAATGATCGTCAAGACAATAATTGCATTATATCATATTCCTTATGTTACTTTCACATTGGTTCAGATACATTATATATTAAGGTTACCAACCAATAGAGCAGTTGCCAGTTGTGGTGTGAATCACCTCACTTAGAAATCACGAATTTGGAGAAATCCTCAGTTATCTGTTCTAACCACTTTTGGCATCACCATATGTTTCGGTCAGGTTATAGAACTATAATCAGTAAAGGAGCATTACCAGTCTTGGCATTTCATGATGAATATTCATCTGATGCGATAATAAGGTAATATTTTTCAGTTTTCTCCAAAATATTTTCATTACCAGCAAGAATTTGAGTGCAGTTTTAAGGGTTTCCGGGGTGCAAAATTCGTACTGATTATCAAATCAAATGCTTTCAGCTCGTATCTGATTTATTTTTTTTAACCCTCACGAATTTTGCAATTTTTCTGCGAATAAAATGGCTGTCAGTCATGCTGGACCAATCGTTGATGCAGCCATTTTATTCGTAGAAAAATTTGCGAAATTCGTGGGGGTATGAACAAGACTTTACCACGTGAACGCGCAAGAACGGACAACAACATTGCTATCGTTTTTTTGTAAGTGGTTGACAATGATTCACTTTGAGTAAGGTTATTCTGGACTTTGATTGTCTTAAAAAGAACAAAGACAAATTCAATTCTCTGCAATTTTATTCACGACGTTTCAACTGTTAAAATCTACAGTCGTTATCAAGTGTATGATAACTTGATAACGACTTGCCATTTAATTTCTATTGCCCCACAGCAATAAGCACTACTTTTTTTCATTCAAAATTGACGAATGAAAGTCTAATTTTTCAAAGATCGTAATAGAATTAGTGTATGCTGTGTTAGTACACGTAGCGTGTTGACAATTCTCACATCACGTACAATAAACAGTCACTTATTTTTGCACCTGTTACATAAATAACTATTTGTCCACTACATATTCATCATGAATTTTATTTATGAATATGTTATTTATGTAACCATTTAGGAAATATTGCCATTCGTATGACAGGAAGAGTTTAATCCAAAAATTTTTGAAAATTTTAAAAATTTTTGACAACAATCGCAGAGTGCGGGTACATGGCAGCTTTTATTTGCTGTGGCGCTCCAGGGCGACTTTGCATTGGAAGCGCATTCACTTTTCATCTGTAGGAAGACCTACAGCACTACTGCTGGTGGTTGGTGCGCATTTCAAGCATTAGACATCAGGGTTGCAGCTAAATAACAAACTTGCTTTCCAACCAGGCATGTGGTCGTCTATCGATGCCGATACATATGTGATAACAAGTTTGTCTGCACCGACCGTGTCTAATTAATAATACATAAGAAAATGTATCAGCACGCCACTGGTTCTAAACTTTGCTCGAGTTTTCAAAACAATGACAAATCTTCTCCTCACCTACAAATCATAACAAAGGATAGCGGTATGCAGCTTTCACATCAATATGTGTTGTTTATATAGAAATGGCACCTCTATATCTTTTATTCCTCGGAGATATTTACCTGGTAATTTTGCCAATTCTATAATTATTCAACACCTGAGAACTGAACATATTCTCCAAAAAAGTTAAAATTATCTACTTCATATTATATTGTAACACAGTGATAGAACTTGGAAAGTACAGAGACTGATGTCAAAATTAGAAAAAAAATCGATTTTTCAGAAAAGTCATTCGATTCTGGATAAATCTGTTATTCAACATGGAGTGTTATGAAAACAAGAACAACATGAATTTGTTAAACATTTTATTGACTTTTCACCTATTACTATTTACAGAAGGGATGAGAAATAACTTCACTGATTACAGAAAAGTATAGTTTTCGTCAACATACTTCTCAACCTCACTTCAGTCGATTCTTTTAATTTGGATGCTTCGTGATGGAGTCTTATTTTGGAATATTTCATTAAAATAAGTTTCACAAGACTCATAGGATGATGTTCAAGAGGATCGGTATCAAAAAGATGATCTTCAAAAGCATAGAAAACGCTTAATGGAAGATTTCTCATTGCCTTATGCACGAGGAGAATAGAGATATTCTTGTATTTTTCATCGAATATATCAATTTCATTCATTAATACCCTTAGTGACTTTTCGGCTGTTCTGCATATCTCTACTACAAAAGATGAGGCATTTATTAGTCTTCCATAAGTTTTTCTCAATTGGAGCTTTGATAATACAATGCTACTCTCCAGCATTCCCAAACAGAAACGACAAGTGATACATTTTTTCAAACATTTTACCACATAACCTGCTATATATGCCACAAAATCTGAACTGTATGCTGTCAGATGCCATGCAGTAGATGCCAAAAAATCCATTTCAAGAATATCTTTACTCATTTGCAAATATTCAGCAGATTCTAGAATATCTTCACCTGAAGCCGTTGTTGACACACTTGAAGAGCAGTGCAAAATGGAAGTATTATCAATAGCTACCGAGTTTGCATGGACGCTACCCTTCAATTCAGAATGAATCAAAAGTCTTTTGTGGATATTCTGAAACTGTTTTGCTGTGGGATTGTTGTTGGAACCTCCCTTACTCCTAACAAAACTGAAAAATATTTCTAAATGGTCTTGTGAAAACTTATATGTAAGGATATACTTCAGTAAGTCAGTTTCAATAATATGTTCTTTATAAAAACATTCTAGGCTTCTTATGCAAATGATAAATCCAAGAAAACTTGTTTTTCTACGACTTTGCAAAACAGGCGCTCCATCAAGTTTCAATTGTATAATGTACTTTTCACAACCTTTTAAAAAGTCAAATACATATTTAGCATTATGAGTGGATACTGCTTGCCTTAAAAAAACTTTTGAATATCTTGATTTTGACTTGAATATATCAAACAGGTCATTCATTGTTCTTGTAAACTTTGCTGTAGCCTCTACATTCTTGAATTCTTCCAGTTTCATATCATCCTTCAGGAAAATGAAAGCATCTGCCACACTTCTACTAAACAATTGTGCAGCCAGTTTCACTTTAATTTTTTCTCGTACCCACTTGATATGTCTACTACCTAATTTTGTTCCAGCTCGTAACCCTTCTGTGGATTGCAATTCAGCCAATCTCATATAATATGACCATGAAATTGTGTTGCCTTCAATTCCGGACAAGTTTGAGACAATGGCATATGTCGCTTTCTCTTTCCCACATAGTCCATTAATCAACAAATATCCATCTGGAACCTTCCAGGTACCGTTTATGCATACCAGCATAAACACAAGAACATCTTTTGCTTGCGGCAAGTGGTCACCAGCAAGGTTGATTCCGATATCGACATTGTGGTTTGTTCTTCCCACAAACCCATTTTCAGTCCATTCTGTTCGTTTCATGATAGCCATCTCATCCATTACTAAATTGCACAAAACTTTATGCCCCTTAGCAGCTAGTTCCATAACTTTTATTTTTATGGCTTGTAAAGCTTCTTGGGTAAATCCTGGTGTGCCATCAATGGATCTATACCACTTTGACAGAGTGCTTGTGTTAGGCATTAAACGTGTCTCGGACATAGTTGTAAGCTTTCGTGGAGTAAAAACTGAGAGTTAAAGCAAAAGCTCGTAACTCAGGTGTATACCTTTGACGTGATGGCCCTTTTAGTACTTAATGCACCAGAAGTCCCAGATAGAGAAGCCTGAAACATATAGAACAAAGAGCATTAGGTACAGTTTGTTCACCTATATCTAACATCACTTTCCCATATACAATATTTTTGAAGTGAACATTAGTACATTTCAGATTATTTCAGAAATAATTTGACTGTGGTTACAAGTGAACATTAGTACATTTCAGATTATTTCAGAAATAATTTGACTGTGGTTACAAGAACATTTCAACAGTGTAAACATAAAAATTAAGCATAAAGGGCACGTATCATTCTTATTTGATAATTTACAAGGAGGAGGGTGGTAACAAAATTTTTTCAATAGCACTTGTTTTTTTTTTATTTCGGTAAAGTATATTACCGAAAAAGAACATTTTTGCTTTCAAAAAATATAATCAAATATGAAATTTCAGTTACTTTGATAGATTTTTTTAAAGTGTGTCCCACTTTGAGCAAATTTTGTTTCAGAGTACTCTTATACCCCCAGATCTCAATGCATGAATCAATTGATTATGCAGGGTGTCATTTGTTGCTGGCAATATGATCAACTCTTTTTCATTAGTAATATTTGCCTAATTTTCAAAATTTCTTCACTTTTCACAAAATTCACAAAAATATTCAATGATTACTGCGAAAAATAACCAAATACTACTTTTCCATTGCAAACTATGACCACTTGAATAGTAAAAAACTAGGTAAAAATATATTAAGGAACTCAATGCTGAATCATTAAAATATACAGGGTGTCTTTGTATAGCTGGCAATATCACCAACTCTTATTCATCCATAATGCTCGGGATGATTTCGATAATGTCTTCTGTTGTGACGAAGAGCCCAGAAATATTCCATTTATACTGCAAAATGTAAACAAGTTTCACTTTTTCCAAGTTTCTAAGTATTAAGTTTGCTTGGCAATCAAATGAGGTGTGTACCTCAAAATACTTTTTTTTTATTTCATGTTATTTCATTAAATAGCATAATGGAAACTGTTTAAATTTGCAAAATTGCCTATATTTTATTCAATAGGTCAAGAATGAGAGAAATTCAGTTAGGATCAAGCTATTTCATTTAGCTATATTTTGATAAAAATGTCAAGAAAAACAGAAATATACAGGAAGTACATTTTTTGCTGGGATAGAAAATAAGTATGTCATTCAATCTTGAACAAATTTCATATTGTTATTCTCCTTTGTTCATAATCAAGTGTCAACAAACTCTAGCATCGGCCATTTCACTTTAAGAACAGGCAGGAGTTTTCTACTTCTAAATAGACAGATATTTTTTCCATTTAGTGTTTTCTGTGCACACAAGTTTCAAAATTTAATGGGTTAATTTAATACTTCAGGCAGTGCACAAACTTTCTTCAGAAATAAAATTTTCTGGGAAACTCATAGTTCTACTTGATAAAGCTAAATACCAGTTTTGACTTGTCTGACCAAAATATTCTGAACATGCTGGTGGGCAATTACATATTTTCATCTCATTGATTAATAACTATAAGTGAAATGAAGATTTTTGGAAAAAATATTTAGAATATTTCAAGTTTGCATATATTATGAACCTACCTATCTATTTTATCATAAAAAGTTTACTATTTCATCAGAACAGGACAGAAATGCACCCACCTCAATCAAATTTTCCGCACTTTCTGTGATGAAATATTTCTTTCTCAAATGGCCAATCAAAGAATTCAAACATGTTATTCGGGATATCAGTCGTCTCTTATTCTGCTGAAGATTTGAAATTTTTCTTCGTTGAATTAATACAGTTTTCTTTGCAATTTTCCAATCTTGTCTTGCAGTAACTGGAACATCCATATCATCCGTTTCACAGTCCCCAAAATATCGGCGTACATGGGGTTTCCTGAAAATGAAAAATGAAATTATCAACTGTCCCATCACATTTTACAAAATTTTAATTCTTCAACTGAGTCTTCCAGAAACATCCCTATCAGATTTAGAGAACCATTCAATCTACAAATAACAAATTAAGTAGTAATGTTTTCTTATATTTTGGTCTTAAAAATTAATATAAATCTACAAGTGCAACCCTTTCAATTTCTGAAGCGGTTTCAGCATGTCAACTAAATGCTAATAATCTAATGAATTATTTCTTGCCGATTCTGTTTGAATGTGTATGTTTCAAAAAGTATTTAAGTAATTTTTATTGAAAATTCTCACCTCATCTTATGCTCTGTTTCTGACGGTATTGCAGTATCCAATGTTGAGACTACGGCTGGTGGACAGAAAGAACTCTTTTCTAGTCTAGAATAGAAAAAATATATATTAACCTGGTGAATTTCATCAAAAAATAATTTCAGTATGAAGAACACACACCATGCACTATGTTCTGACCTGTACTTGAGGAAATTCTCAAATACACATATATTTCAGAAAGAATTTGGTATTCATTAATATCCTTACCTCATCTCTTGCTCTGTTTCAGATGCTGTTTCAGTTGATGAACAGTGACTAATGTTCTTTGTCGACACTAGCACTGGATGTCAGAAAGTACTATTTTCTTGCCTAGAATAAAAAAAAAATATTACCGTGGTGAATTTCATCAAAAAAGTTTTTCGGTATGAAGACCACACACAACGTACTGTTCTGACCTGTACATAAGGATATTCTCAACTACCCATATATTTCAGAAAGAATTTGGTTTTCATTAATATCCTTACCTCATCTCTTGCTCTGTCTCAGATGCTGTTTCAGTTGAAGAACAGTTACTGATGTTTTTTGTCGACACTAGCACTGGATGACAGAAAATACTCTTTTCTTGTCTAGAATAAAAAAAAAATTAACCTGGTGAATTTCATCAAAGAAGTATTTTAGTATGAAGACCACGCATACCTGTACATAAGGATATTCTCAAATACACATTTATTTCAGAAAGAATTTGGTTTTTGTTAATATCCTTACCTCATCTCTCGCTCTGTTTCTGATGCTGTTTCAGTTGAAGACCAGTGATCAGTGTTCTTTGTTGCAGTACTATTTTCTTGTCTAGAATGAATAAAATATATAACATGTTGAATTTCATCAAAAAAGGGCATGCTTCAGTATAAAGATGCACACTGAGTACTATGTTCCAACATTCAAGTTTTTAATAGCTGATACTTGATGAAAATTCATCTAATATCTATAATAAAACTATAATTTAAATGATTTCCAAAAATAAGGTTTAAACAACCACGAAAATTGTTTCGATGAACAGCTTCTTCAAGCAAAACAATTGACAAGGATTTGTAAATCTCATTTATGAAAATCATTTATGTTCTAGTATTATAATGAATATTGACTTTAGTTTTCATTAAAATTCTTGCCTTATCTCTTGCTCTGTTTCTGATGCTGTTTTAGTTGAAGAAGACAAGTTGCTTGTGAGAGTTGCACCTAAAGTACAGCAGTGACTATGAAATGAAGTTGAAACTGAGTCAATGCAGATTTTCTGTTTCTTTCGTCTAAAATATATGAAACGGAAAAATGTGATGAAGCTGAGGTTAATGATTCAGTTTTAATTTACTCCATCCACAATCATTAATATCACAAGCATATAATTTTCATTGAATATTCTCACCTTGACATCACTTCCTCATCGTGAACTATGGGCTTAGCCCCTTTTCTTAAAATTCTTCTTCCACCTGGAGTAACCCTTATATCAGCAGTTGAGAAATGTTGGGAACATATCCAGGCTTCCTTGAATTTTTTCTCTATTCCCATGATTTTCTTCCATATCAAAAGAAATTTTTCGTCTTCAGGAAACCTGTAATTATGATAAAAGAATAACCACATAATTCTGAGAACAGCCGATACTCTATGCTCTAATTGATACGTTTTTTTCATAATTATTCATTCTACTCTTTTCCAATTTGGTTTCCCTTCAGAATTACAATGCCTCGATAGTTACGACACTGGTAAGCTTACCTATGAAATGATACTTGTGTGAAGTTAGCGCCCGACGCTAGCGCCCAAACCCAGCGCCCGCCCCCCACCTCCAAGTCCAGTTCACACCAGCGAAATGAAATATTCAGCATGATGTCAGTTTGGAGAATTTAAAATTACACAAGAGCCGCTTTGACTTGAGAATGAATAAATGAATAAATGATTTTTTCAACGTGACTCCGAATATTTGAGAAAATGAAATTTTCAGGGAATAAGCTTTTTCATGATATCAAAATAATGTAAAAATCTCAAGTCGTCACCGAACTTAGTTTCCGCGAACGAAAAAATCTCAGTACTGATAAAAATAATTGTTTTTCAACATGACGCCGATTGGTTAAGAAAATGAAATTTTCAGGGAATAAGCTTTTTCATGATATCAAAATAATGTAAAAATCTCAAGTCGTCACAAAACTTAGTTTCCGAGAACGAAAAAATCTCAGTACTGAAAATAATAAATGTTTTTCAACATGACGCCGATTGTTTAAGAAAATGAAATTTTCAGGGAATAAGCTTTTTCATGGTATCAAAATAATGTAAAAATTTGAAGTCGTCACAAAACTTAGTTTCCGAGAACGAAAAAATCTCAGTTCTGATAAAAATTAATGTTTTTCAACATGACGCCAATTGTTTGGGAAAATTAAATTTTCAAGGAATACGCTGTGCGCAGTGCGCGCACTGTAAATAATGCAATTCTGGATTATCAATTTTCACAAATAATTATTATTGCAAATATACATGACAGAGCGATCGGAAATGAAACTGAATCTAACGTGGCGACATAATGTCTGGAGGTGTACGGTTTATTCAGTTCATTAACATTAGAAATTCTCGCTAATAAAATTATAATTTTTGGTAAAATATATCAGAAAGTAGGTACAGTGTGAAATCATGCGAAATTCAAACGCTTTTTGGAAATCGAGTGTTCACAAATCGAAATCGAATAGTTTCTGGTATGTTTGGGGTATGAAAATGGCATTTTATTCAGCCTGATTATTTTAATGGCTATGACGTACTCATTGCTTTACTGAGAAAGTAAAATGTGAAATGTTTTTTAATATTTAGGGAAGTTTATCAGTACCTACCTACTTATTTCTTATGACTTTTTCTGACATCTAAGATTGGGGTAGGATAATAAAACAGACCGCTTATAAAAAATATACTGGGTGAACTGGGATCAAATGAATTGCTGCTAATTAGAAATACCTATACCGGGTGAATTAAACATCGAAGTTGATTTACAGTGAAATGGCAAATGTAATGTCTAATGGGGTTGTAGTTAAAATAAAATATACAGACTAATTACATATATTTATACAGAGCGAATAGCAAATCTAAGATATTGAAGTGGGCACAAGATACAGGGTGAAGAGCAAATAAAAAAATAAAAATAGGAGGGTAACTGGAGAAATGAAGGACAGGACATATTCAGACGTATACCGAGGCTTAATTATTGAAAATACACATAGGATAGCGATGGTTTAATCGAGTTCTGCCTAGCTATATGAAAAACATGACTTCTATTGATTGAGAAAAACCACTTACTACCAGAAAATCAGTGGGAACTAAAAATGCAAAAATTGAAAATATATTGGTGTTTTGACAAATGGTTGACACAAGTTTTTGGAAATTTGGTGGTTCAGTTCGTAAACAAAACTCAGTGGTAATCCAGAATCCAGACCTTACGTGGGCTGAACAAATGCCTTGCTCCAAAAAAGAATAAAGCATTATGAGTAAGAATAATGTATCTGTGTGAATCCAGAGGAACTGCAACTGAGAAGACAGTGGAATTTGACGGGTTCACCTATAATTCATATAGTTAATTTGCTAGCATAATAATAATAAATGGTCTTTTTTCTCCTGGCGGAGTTTTGCTGAGCTATTCTTCCACTCAACCAATAATCGGTGCTTTGATAAATAATAATAATAGTTGTCACTGCGAGTCATTTGTTACTCATTTACGGAAAAACAACTCCACTGATTGAGATGCAATTTTACTGGAACTTAGTATCCACATCTGGAAAGAATGAAGGAAATTTTCCACAGTTTCAAGAATTTGTGGTCCCAGCTATTTGCCAAGGCCGTCATAGGGCCTCATCAGTTGCCATAGCCTTAGGTGTTTCAGGGCTTTGACAATGAAAATAATACACACTTGCTATCGAAAATTCCATCATCTTCAGGTAGCCATTGACTTCTTTTAAGATTATGATGAAAACACAAAAAAAAATCTATTTCTCTTTAAAATAATACTGCTTGAAACAATATTTGAGTTTTTTAAGTAGATTGATAGGCCATTTAGTAAAACATTTTTATTCGAGTTTCCAAATCAATCAGACACAGGAGTATCGGTAATGTAATTCTTTTCATAAATATATTTTTATCTTGTAAAAATCTGCAAAACGGGGCACACTGAAATCTTTCAATTTTCTAAAATGCGACATAGGACTGTATCATTTTCTCCAGGTAAAATCAAACCAGCGTTCACCAATTTTTCTTTTGGAAATTCAAATTAATAATTTCGAAATGTTTGGTGTTTTTTCGAACACGAATTATTCAACCGTTACATCTTTGAAGTAAGTGTGAAATGCCTTCAAAGTCACAATATACTCTCACAAAATAAACCTGCATAGATGTTGTCCCTGCAGAACCTCTGGTGTCGTAAAGAAGGACGAAATATTCTTGGGGTATTACCATTCAATCCGATTCAAGTAGTTGAATTGAGATCTGCCCAATTGTCTAGGTACTGGTGAGATATCTGATAGTGTATGAAAGCACAAAAATATTCACTTACGGTTCAGAGATGTGAAAATGAAAGTATTATCCGAAGGAAATCTCTGATATAAACCATTTAAGGATTTAGTTTTCAGGCTTATTATTGTCAATCATTCCACGCTCGGTAGATTAATCGAAATCGACACTACCAGCTCTGTCTTCCCATCCTTCAGTACCCATGCGTTGACCTTACCATTACCGAACGTGTGTGCATTCATGTAACAATATCTCTATAAAAAATGTTTGCATTATTTTCTCTCCTGTGTGACAATTCCATTCCTTCACCTGTTATTCCTATCAACTCCAATGCTTGAAATATTGTGAAATATTCCACTCTCAGTAGTTTCATTTACATCTAGCTGATTAGTCATTCCAACCTTTCGCATATCTGTGTCAAGCTCAATAGCTGCGAAACAAGGATTTTATCATTTTAATGTGGTAAGCCTCAAGTACCAATTTTCTAGGCATTTTTCTTTAACAAATGATTTCAGTTTCTGTGCCTCAAAGAACAATCACATAGACACCGCTTTCGCCATTTTCCAACTTTCATTATGGTACACCTCAAGGACCAGTTCTTGGGGCATTTTTTAAACATAATGAATTATTTCAATGAGGTAAGCCTCAAGGACCAGTTCACTGGGCATTTTGCTATCACAAGTTATTCCAAAGTAGTGTGCTTCAAGGGCCAGTTCTCTGAACATTGTTCTATTTCAAGTTATTTTAGTTTTTGTGCCTCAGGGAACAATCACATAGACAGAGACTTACACATTGTTCAAATTTCAATGTGCTTTACCTCAAGGACCAGTTCGTAGGGCACTTTATATATACAATAAAGTATTTTAATGTGGTAAGCCTCAAGGGCCTGTTTGCTAGGCATTTTTCATCAACAAATTATTTCAGTTTTTGTGCCTCAAAGAGCAATAGCATAGACAACGCTTTCACCAATTCTCAAATTTCATTGTGGTACACCCCAAGGACCAGTTCTTGGGACATTTTTATATATAATAAATTATTTCGATGAGGTAAGCCTCAAGGACCAGTTCTCTGGGCATTTTTCTATTACAAGCTATTCTAATGTAATGTACTTCAAGGTCCAGTTCTCTGGATGTTTTTCTATTACAAGTTATTTCAGTTTTTGTGCCTCAAGGAACAATCACATAGAGACTTTAACATTTTCCAAATTACAATGTGCTATTCCTCAAGGACCTGTTCGTTGGGCATTTTATAGATTGTTGTTTTTGTTATTGTTATATATATATTTATGATAAATTATTTTAATGTGGTAAGCCTCAAGGTCCAGTTTCTTAGGCATTTTCCTCTTACAAATTATTTCAGTTTTCGTGCCTCAAAGAACAATCACATAGACCACCATTTTTCAAACTTTGTTGTGGTATACCTCAAGGACCAGTTCTCTGGGCATTTTTCTATTACAAGCTATTCTAATGTAATGTACTTCAAGGACCAGTTCTCCGGACATTTTTCTATTACAAGTTATTTCAGTTTTTGTGCCTGAAGGAACAATCACATAGACAGAGTCTTCAACATTCTCCAAATTACCATGTGCTATACCTCAAGGGTCAGTTCGTTGGACATTTTATATATATATATAATAAATTATTTTAATGTAGTAAGCCAAGGACCAGTTTTATAGGCATTTTTATTGTACAAATCATTTAAGTTTTCGTGCCTCCACCATTTTTCAAATTTTGTTGTGGTACACCTCAAGGACCAGTTCTTGCGGTATTTTTTATATATAATGAATAATTTCAATGAGGTTAGCCTCAAGGACCAGTTCTCTGGACATTTTTTTATTACAATGTGGTGTGCTTCAAGGACCAATTCTCTGGCCATTTTTGTTTATATCGTAAATCATTTCAATGTGGTAAGCCTCTATGACCAGGAGTTTGTGCATTTTCCATTATAATAAGTGATTTCAGTTTGTGTGCCTCGAGGAACGACAACTTAGACGAAGACTTTAGCATTTTCCAATTTAATTGCCATAATAAGGTCCGTGCAATGTGATAGAAGGAAAGTTTTTGAGTGAGATTTTACCAGATGAATAACTTCAAAAAGCTGAAGTATATTATCAAGTTGACTTGGAATATTTTCAAGTGAACTGAATGTCATTGCTTACGAGTGGAAATGAGCCCCAAGCGAGATTGCATGGGTGGGAGATTCATCGGTTTCAATTAAACAAGGCTCGTACTATGCTTGAGTAAGCAAGTTTGTGTGAAATACTTCACCAACGAGATGAATTACTCCAAAAGGCTGAAGACAATGTCGATTTGACTTAAAAGAATACTTACTGGAGTAGTAGGACGATATTATATTTCACACATTTCCGGTTACAAATTCATCTAGGCGGGGAAATCCTAGATGGGTTCAATGTTCTATTTGAAGGTTGATGAATGCACGTGTCGCATATCATATTACCTGAAATTCGTTGACGCCCTAATTCTGGTAGCAGAAAGGTCAGAAAAAGTCAATACGGGTTGTTATCTGTGAAGAAATGAGTTGTGGCTATTCATCGTCATATGTGGCTATCCGTGACTATCTGTGGCTTTCTGTGGTTAGTAGTGGCTAGCTGTGAAGATCTGAGGTTATCATTGGTTATCTGTGGCTTTCAATGTATAGCAGTGGCCAGCAGAACTGAGTTGTGGCTATTCATCGCTAACTGTGGCTTTCTGTTGTAGCAGTGGCTAGCTGTGGGGATCTGAGGTTATCTGTGGTTATTTGAGGCTGCCTGTGGCGCTCTATGACCATCTGCGACTAGAACACAGAAACACATGAACACCAACAAATACACGAAGTCACAGACACTCGAATACACTAACACTCGATCACGCGAAAACAAGAACAAGCACGAACACACAGACAGTTGAACACACGAAGAAACAAGGACACAAGAACACGCGAACAAACGAACAAACAAATACACACAAACATACGAACACGCGGACAAACAGCTGTATGTGTATGTGTATCTGAGGTTTGAACACATAAACACATGGTCACTAACAAATACACGAACTCACATACACTCGAACACGCGAACTCACGAAAAAATACGACACACGAACAAACACGAACATACAGACAGTCGAACACAAGAACACATCAACATACGATCAAACACCTACACACACAAAACTTATGAACATGCTAACTCGCGAACAAACACATACACACGCACACACCAACATGCGAACAGGAAAACACACGAACAAACACGGACACACGGACAGTAGAACAAACACGGACACACGGACAGTAGAACACACGAACACCTGAACACGCGAACATACGAACAAACAAATACGAACACTCGAACACCTGAAGACGCGAACACACGAACAAGCACGAACACACAGACAGTTGAACACACGTAGAAACAAGAACACAAGAACAAGCGAACAAACGAACAAACAGCCACACAAACAAACATAAGAACACGCGATCAAACAGCTGTCTGTGGCGCTCTATGTGTATCTGTGGTTTGAACACAAGAACACATGATCAAAAACAAATACACGAACCCACTGACACTCGAACACGTGAACTCACGAATTGAACCCGTTTCAAGTTCCTCGCACTTGTCGAGACTTGTCTGTAACGTGACGTCAGCAAATTCCAGGTAATTTGATATCTGACATGACTATTCATCAACCTTGAAATAGGACATTCAATCCATATTGAATTTTGCTGACCTCTCTGTAACCGAAACCATGGTGTCAGCGAATCCCAGGTACTCTGATGTCTGACACGTGCACTTCATGATATAGAAAGAGGTCATTGGACCCATTTTGGATTTCTCCTACTTGTCGAAACTTGACTATAACCGGAAATGTGGCGTCAGAAAATTTCAGGTAATCTGATACCTGACACGTGCACTGTAACCAGAACTGTTGCGTCAGCAAATCCCAAGTAGTTTGAAATCTGACCCGTGCATATCATGAACTTGCACTTCATGACCTTGAAAGAGGTCAATGAACCCGTTTTAAGTTTCTCTACTTGTCGGTACTTGTCTGTAATGTGACGTCAACAGATTCCAGGTAATCTGATATCTGACACGTGCACTTATTGAAATAGGTCATTGAACCCATCTCAGATTTCTCTTATTTGTCTGTAACGTGGCGTCAGGAAATTCCGGGTAGTTTGATACCTAACACGTGCACTTATTGAAATATGTCATTGAACCCGTATCAAATTTTGTTCACCGGAGCTATGACGTCATCAAATTCCAGGTAATCTGATACCCAACACGTGCCCTTATTGAAATAGGTCTTGAACCCATCTCAGGTTTTTCGTACCTGTCGAGACTTGTCTGTAACGTTGCGTCAGAGAATTCCAGGTAATTTGATATCTGACACGTGCACTTATTGAAATAGGTTATTGAACCCGTATCAAATTTTGCCTACAGGAACTATGGCGTCAGCGAATTCCAAGTAAGTAATTTGATATCCAACACGTGCACTTATTGAAATAGGTCATTGAACCCACCTCAAATTTCGCCTACCGGAAATATGCATCAGCAAATTCAAAGTAGTTTGATATCCTACACGTACACTTATTGAAATAGGTCATTGAACCCGTATCAAATTTCGTTGACCGGATGTTATCAAATGTAATCTGATACCTGACACGTGCACTTATTGAATTAGGTCATTGAACCCATCTCGGATTTCTCCTACTTGTCAGGACTGGTCTGTAACGTGACGTCAGCAAATTCCAACTTATTTGATATCCAACTCGTGCACTTATTGAAATAGGTCATTGAACCCATCTCAGATTTCTCCTACCGGAAATATGCATCAGCAAATTCAAAGTAATTTGATATCCGACACGTACACTTATTGAAATAGGTCATTGAACCCGTATCAAATTTCGTTGACCGGATGTTATCAAATGTAATCTGATACCTGACACGTGCACTTTCTGCTGACGTATACCTCCCATTGCTCTCTCATGGGTTTTGACCTTGAATCCAAAAGCTCTCTCATAGGTTTTGACCTTGATTCCAAAAGCTCTCTCATATTTACTCTACTACTATGTATCGATTCAGATGTAAAATTTCACCAAAATGAATAATATATTCAGATCATTTTTGTTGAAATTGCTTATAGCCAAAGCACCATTTACAAACTCACCAAACTCACTCAAATAAATAGTTCCAGATGATTTTGGCTGAAAACACTACTACGCATGCCCCGTGTGAATACATATTTTCCTTCGAATTGACGAAAAAAATGAAACAATAGTGATCATCGAAGAAGAAGTTCAGAATTGGTTTTCTCTTCAAAATTATCTATTGCCAAAAAGTCCACTGCTTGAATAGCTGAAGAGGTAATTCCTTCTATCGAAAAAACGGAGTTATACAGCGAATTGGAGTTTTAATAATATTCCTCCAAAAACACTCGAAGACATAGCCTGTGCGGGTGGAAAATGGTTGTAATTATTATTATTTGCCAGGGCGCACCAAGTCGACTTATTCACTTTACAGCTGTAGGAAAACTCGGATAACTTATCCCGCCACCATTACAAAAACGAACATGTGAATTACAAGAACAAAATCAAATATATCAAAATATCAATGAGGACTTGAGAATTCAAGCTAAAAGAACCATGTAACAATTTGTTATTCAAGGATTAGCACAATGAAAATTAGGTAGTTCAGACGAAATATACATGAAGTTGATAGTAGAATAGTTCCAGAATCGTCAAATCAACCAAAAAAAGACTTGTTATGAATATGTGCCAAACCGAAATAACTCTTTGAAGGAAATGCGAGATCACATCATACAACAATATCAAGAAATTCCTTGGGGAAAGAAAGGTGCATGACAAAACAATACGGATAGTTGAAATGTGCTAAAAAAATTTCTTTCAAATACACCACTCCGATAAAGAGTCTTCGGAACAAAATTCAAGAGTTGCATTATCACCGATGTTACGGCTTTAAGTTTGTCAACCGTACAAAGACAGAAATCGAATGTTTGAGTGAAGAAGTCTAACATAAAAAATGTTGGAATAATTGTGAATATTTCTTTCAAGTGTCGAAATTTGAAAGTAATCTCGAGATTTCACGGCTGAGAAGATTATTCTGTTTCAACTCAACAAGCATTGTGGTATATGTTTCAGTGGAGTGAGTTGGTGCATGAGCAAGATTTCATCGACGAAGGCACCAAATTTGATGTGTGTTAGTAGACAAATTTGTGAGAAATATATCACCGACGAGAGAATCTTCTTCAATAAGTATCAAGATGACTTGAAATATTTCCAAGTGAATTGTAACAGTTGTCCGTAGGTAGATTTCATGGGCGGAAAGACAATTCGCTTTCAATTCAACATTGTGTTATGGTTGAAATGTACATATCAAAGTCGGAGGTGAGCTTCTGTTGGTGCGCACGCACACCAACAGAATCACCTGGCGGCTGTCAAATTCGGTATACCGGGTGAACGAACGCAACATTTAAGAGAAAAAAACATGGCTGCCTGTCAAATGTCATGAGACAGAGAAAAAACACAGCTTTTAAGAGGAAAAAAATATGGCTGCTGCTTGTCAAATGTCTGGTGGAAAATGAGGCAATGAAAAAACGTTTCATTGGGGGTATAATTCTTCACGGAGACAAGCAGCAGCCATATTTTTTTCCTCTTAAAAGCTGTGTTTTTTCTCTGTCTCATGACATTTGACAGGCAGCCATGTTTTTTTCTCTTAAATGTTGCGTTCGTTCACCCGGTATACCGAATTTGACAGCCGCCAGGTGATTCTGTTGGTGTGCGTGCGCACCAACAGAAGCTCACCTCCGACTTTCATATGTACATTTCAACCATAACACAATGTTGAATTGAAAGCGAATTGTCTTTCCGCCCATGAAATCTACCTACGGACAACTGTTACAATTCACTTGGAAATATTTCAAGTAATCTTGATACTTATTGAAGAAGATTCTCTCGTCGGTGATATATTTCTCACAAATTTGTCTACTAACACACATCAAATTTGGTGCCTTCGTCGATGAAATCTTGCTCATGCACCAACTCACTCCACTGAAACATATACCACAGTGCTTGTTGAGTTGAAACAGAATAATCTTCTCAGCCGTGAAATCTCGAGATTACTTTCAAATTTCGACACTTGAAAGAAATATTCACAATTATTCCAACATTTTTTATGTTAGACTTCTTCACTCAAACATTCGATTTCTGTCTTTGTACGGTTGACAAACTTAAAGCCGTAACATCGGTGATAATGCAACTCTTGAATTTTGTTCCGAAGACTCTTTATCGGAGTGGTGTATTTGAAAGAAAATTTTTTAGCACATTTCAACTATCCGTATTGTTTTGTCATGCACCTTTCTTTCCCCAAGGAATTTCTTGATATTGTTGTATGATGTGATCTCGCATTTCCTTCAAAGAGTTATTTCGGTTTGGCACATATTCATAACAAGTCTTTTTTTGGTTGATTTGACGATTCTGGAACTATTCTACTATCAACTTCATGTATATTTCGTCTGAACTACCTAATTTTCATTGTGCTAATCCTTGAATAACAAATTGTTACATGGTTCTTTTAGCTTGAATTCTCAAGTCCTCATTGATATTTTGATATATTTGATTTTGTTCTTGTAATTCACATGTTCGTTTTTGTAATGGTGGCGGGATAAGTTATCCGAGTTTTCCTACAGCTGTAAAGTGAATAAGTCGACTTGGTGCGCCCTGGCAAATAATAATAATTACAACCATTTTCCACCCGCACAGGCTATGTCTTCGAGTGTTTTTGGAGGAATATTATTAAAACTCCAATTCGCTGTATAACTCCGTTTTTTCGATAGAAGGAATTACCTCTTCAGCTATTCAAGCAGTGGACTTTTTGGCAATAGATAATTTTGAAGAGAAAACCAATTCTGAACTTCTTCTTCGATGATCACTATTGTTTCATTTTTTTTGTCAATTCGAAGGAAAATATGTATTCACACGGGGCATGCGTAGTAGTGTTTTCAGCCAAAATCATCTGGAACTATTTATTTGAGTGAGTTTGGTGAGTTTGTAAATGGTGCTTTGGCTATAAGCAATTTCAATAAAAATGATCTGAATATATTATTCATTTTGGTGAAATTTTACATCTGAATCGATACATAGTTCAGTCGAAAATATTCCTCTCGATATTACCTCAAGTCTTTCGGCTCATTTCCACTGGGAAGCAATAACATACGATTCACTTGAAAATATTTAACATTTAAAGTAATTCCTTTCGTTGGTGATGTATTTCTCACATACTTTTATAGTACCAAACTGCACGAACCTTTCGTTTGATGGAAACTAATCTGATGAATCTCCTAATCTTGTGTCAAAGTTGATGTCTTTGTCAGTGAAATCTCGCCCACAAACCAGCTTACTTAATTGGAACATAACACAACACCTGAATTGAATTGAGTTGAATTGAATACCAATCTGATGAATCCTTCCACCCGCACGTTAAATTTGGTGTCTGATTATGTAATGGTTCCTTGAGGAATACTCAAATCAGATCAAAAACGTTCAGAGGAATTCCACAAGAACTTAAATGGAATTTATAGAAAAATGCCCAAGATGTCATTGGAAATAATGTGAATAAAGAATGGCAACGGAATTGATGTATTTTATAGAGGGTTGATTTTTTTGGTCCCTCTAGAGATATCATCTCATAGGCAACCAAACACCATTTTCATATAGGAACAAGGATTATATACTCTTGCAACACGTTCGAAAAAACCCCGAATCACATTTCAGATAATTAAACACATATGGCGAAAATGTTATCTTATTTTGAAATTAGACTCTAATAATTTGTAAAAACCCCTATATTTAATAAAACTGACTATCTCAAAAAAAAATCATAATGGACTTATGTATCCTGAACGGACATTATTCAAAATGAACATTGTGGAAATCGACAACACGAAATAAATTTTTGTAGATGCTAACTGAAGTAAAATGAATAATAATACTCATAATTTCCTGTATAAATTCAAGATATGAAATATAAACGCCTATCGCCCTAAACCACACAATGGTGATAACTCCAATAATAAAACACGATATTTGCTGAAATTATGTTTTCTCGACTGAATGATCAATTATTGTCATCTTTAGACTACGTTGCTACATGATTAACTGAAACCCACTTACCTCAAAATCCTCTGTGCATAATCCATATTTTATTGAATTACAAACTACACATACTTAAAATGATGCCGGTACTGGTCACAAAATAACTATGAATAACATTTTCATTTCTGGGTTTTCGCTCACAGGAAATGCGATAATAACTCAACGGGAAATACGTCGGTTGTAATAATCGAGTTTTGTTTTGTGCCTCTAAGATCCGTTCTGTGGCCACTATCACCATACACGAAATCACGAAAACTCATGCTTTTTATGGATTATTCAATAGAAATAATCTCTACCGACCGAAGATCTTACCTTTTTTACGTCCACGACGTAAGCTCAACATGTAGTCATACTCATTTTTGCGTAAATTGCGCTTTTGAAATTTCAATTTTGAACGTAATAAACGTATATTTTGGTCATATTATTTGAGTGAATTGACGTTTATCTTATTTGTAGCGTGTAGAAACGTCCATTTTAAACAATTTAGAAATGTCAAATCTACATAAGAAATACATGTAAACGTGTATATTGTTTGCCTTAATTTTCGTCATAATAATTAATGCGAAAACGGCTATTTTTGTACGTATTTTTGCGTGAATTGACGTTCGTATTTTTTATCTTTTTTGAAACGCGTAAAACGTATATTCTGTGAACATGCTCCAATCGAATTTACCTGCTCTGATCAGTTTATTGGAAAACTCGTTGAATTCATAAAATGTATCATTGCTGAAGAAATAAATATTTCCATTCGTGAATCTAAAAGCATTTGTGATGATGTTTGTTGGTACGCCTGGAAACTTTTCGCTGATGAAGCCATGTTTCACATCCCCACAATCACTGAGCTCTGCATACAAATCATCATATAGAATATAAGTTTTGCCTCTATATGAGCAAAACATAACACTGATTCTTGCATTTTTGGAGATTCCAAATTCATCGATGGATTTATCCACAGAACGTTGTTTGAAAGTAGGAAAATCTATTACGCTAACACGTTTATCATTAAAAATGACGACCTCATCATTTGGTTTCTGATATATGTGCGATATATTAAGGTTTGTATAATCTGAGATTTTCTTTGGGCTCAATAACTGTGCTTTTTGATTCTCGAACCCCAACTTCACAATCCACACCAATCCTTTGGAAAAAATGAACATGTGATTGTTTGATGTAATTAACATTTGATCGGGGTATTTGATTTTACATAAACTTCTTTTAGAGTCAAGCTTTGGTGTTGTTGGTGTCCTGAGTGGTGTTGTTGTCTTGGATAGCGTTGTGGTCGATTTTGTTGTAAAAGTTGTTGTCTTGGATGATGCCCCATATCACTTTTCATTACTTCATTATTATTAATATGGGAGGGTGTTTGGATATTGCTGCTGCTGCGATGTTCAAGCTCCTGTTCCATGTTTTTACTTTGTGTTCGATGCAACATATTGAATGCATCTGAATTCTCTACATTCCATCAAGTCTATACATAACTAAACCATACTGTGACAAACCGAACCATACCGAACATACCCATACTGCACCATACGGTGACAAACCGAACCATACCGAACATACCCATACTTTGACATCCAGCAAAATGTTTTTCCTCTTGAATGATAAGTTTTGGAGCACCCTGTATACCATTTAACAAGCAACCGTCATGTTTTTCATCTTAAATGATGTATTTTGACGCATCTTGTTGTTTTTTCTCTCAAAAATGTGTTTTGACACACCCTGTATAACATTTAACAAGTAGCCACCATGTTTCTTTTTTACCTATAACTTAAATTGGTTAATTTGAAACTCTAAAACACGCACAAAATGTGGTCAAAACTGACGTTTTTCGCATTCGAAAAAAACATATGAAATTTCAAACGCTGAATTACATAAAATATGTAACGAAAAACATGCGTTTCCGTGTTCCAAAAAACAGTCTAAAATCAAACCATGTTTACATGTTATTCTTATGGACAATAGGCATTTCAAAATTGCTTAAAATGATCGTTTTCGCGTTCCAAAAAACAACTAAAATTTGAAACGCTTAAACACATAAAAAATGCAACGAAAAAATGCGTTTTCGTGTTCCAAAAAACAACTAAAATTACGAACGCCAAAAATACACTTTTACATGTAATTCTTATGGACAAAAAGCATTTCAAAATTGCTCAAAATGTTCGTTTTCGCGTTCGAAAAAACAACTAAAATTTGAAACGCTGAAACACGTAAAAATGCAACGAAAATAGACGTTTTCGTGTTCCAAAAAACAAGTAAAATTAGAAGCGTTAAAACACATTAAAAGGTGGTCACAATAAGCGTTTTATAAGGTTAGTTCATTCTGGTTTGATCAGAAAATACATAGACGTCTGATGTAATTCAATCTCTCTGTATGGGTGAGTAGTTGTTTTCTACAATACACACGCACACACAGATGTAATTCAATCTTATACTTTAAAAAAATCGTGCTGCCTAACTCCGCCTGATGATGATGGATAGTGAAAACGAAACAAAGACACATATATTGAGTGGCATTCTGAATGAAAAATGACAAACTTTTACGAATCAGCTTCTAAGATTTAAGCAATAAGTATATAACACATTAATATGTGCGGTTTACGGCCCTTATGGCAGTTGATGTACGCAAATTCTATTATTTTCTTGATCTCCCATGAAAGTTGTCTTCTTAGAGTACCCGCACGTTTCTGTAACTTTACTAACAACGAAGATAGCCTCCTATGACGTTTTGACCTCGGAAAATGCTTAAAAATGTTTCTTGACATCCAAACGAACCTATTGATACCAAAATCATCCGAATCGGACGACCGGAAGTGCCATTTCCGGTTTGGACCGGAAGTAGCAATTTTATTGCAGATTTGGACTCTCCCCGATGTGGGTAATCCGAATTTACTATTACTTTTCTTCTATCTTAATTTTTTGAAACCGGAAGTGCTTATTTTTTGATGATTCGTACAGATCCAAAATATCATTAATGTATATATTGAACGACAGATGGCTCTGATGTATTCCTTGAAAACGAATTGGTATCGCACTTTAAAAATGACGGACCCCGTCACGATGCACGTTTATGAGACACCCTGTATATATTTTTTGTCTCAACTGGCACGTTGGTACACCTGGTATATATTTTTTTCTTAAATGCCAAACCCCATCATGATGCACGTTTATGAGACACCCTGTATTTATTTATTTTTTGTTTACATCATTTATTGGTACACCCTGTATAGATTTTGACAAAAAGACGCCATGTTTTTTTCTGTCAAATGATAAATGTTTTTCTCCTAATTGACTGTTTTGAAACACCCTGTATACCATTTACCGAGCAGCTGCCATGTTTTTTTCTCTTAAATGCCAAGTTGGTACATCCTGTATGGTAGCAGCCATGTTTTTTCTCTTAAATACTATGATGGTACACCCTGTATGGCAGCAGACATGTTTTTTTCTCTTAAATACTATGATGGTACACCCTGTATGGTATCAGCCATGTTTTTTTCTCTTAATCGATGTTTTTTGAGACACCCGGTATACCAAATTTGACAGCCGCCATGTTTTTTCTCTTAATCGATGTATTTTGAGACATCCTGTATACCAAATTTGACAGCTGCCATGTTTTTTTCTCTGTCTCATGTCATTTGACAGGCAGCCATGTTTTTTTCTCTTAAATGTTGTGTTGGTTCACCCGGTATACCAATTTTCATAGCTGCCATGTTTTTTTCTCTTAAATGCCAAGTTGGTACACCCTGTATGGTAGCAGCCATGTTTTTTCTCTTAAATACTATGATGGTACACCCTGTATATATATATATATATATATATATTTATGCCAACTGTACTCCCAAATCGCACTTTAAAAATGAGGGACCCCGTCACGATGCACGTTTATGAGACACCCTGTATTTATTTTTTTCCATAAATGGTGTATTTTGACACACCCTGTATACGTAAAACGAAAACTTCTGAATCCCTGCATGCCCCAATGATGCGATGCTCCAATGATGTGATGATTCATTTTTCCGATGTATTTTGAGACATCCTGTATACCAAATTTGACAGCTGCCATGTTTTTTTCTCTGTCTCATGTTATTTGATAGGCAGCCATGTTTTTTTCTCTTAAATGTTGTGTTGGTTCACCCGGTATACCAAATTTGACAGCTGCCATGTTTTTTTCCCTTAAATGCCAAGTTGGTACACCCTGTATGGCAGCAGCCATGTTTTTTTCTCTTAAATACTATGATGCTACACCGTGTATATCTTTTTTCTTCCATAATTAAATTTAAAAACCGGCAACGTCTCACCCTCCGTAACTCTACTCCTTAATTTTAAATCCGGCAACACCCAACGTCACGCGGTGAACCCAGCGAGCTTCGTCAATGCGCATGCGTGCGCTACAACACACGTTGTATCACTACTCAGTGGCCCCAAGACAGATCCTTGAGGAACACCGTGAAGAATCTTTTTCATTTCAGATTTAGAGTTATTGGGCAGGCAGACATATTGTTGTTTGTCCTCTAAATATGATTTGAATAATTTCAATGGTGTGCCTCTTATGCCATAAAATGCAAGTTTTTCTAACAAGAGCTCATGGGAAACACAGTCGAAGGCCTTTGAGAGGTCACACATGGTCAATAATGAATGTTCATGACCTTCCAAATCCTCGACTATGCTTTCCAAGCTTTCAAGGAGTGCTTTTGTTGTAGATTTATTACTGCGAAAGCAAAACTGGGCAGAGTGAAAGAGTTTGAACCCTTCGAAATAGTCCAATAATCTGACTTTCGAAAGTATCTAAATTATTTTAGAAAAAATTACTATTATTGATATTGGTCGATAATTATAAACCTCATCAACATAATCTTTTTTATGCAAGGGGCACAACTTTTGCAATTAAACCGGCGTCATGTTGTAAAACATTTATTTTTTTCAGTACTGAGATTTTTTCGTTCTCGGAAACTAAGTTTTGTGACGACTTAAGATTTTTACATTATTTTGATATCATGAAAAAGCTTATTCCCTGAAAATTTCATTTTCTTAAATAATCGGCGTCATGTTGAAATAGTATATTGTGTATCTAGTGCGTGAAGTATACTTTTTTACGCGAGTGTGGAAGTTTGTGGAACGAGCCGCAGGCGAGTTTTACAATCCGCACTTGCGTAAAAATGTCTTCACGCACGTGGTGCACACTATACTTTTTCTACAACCTTTTACTTAGAGATTGAATTAAAGGAAAATTTGACTAATTTTCTTCATTACAATAATAATTATTATGAACAGTTATATTGCAATTTTGTAAATTGTCAAAATGTACATTTACTTTCTCTTCCATCAGAAAATCTGTCCATCAGGAATTTGCCTGAAATACACGGCAATCGGTTTAAATCAAAACTTCGTCGTACTATTTATTAATTCAGAGGGTAATTAATTACTATTTACGGTCTATTAACTGATGTAACTCTGAACTTCACACTGCGGGAACTGTCATATTTGTCAATTTCTCTCGCCACCGCTACCTAGACCAGCGACCGGTGTGTGAATTTGTATTGACTCTTATGGCACCGGTGCGTGAAATAAATCCCATAAGAAAGGCATGGCACTTCACACACCGATTCGTGAAATGAAGCTTTACACATTTTTATCGATGTGTGGCGTAAGTAATTCACGTAGAAAAAACATTTATTTTTATCAGAACTAAGATTTTTTCGTTCTCGGAAACTAAATTTTGTGACGACTTGAGATTTTTACATTATTTTGATATCATGAAAAAGCTTATTCCCTGAAATTTTCATTTTCCCAAACAATCGGCGTCATGTTGAAAAACATTTATTTTTATCAGAACTGAGAATTTTTCGTTCTCGGAAACTGAGTTTTGTGACGACTTGAGATTGTCACATTATTTTGACATCATGAAAAAGCCTATTTCCTGAAAATTTCATTTTACTAAACAATCGGCGTCATGTTGAAAAACATTTATTTTAATCAGAACTGAGATTTTTTTCGTTCTTGGAAACTAAGTTTTGTGACGACTTGAAATTTTTACATTATTTTCATATCATGAAAAAGTCTATTCCCTGAAAATTTCATTTTCCTAAACAATCGGCGTCATGTTGAAAAACATTTATTTTAATCAGAACTGAGATTTTTTCGTTCTTGGAAACTAAGTTTTGTGACGACTTGAGATTTTTACATTATTTTTATATCATGAAAAAGCCTATTCCCTGAAAATTTCATTTTACTAAACAATCGGCGTCATGTTGAAAAACATTTATTTTAATCAGAACTGAGATTTTTTTTCGTTCTTGGAAACTAAGTTTTGTGACGACTTGAAATTTTTACATTATTTTGATATCATGAAAAAGTCTATTCACTGAAAATTTCATTTTCCTAAACAATCGGCGTCATGTTGAAAAACATTTATTTTAATCAGAACTGAGATTTTTTCGTTCTTGGAAACTAAGTTTTGTGACGACTTGAGATTTTTTCATTATTTTGATATCATGAAAAAGCTCATTCCCTGAAAATTTCATTTACTTAAACAATCGGCGTCATGTTGAAAAACAATTATTTTTATCAGTACTGAGATTTTTTCGTTCTCGGAAAGTAAGTTTTGTGACGACTTGAGATTTTTACATTATTTTTATATCATGAAAAAGCTTATTACCTGAAAATTTAATTTTCCTAAACAATCGGCGTCATGTTGAAAAACATTTATTTTTATCAGAAATGAGATTTTTTCGTTCTCGGAAACTAAGTTTTGTGACGACTTGAGATTTTTTAATTAGTTTGATATCATGAAAGAGCTTATTCCCTGAAAATTTCATTTTCTTAAACAATCGGCGTCATGTTGAAAAACATTTATTTTTATCAGAACTGAGATTTTTTCATTCTCGGAAACTAAGTTTTGTGACGACTTGAGATTTTTACATTATTTTGATATCATGAAAAAGTCTATTCCCTGAAAATTTCATTTTCCCAAACAATCGGCGTCGTGTTGAAAAACATTTATTTTTATCGGAACTGATATTTTTTCGTTCTCGGAAACTAAGTTTTGTGACTTGAGATTTTTACATTATTTTGATATCATGAAGAAGCTTATTCCCTGAAAATTTCATTTTACTAAACAATCGGCGTCATGTTGAAAAACATTTATTTTTATCAGAACTGATATTTTTTCGTTCTCGGAAACAAACTTTTGTGACGACTTGAGATTTTTATATTATTTTGATATCATGAAAAAACTTATTCCCTGAAAATTTCATTTTCATAAACAATCGGCGTCATGTTGAAAAACATTTATTTTTGTCAGAACTGAGATTTTTCCGTTTTCGGAAACTAAGTTTTGTGACGACTTGAGATTTTTACATTAATTTGATATCATGAAAAAGCATATTCCCTGAAAATTTCATTTTACTAAACAATCGGCGTCATGTTGAAAAACATTTATTTTAATCAGAACTGAGATTTTTTTCGTTCTTGGAAACTAAGTTTTGTGACGACTTGAAATTTTTACATTATTTTGATATCATGAAAAAGTCTATTCCCTGAAAATTTCATTTTCCTAAACAATCGGCGTCATGTTGAAAAACATTTATTTTAATCAGAACTGAGATTTTTTCGTTCTTGGAAACTAAGTTTTGTGACGACTTGAGATTTTTACATTATTTTTATATCATGAAAAAGCCTATTCCCTGAAAATTTCATTTTACTAAACAATCGGCGTCATGTTGAAAAACATTTATTTTAATCAGAACTGAGATTTTTTTCGTTCTTGGAAACTAAGTTTTGTGACGACTTGAAATTTTTACATTATTTTGATATCATGAAAAAGTCTATTCCCTGAAAATTTCATTTTCCTAAACAATCGGCGTCATGTTGAAAAACATTTATTTTAATCAGAACTGAGATTTTTTCGTTCTTGGAAACTAAGTTTTGTGACGACTTGAGATTTTTACATTATTTTGATATCATGAAAAAGCTCATTCCCTGAAAATTTCATTTACTTAAACAATCGGCGTCATGTTGAAAAACAATTATTTTTATCAGTACTGAGATTTTTTCGTTCTCGGAAAGTAAGTTTTGTGACGATTTGAGATTTTTACATTATTTTTATATCATGAAAAAGCTTATTACCTGAAAATTTAATTTTCCTAAACAATCGGCGTCATGTTGAAAAACATTTATTTTTATCAGAACTGAGATTTTTTCGTTCTCGGAAACTAAGTTTTGTGACGACTTGAGATTTTTTAATTAGTTTGATATCATGAAAGAGCTTATTCCCTGAAAATTTCATTTTCTTAAACAATCGGCGTCATGTTGAAAAACATTTATTTTTATCAGAACTGATATTTTTTCGTTCTCGGAAACAAACTTTTGTGACGACTTGAGATTTTTACATTATTTTGATATCATGAAAAAACTTATTCCCTGAAAATTTCATTTTCCTAAACAATCGGCGTCATGTTGAAAAACATTTATTTTTATCAGAACTGAGATTTTTTCATTCTCGGAAACTAAGTTTTGTGACGACTTGAGATTTTTACATTATTTTGATATCATGAAAAAGTCTATTCCTTGAAAATTTCATTTTCCCAAACAATCGGCGTCATGTAGAAAAACATTTATTTTTATCGGAACTGATATTTTTTCGTTCTCGGAAACTAAGTTTTGTGACTTGAGATTTTTACATTATTTTGATATCATGAAAAAGCTTATTCCCTGAAAATTTCATTTTCCTAAACAATCGGCGTCATGTTGAAAAACATTTATTTTTATCAGAACTGATATTTTTTCGTTCTCGGAAACAAACTTTTGTGACGACTTGAGATTTTTACATTATTTTGATATCATGAAAAAACTTATTCCCTGAAAATTTCATTTTCCTAAACAATCGGCGTCATGTTGAAAAACATTTATTTTTATTAGAACTGAGATTTTTCCGTTTTCGGAAACTAAGTTTTTTGACGACTTGAGATTTTCACATTAATTTGATATCATGAAAAAGCATATTCCCTGAAAATTTCATTTTACTAAACAATCCGGCGTCATGTTGAAAATCATTTATTTTTATCAGAACTGATATTTTTTCGTTTTCGGAAACTAAGTTTTGGGACGACTTGAGATTTTTACATTATTTTGATATCATGAAAAAACTTCTTCCCTGAAAATTTCATTTTCCCAAACAAGCGGCGTCATGTTGAAAAACATTAATTTTTATCAGAACTGAGATTTTTTCGTTCTCGGAAACTAAGTTTTGTGACGACTTGAGATTCTTACATTATTTTGATATCTTGCCAAAGCTTATTCCCGGAAAATTTCATTTTCTCAAATATTCGGAGTAATGTTAAAAAATTTATTCATTCATTCATTTATTCATTCTCAAGTCAAAGCGGCTCTTGTGTAATTTTAAATTCTCCAAACTGACATCATGCTGTATATTTCATTTCGCTGGTGTGAACTGGACTGGAGGTGGGGGGCGGGCGCTGGGTTTGGGCGCTAGCGTCGGGCGCTAACTTCACACAAGTTGAAATGATATATTTTGATCCCCAGCTTCAAATGGTCTTTTACACATCTCACAATGCTTCACCACGGTTTAATAATAAAAACTAACGATAGTTCAACACAAAGAAACTCAAAATTTGCCCTTTATTCACTATAAAACACTCTTATAAGCCAAGAACCCAAACAAACATAAATTCTTTGTTGTTGTTCTGTCAAATATGAAATGCAGCGTTGCCGTACTGACCAGAAAGTATCGACAACGAGAATATCCGATCGGCGATGAAAAAAACTTTCGTTTTTACGTGCTCCCAACAAGCTGCAATGAATATTTTAATTGTTTTCTCATGATAACATATTTTATCCAAGCCGGTATTTTTGGGGTTTCGTTGTCATGAATATACTGACAAAAATCAAAATCTAGCCGACGTGTTTATTGTCTCCTTAAAAAATAGCGGCATGACAACAATGTAATGACTTGAGTGATAACAAGATGCATTTACTCCTGGTGCGTTTACTGATTCGCATTTGTTTCAACTAAAGTTCTTGATCCTGTAATTGCGTCAATAGAGTTTGTTCCATTCGTCAATGGATGACGCTTAAGTCGAATATAGTGGAGTTTCCAACAATCCAAAGTGCCTACTAGATACATTTTTTGAGTTTTTGAACGTTAACATTATTTTGAGGTTATATGTCAATTACATTGCATATTGGTATTTATCGTGTGATTTTTCTGTTCTTTTAATACTTTTCGCTCAGTTCGGTAGTTTTGCGACGTTTTTAGTTGTTGGGTTATTGTTATTTATTTGTTCTTGAGTTTTTCTGTCATTCGTAAAAGTTAGGGTAGTTTATAGCATTTTTTTGTGAGTCTCGACTTCGACATGACAATCATGACATGGTTCAATTTGAGGTTATGTCGATGACGCAGCATGCGTTTGTCAACACGACATGTCAAGTCATCATGATCGGTAATGATTTGCCTGGCATCTATGTTAAAATTGAGTAAACTCTCTTGACGCAATAAAAATGTCATGAATCAAGCAGGCCGTACATCAACAGTTTTGGATGACAATTTCACAGCTATAAGTAATTCCACCAGGAGTTATATGCATCTTGAGTGATAATATTATGAAAATATGATGCCTTCAGGTATATTCGCGTATTACTCATCTAGGTTGTGTTACTTGATTGGAGGTATCAATAAAAAAAAACTGATTT
Source organism: Chrysolina oricalcia (assembly GCA_944452925.2). Lineage (NCBI taxonomy): Eukaryota > Metazoa > Arthropoda > Insecta > Coleoptera > Chrysomelidae > Chrysolina > Chrysolina oricalcia. The sequence goes on along the minus strand of OX101823.2, from coordinate 29,094,194 downwards.
TCGTATTTGGTCACACTTAGTAAGTATATATCTATGAAAATTGTTACCTGGCCATTACATGTATATTTTCAATAATTTCTTTTTAACAAAACTTCAACAGTATGTTTTCATATATTTGATTTGAGAAAGAATCGATCTTTATGACATTTTGTTTTTATAATTATATCTTTTTTTATAGTGAATGATCAAAATGAAAAATTATGCTATAATCTTAGACGAAAATAAGGAAAAAAGGGTGGTCCCAACTAAATGGATGAAGGATAATTCCACTTTACTTTGGCCTCCTTACAAACATACAAAGAAAATTCGAAAGGCAATATCACAGCTGGAAGATCCCTCAGGGGATTGGGAAGAATAAATCTTGAGGTAATTTTAAATTTAATATACAGAAAGAAATAGATAGATACTTCTCGCGACAAGCATTTATATCATTTAAAATTTCATAATGTAACAAAATTATGGAGTTCTCTTAAAATTTTATTTTCTTCTTTTGTAGTGCATGCAAATAAAATCTTTTCTCTAAAAAGTTTTTTTTAAGTTTATTATTTACGGATGATTTTGATATCTATTTCGCGAGTTTTCCAATTTTTTTTCGTGACAGGAAAGGGGGTTGAGCTTCCCGATCGATTTTTTTCATCATTATTTTCCATGTCCGAAACTGTTTTAAACTTTTCTGAATTCTTTGGCGTTCTCTATCTTGCTTTTGAGGGGGGACAGGGGGGTGAGTTTCCAACTTTTTTTTATAAAAGAGAGGGGGGCGAGCCCACCCTATCTAATTTTATTTTTCGCTGAAATTTTTGACGTCCAAATCTGTAAAGAAAACTTCCAAAACACTACGCGTTCTCTATCTAGCTTTCGGCGGGCAGGGTGAGGGGACAATTTCTTCGACATTAATGTATTGTCATCGGAACTGAACCAACATGTGAAATTTCAATTCCATAGGATAAGAGGAAGTGGTTCTAATTCAGCTTGCAAGGTTTTACCCATCTAACAAACAAGCACACAGGACAAGTTAAATAAAATGTCTTTGAATGACCGTGGAAATTGATTTTTCTACCAAATTATTTATAAGAAATATATTGAAATAATACGTATATATTATTCCATATCATTTTTTGGGACACTTGGTAGTTATCATGCATTTTGGTGTCGACCGTCTAATAAGACTCCAGCGACATCTGCAAAAGGGAGATTCAACTAGACCGGAGGGTGTCGCAATTCTACTGCTACAACAGTATAGTTCCCTACTCTGTGCTGCTACTCAAATTAATTCGTATTTTTTACAGTAGCGACTCTAGCGGCCTAAGACGGCGAACTGAATTTGTATTCCCGATTTTAATAAAGCTTCCTCTAGAAAATGTATGATGCACCTTGGACATTGCCTAAGCCTTGGATATAGGTACCGTTTTAATCTATGAAGTGAATAGCTGGAGATTCAACTACTGGACCATAGATGGCGCTAGTCGGCCCATTTCTTTTATTGAATTTGAATTCGAATCTGTTTTTTTGTGTTGTAAAAATGAACTGGGTTTCTTGCTTTTCTGAAGTCTGGAGTTCATTTTGTAATCAATTTCGCTAGAGATTGACGTTCACCATGTTAAAAGTGTCGTGGTTCCAAATTCTTAGAGAACTGTGCCTGCCATCTAGGTATGTATTTATCAAATGAATCACTCCAAATATGCTAATAATTGTTACTCCATCATTTGACCCCACTCTTCATTTTTTGTGAGTTTGAGAAAAACAGTTTTTGTGTAACTAAATGTATTATTTTTATTGTTGTTCCTATTTAAAAACAAATGTACCTATGATCTCTTGAAATATCACTGGGCAATTTGTAGATCTGTAAAACTCCTTTTAGTTTGGACTTGAAGTCTCCTTGAAATATAAAAGCAGTTCGCTGCCTGTGGACCAAGAAGTTTGTTGGAGTTTTTTTATGCACCACCTCTCAAGCAAGTTGCATCCCACAACAAACAACCCAGTAAGTCTCACTACATCTGTCGCTCAACTATGCCGTTTGGTTTGTGGAAAGATGGTGCTTTCCAAAACTGACCCCTCTTCTCTCAGAAGCCACATAGTACATAATGCAGATGCACACGACACTGGAGGTGAAGTCTTCACATCACCAAAAACTGGTAACCTACAATGAAAGCAACAGAGTAACAACTTTCGAAATTTACCAATGCAAAATGAAACAAAACTAATTAGTTTACCATTTGTGCCTGTACAATCTAACCCAAAGCAGATTACCAGTATATCGCAAGGAGCACTACCCAAAATTAGTAATTCAGCAACAACAGCGACTTTTGTACCATCAGTGCATAATTCAAATGAGTTTGTTATCACTAAATGAGAGTACAGCCATATGAACAGATCTAGCCCAAATCATGAATCTGCAGAAAAGAAAATAATTACAAAAGAAACATTAAAAGGATTTCCAACAATGTTTGCATCCTGCTAGTAGTAACATAGGAGAGGCAAGTCAATACGAAAATTATTCAAATAATACACAAAGATAATATTAATTACCCACCTTTCAGATCAAATCAACACGACTCTGAAATAACAAGATATTTTGACCAAAGTGGTTTTTCAGCCAACGGTTATCGAAATAAAATTTTTTCAATTTATCTTTGGCAAGATCCACGTTACTACATCTATGCTGCTTCCAAATTTGAGAAATACTGCTCAAAACGCATGCAACTTAGCACAACATAACCAATACATCATAAAATTAGATTCCAAAATCTATTCCTACTTTCAATGATGAAAACCATGTACACCCAGTTGATTTTCTCAACTATCTAGAAAATGCAATTGAGATAAATGATATAAACATGCAACAATTGTCATTACTTACCCGCAATTTCTTTGAAAAATCAACTCGAAGTTGGTTTCAAGCATACATACAGATTCTTCCAACATATGCAAATTTCAAATCAGCTTTCCTCAACCAGTTTTGGGGTCCAACAAGGCAACAGAAAATCAAGTTGAAATTGGAAATAGCTCTTGTTATATGGAAAATGATTTGTGGATTGTTTCAATCGATATGACGTATCAATGGCAAGACTTTTACAACCCATGTATTCTTCTTCACAATCGAAGAGCACAATTGCCCGTCATTTTCCTCCAATTATATCAGCAACACTTGTAGGAACTGATAATCTTTTGATAGCGTTGGATCGCCCAGACAACCTGATAATTATTTCAATATCAATAATTTCTATTCGGAATGCAAAATTTCAAATTTTGGTGATACAGATCATCAACAAATAAGGACTTTACCGACCATAACAATTATCTTAGTAAAAATTCTCTAAAAAAAATCACATTTGGATATACAGGGTGTTCCAGAAAATCAAGTGATTTTGGACAGTAAAAAGTTTTTCAGCCATGGTTGATACGGGCAGTACTGTTTCGGCCATATCAGATAGTGTTTGGCTAAAAATTTCAGAATTTTAATAATTTATTCCTCTATTTCCGTGTTTATGGGTTGAAGTAATTGAGGCTTTCAAGGAAAAATTTCAGGAAGTTTCTTTACAGTTATTATTGAAACTCACCTTAGCTGGGCAGAATGTCTCACATGAATCATTGCTGATTCCAAATCTATCGTTTCCTATAATTTTTGGGATTTTTCTACTTAGGTGGCATAGTGCTTCGGTAGATTTGGAAAAAAGAGGGATTCACCTGAAAATGAATTCACAAACACATTTTATTCCTGACTTCGTGAGTAAACGTAACTATGCAGATTTACAAAGTTTATTGAGCATTTAGTAAATTATACAAAGAATAAACTCACTTGCACTGAAAATCAAGGAGTTTTCGGGACCGGTCATCAACCTCTAGATATTAAAACTCTTTTGTCCTTGTGTAAAATATCTGAACTTGAAAAGGAAAATTTTTATCAATAATAACGAAATATCAGTCAATTTTTTCAAATATTTCTGGTATAATACATCTTCATGAACATGAAATCAAGCTGAAAATATATGAAGGATTTTTTATCAAACCAGATCCGATCCTTGTCGCACACCGGAAAGTTTTACTTTCCGGGTGCGATAGAGCGTGCAAGTACAAATTATGTTCAGCTACTCATGACCACTATGAAGAAAAATGGACAGGTTCGTATCTATTTAGATGATCGATGCCTCAACTCTGTTCTCGAAATGGACATAGAACTTTCTCCTCGTAATGAAGATCTGGTGAGAGCACTTCGTGGTAAAAGTGCCTCTCCAAAATTGATCTATCGTACTACTGCTGAGAATAAGAACACCGAAAATGTACAGGGTTCATCGCTGGTACGAAAACATATCAACGGAGAGCTCTACCTTTTGGCCTGGATGCCAAGCAGTTTCTTCTTTTAGCAGAGCTATGGATACCATGTTTGGTCCTGACTACGCAGACTCATTTGTAACGTTTGTGGACGATTTGCTGGTGATGGATGAAAATTTTGAACAGCATTTTTCTCATTTGGAAAAGGTTTTCACTTGGTTGTCAGAACCCGGGGTCACCACTAAAAAGGAGAAATGTCAGTTTTTCCAACAAAACATGTCGTTTTTCGGGTATGTCGTAGGCCCACAGGAAATTCAGATTGATGAATGGAGGAAGCAGGCACAGGCACTCAAGAATATCGGAAAGGTGCAAACATTTCTCGGTCTATGTAACTACGACAGACAGTTTGTGCAGCAGTTTGCTGAATTGTAGGAGCCGCTGACTGGGTTACTGAGGAAGAAAACACTCTAGGTGGGGACCTTAGCAGGAAGCAGTCTTTCAGTCTTTAAAGAGAGCGCTTAAAAAAGCGACCCTATTATATTACCCAGATTTCTCTGCCACCTGGCAAGTAGTTACTGAAGCCTGTGAACATGTTGTTTATACCAAGTTTTTCATATCAGGTTGTTTGTACCAGGTTGTTTATACCAGGTTGTTTATACCAGGTGATTCAGGGCCAAAAACAGATCGTGGCTTGGGCAAGTCTACCTTTATATCGTGAGCGAAATTGCCATGAGAAAGAGGTACTAGCAGCCTTGTAGTATGTCCAGCATTGGAGGGCGTACCTGCTGGGAAAGAGTTTGTTTTACACACGGATAGAAGGACTTTGACATACTTGAATACATGCCGTCTCCTATCTCCTCGAATAACCCGCTGGGTATCGATTTTACAGGAATTTGCCTCCCAGATTGTACATGTTGCCGGACAATTCCCGTGTTCTCGTTTTTCTCTCGTTTTTCCAGTGTTCGTTTGCCTACCCCTGCAAGTAAATGTTTTCAGATGTTTTTCCTGAAATTGCCTTCGTCCTTGCTCACTAATCTGAAAAATTTAAAAATAGCACAATGAGAACGAGAAGTTATCCATCATTCGTCAGCCGGTATATTCTGCATGAGACCCTCTCATACAAAAAAGGAGCAGACGAGAGGCCTTTTGCTCTATGTATACCAGACAAGTTGGTAGATATTATCATACTGGGCTATCATGAGGCCATCAATGTTTCTCTTCTAGCAGTCCCTTCTGTCGGAAAGCTGAGGAGCAATACTAATATGTTCCGAAGAATTCTCACTGAAAATGGCTTGATAACAACACCAAATAAGATCTACTGATGAAAATGTGGAAGGAGACTTTCCATGACTCTTTCACCTTGGTCTACATCTGCACCACCTCCACCCAGAAGTCTGCTCCAAACACAGATGAAATATTTTCTGGCATCATGATCAGTGAGCCCATAATAAGCTAAAAATACATCCTAGGTGAGGTAACCAATATTATTGAAAGGAAAGAGGCTCCACGTCATATTAGGACCGTACGTAACACCAATGATGACCGTCGACAAAGAACTCAGCCCCTATGCACATAGCGGTTCTTAACGAATGGGAAGTGCCAACCTTTACAAGGGGTTCACAGGTTTCCTTCATCGATATTACCTTTTCCATGCAAAGCTTCAGTAGAAGAGCCAAAGCAAGGATTGTACACACATGAATATCTCATTCTACACAGACATATTTCCTTTGAACCAAGATCTGCACTTTGAAATGTTTATCATAGAGCACATCTTTAAAGATACACTGCAATCACTTGAAAGGGGTATTGGAGGAGTAGGACTACCCACCAGAATGGTTTCCATCGTCCAAGAAGCGAGCAGTGCAGAGGGAAAGGGTGGGTCCAGATCACAACCGATATGGTGAAATTACAACATTGCCAACTCAAGAACACTCTGCAAGCGGGTAATAATGCAGCTAACTAGGGCCCAAAGTAACCACCCAGACCAAAATAAGATTACTGAGTTGGAACAAGAGACATGTGTCTCAAAAATGGTCTTGAAGTTACGAAAGATTTTTCTCAAGAGTGAGTAATTAACAAAGGCAATTAATAGTTGCATTATGCGACAAGTTCAGCAACCCCTGCAAATCTACTGATGGTCATCAATACGTAATCTGACGAAAGCAAGTAGTTAGAAGCGTAAGAGAGTATTGACTACGGATATGAAAAAGCCTTTGTAACCAGGTGAATTCTGATAAAACAATGAAGTGTGTGTTGATTATCATGGATATGAACTGGTCAGGGTTCCAATTGCCCTATACGAAGCCTCAAAAATATGCTTCGTTAGAGAGGGAAACAAGAATCTAGCAGAGCAGTTCAACGGTCGTAGGAGGCATTGGTTGTTTTTTGTTGATGACTTGCCTACTAAAATAACTATTCTGGATGTTTTTGCGAAAGATTGGAATAATAAATTAATTTTTCATCATTGGATAATGACTTTCCGTGAAAAAATGTCATTCGATTCTTTATGGAATATTTTGTGGTTCACATTTCATTGCATTGCGGTGTGGAACCTAGAGGCGGCGCTGGATATAAACGTCAGTGTAATTTCAAGAGTTCCGTGCTCAAGCTGAAGTTACATAGGTTTGTGGACCATCGGATTATTTGTATGTACGAGTAATTTGAAATCCCGAAACTAGGTTCAGTTTAGTCTTTCTCTAAAAGATAATTTCTTGGTGAACTAAAACACGTGTTGATGTGTTAAAAATAATGCTCCAGTGTTGGGAACTCGATTGTATTTATATTCAAAACACATTTCCCTGTACCATTGTTTCTAATGAACTCGCTGATGACGCGGCCTCAGACAGAGTAAAAAAACAGCACCAAAATTAAAGTAAATTAACAAATCTATTGTCTTAGTGCATAAAACTAGCACGTTTTCAGTTGTCGCCCCAAACCGAAAGCCTCATCGACTTC